>PVKU01000614.1:0-437621 GCA_004027475.1 Anoura caudifer
GGGATGGGAGTAGAAAACAGAAGACTGTATAAGAACAACAATTAAAATAAAATTTAATTAAAAAAAATAAAATAAAATATCTGAATGGAGAATGCATGTAAGTGATGGCCTTTAGACTCAAGGAGCTTATTAGGGCCCAGTGAAGAATAGAAGGGCATACATTACAATCCAGTATGGAAAGTGCCCAGGGCACTCTGGGAACACTGAAAACACCTCCTAAGCCTTGAATGTGTGGACAGGGGTGGAGGGGGAAGGGCTGCATGGGGGAGGTTTTTAGAAGAAGTGAGTACCAGTTGCATTGGCTCTGTGGAGAAACGTCAATGAATATTTATCTCAGACTTGACCATTACACTGATACAAAAGGCCATTTCTAACTCACTAACAGATAATGTGTTAAACCCTTTTGGAAATTGCAACACTTACTTCACTCACAAAGACATCGTGGGCTCCTCAGGCTTGCCCACCAAGGCCATTTAGCCCCAGGGCTCTTTATTGTGAGTAAATAGATTTCTGGATTTGGGGAGGCGGGAAACAATTTCTTCTTAACTTCAGTGTCTCCAAGTTCATGACTGGCTTTCAGGCCCAGGAAATCAAAACTTCCCCACTCTGTACCAGTTCTGAGCAATGAAGCCTTCTTCTCTTAGTAGACCGCAGCCAGAATTGGTTCCTACAGCTTCCTGCTCTCCCTGAGGCAGGGTGGGACCCTTCAGAAGTCTAAAAGTTTTATTATTTATTTCTAACAATGTGCTCTTTCATTGAGGAATGACTCCTAGAGAATAAAGTGCATACATCTAAAGTTGATGAATTTTTACATGTATCCACACTTGTGTAACCACTGCTCAAATCAGTTCCCAGCAGGCTCACCTGTGCTCCGTGTAGATTAACCAATCAGCACCGGTCCTGTTGTGGCTGGCTGTGCCCTACTCTAAACACAGCCCCCTCAAGCATGACATCTACCGTGACAGCAAATGAAAGAGAGCTCTTGGGAAAGTTCCTCTTTTGAGAAAATGAATCTAAGATCTGTTGAGATACTTCCAGTGTTTTCACTCTGGTAAACTTGAAAACTGTTAGCTCAGCATCTTAGGGTCTCAGTTTCTGTCTTTTTAAGATTTTTAGCACAGAATAGCTATGCTAGAATTTCCAGTTTTACCCTTGATAAGTACTCTTCTGCAAAGTACTACAAGGGGAAGGAAGGAGCTGTACTGCCTAAGAAATGTATCTGCAACAGCCTGTATTTCTGCTTCTGTGCTAGCTGGATTGCTTTCAAATTGTGCTACAGCAGAAAGCTAAAATGAGATTATTGATTATCCTCCAGTTTAGTCATTATGCCCAAAGTTAAAGTGCAAACGATCCACTCCAGTTTCCTGCTTCTTTCAGCCTTTCAAACCAGAACTTTGAATTTGTTTCAGGTTTTTATTGTTAGAGCGGCAGTTACCTTAGATATCACATACATACACTCCATGCTTCTGAGATCATAATGCTTTTGTGGATTGGGCCCAGACTCAGTGGTCCCCTGAGTTCAGGGGTCTTTTCACTCTTCTCTACGTGGTCATGAACTACAAAGAATTCTGCACTTTTGGCTGGAGGTCTTCCTCAATATGAATACTCTTCTAAAAACTATTTCAACCATCTAAAGTAAAAAGAAAAAAAAAAAGAATGCTTTTAGCAAAATTAAAGGTTTTGCTTAACTGTACCTTGTTTTGCTTATTTGTGGTATTAACCGATGAGTAGCAGACATCAACTTCCGTGAGTTAGAATATTTGGTATAATATAAAGAAGACCGCTGGGAGAGGTGATGGGGACCCTACCTGCCCCTTTAATTTAATAAAATAGAAGCAAGTTGAGGCTTGGCCTTTAAACAGGAGTATTATTAAGATCACTCACCCATGACTGAGAAGGCTGACCTTATGTCCCAATTCTTTTATTTACAAAAGCAATCAGTTTTATGCTATTCTTAAAAATTATTATGAACGTTACATTCATATGTTCAGTAACTAAATGCAACGGACAATACACCCCATTTATGAAATTTGGGGGAAGTATTATTGAATTAGATAAGAGATTTGAAATGCTTCCACACAAAACCATCTTGAAGATCCAGTGCGTAAAAACGGTAATAGTTTATCTACTTATTTCCCTGGACAAATATGGACAAAACTTGTCCAGAAATGGAAGGAACTTTACTACGAGGGCACTGATCTGAGGGTCGTGTATCGCATGAATATTGAAACACAGAGATGGTGATTCTGTGAAAAGTAGCACCAGTGACATTCATCAGGAAGAAAAGCATCTTTATGCATTTGATCAGATAAAAAAGCATGTGCTAGAATGAGAAAAAAGGACATAGTTTATATTTTCCCCAAAATATATTACTTTTTTTTCTGTTTTGTTTTGGTTTCAGGTTCCATGTATACATGAAGTCACATGGTATTTGTCTTTCTCTGTCTGACTTATTTCACTTAGCATAATACCCTCTGGGTCCATCAGTGTTATCACAAATGGCAGGATTTTTATTCTTTTCTATGGCTGAGAAATATTCCATTGTATGTATGTACCATGTTTTTTTATCCATTTGTCTATTGATGGACACTTAGGTTGCTTCCATATCTTGGTTATTATAAATAATGCTGCAATTAATACAGGAATGCATATGTCACTTTGAATTAGTGTTTTGGGTCCCCCCCCCATGTGGAACTGGGTGGGGAGTCCTTTGTCTCTTGTTACAGTGTTTCTTTTAAAGTTTATTTTGTCTAATAGAAGTATTGTGACCCCAGATACATTTTTGTTTTCATTTGCTTGAAATACATTTTCCCATCCCTTTACTTTCAGTTTGTGTGTGCATTTCAAACTGAAATGGGTCTCTTGTAAGCACCATATGCATGGGCCTTGTTTTCTTATCCATTCAGCCACACTTTGTCTTTTTATTAGAGAATTTATTCCACTTATATTTAATGTAATTATTGATAGATATATAGTTTTTCCCATTTTATTCACATTTTTGGCCTGTTGGCTTTTTTTTTTTAAGAAGTCCCTTTAACATTTTTTGTAGTATTGGTTTGGTGGTGATGAACTCCTCTAGATTTCTCTTCTCTGGGGCAAAATACAATTCTATCAGTATCAGCAAAATGATCTTTTCATCACACATGGCATTTTATGTAAAACGTATATTTGGTCTTGTGTTCTAACGCCAGTTTTTCTTTCATAAAGAGCTGTATTAGTCTGCTTGGGCTGCTATAGCAGAATAACACAGACTGGACGGCTTAAGCAACAACAGTTTATTTCTCACAGTTCTGGAGTCTGGGTGCAAGATCAAGGCGCCGGCTGGCTTGACTCCTGGTGTGGCTCTCTTCCTGGCTTGCAGAGTGCTGCCCTCTTTCTGCGTCATCTCATGGAGGACTCTCTTCTTCTCAGACCATTGTTCCATCAGATTAGCCTCCGACTAATGATCTCATTTAACACAATTACCTTTGGAAATTCCTGTTTCCAGGTACAGTGACATGGGGGGTTAGGGTTTGAACGTATGAATTTTGTAGGAGACATACTCAGTTCATAGCAAAACATTACTTCTGGACTTAAGTAGATAACTACAAAACAAAAGCATTTTAGGTGTCGATTTTATTTACAGTCTGGGATAGACACAGATTTAGTTTATAAATTATGTCCAACTGTCTTGGGGAAGAATGGGCCCTTCTGCATTGCCTTAGCATGATGGAAAAATCCAGAAAAGCTCATATTGCTCTCAAATTTGTGGGCCTTTCCAATTAAATTTACTTCTTTCCTTTAAGCATGACTCCAGGGGGCCTGTAGATGATTTAAAAGCTGTTGATAACATTAACATCAGTGAGTGGATCAGTTTCTCCTAGAGAACCGTGGGTAGAGGTCACGGTAGGGGTCAGGAAAAGGAGTGAGTTTAAGGCCCTGTGAGGCAGAGCTGGCTAGAGATGAAGGCCTGCCCTTGGAAGTCTCGGGGCAGATACCCAGCACCAGGCCGCAGAGGAAGACAGACAATGATGAGATGGGAGCCCAAGCTGGAAATCGAGGCTGTAGGAACAACAACAAAATATAACTGCCTCCTATTCTGCTAGTCCTATCGAATGCTTGCAGTAAAAGTCATTAATTTATTCAGTTGTTGCAGGTAGTGAGTGGTCTTTGACATGTTGGTAAACTTTTGATTTTAGAATAGTTTTACATTTACAAGAGAGTTGCAAAGGTGATATGCAGAGTCTTCGTTTGTCCCACACCCAGTTTTTCTTGTATTACTACGGTGCTCCTGTCACAGTGGAGAGACATGGACACATTATCATTGACAAGCTTCACACTCTACTAAACTTCTGCTAATTTCCTCTTGATGTTCTTTTTCTGACTGAGGAGCCTCTCCAGGATATCATATTACATTTAGTTGTCATGTCGTCTTAGGTTCCTATTGGCTGTGACAGTTTCTGGTCCTTGTTTTTGACCTTGACAGATTTGAGGAGTATTGGCCAGATGTCTTTTAGAATGTTTCTCAGTTTGGGTTTGCTGATGTTGTTGTCTTAGGTAGACTGGAATGCTCTTTTGGGAGCAAGACCTATGGAGCTGACGTGCCATTCTCATCCCACTGTATTAAGGGTGTGTCCTGTCCACATGGGTTATCACTGATGCTGTTGACCTCGATCACCTGATCTGATGTCATGTCTGTCAGGCTACTCCACTGGGAGGCTCCTCCCTCCTTCCTCCACAATCTACTCTTTGAAAACAAGTCAAAGGGTGGAAGATCTTTGATTTTATTAAGTGAACGTATCCAGCTCTTTTCTACTAACCTGCAACATTTAAATGACTCGCAATTGTAATCCTTATTTTAACTCTAATGGGAAGATTTTGCCTAGAGATGGTGCCATGAGCTCCATGTACTATGTCTTTTTCTCATTTCTGCTGTCAGCTGTCACTCTTAATTTTGCTTTTTTTTCTGATGTGGGCACATGGCATTTAAAATCAAGATTAAGATTGAAAAAATTAATCGTCTATCCTCATGTCTCCATTTAATTTAAATGTCTGCCTAATTGCCTAAAAATTCAGATAATGAACTGAAAATTATTTTTTAATCACAGTGTTTGGCACTGGTAAATGATATGCTTGCTCTGGTACCATGAATTTCTCACTTTGTTATTAAATTGCAATATAATTTCACTGGCGGTGGGGCCGAGTGACTCATATCTGAGGATTCCTCTGTGTGCTTCATCAACAGAGTGCAATTGTTGCTTTGATTAAGAATCAGAATGCACACTTTAACAAAAAGTAAAAACCTCCAAATCAGTCAAACTGGCTGATGGAAAAACAAGAGGTAGGATTATGGGGTAAAGTAGAGAGAAAGTCAGGGAGCACACGTGTAATAGTTAGTGGTAGAGAATGAAGGAGAGAGAATAAGAGTGTGTGAGGGGATGCTGTTGGGAAGTGCTCCGTTACAGAGGGCAGTGAGGACCTGCTGCTTACTATATGTCCAGATGAGTACCACACTGGGAAGTGTCCTGGGTGTCACGGAGCAATTTGATGAGTCCTATTTTAAAGGGCGTTGAGTCACTTTAATGAATATTTGGAGAGTGCTCAAGAACGTATCTTCACTTTACTAAACTTACTTTACAGTGTTCATTCTGATTTTCTCTGAGAAATAGTAATTAGCATTTTCTTGTTTTTCCATGTATAGACTTATTTCACATGCATTAATTCAAAAATCCCTTAAGAAAAATCTGTGATGTTGATTTTATAAATAGTCCATTTGGGTACAGTGAGACTAAGGGAGGTTAGAAGTTTATTCTGGATCACTTGTTCCGGAATAAAGAACCAGGAACTTCCAGGAATGAATTGTTTCAATTCATTCAAGTTGTTGGTTTCAATTGACACGGAGTGAGCAGCCTCCACTGCTAGGGACCGCTGAGCCAGAGGGAGCCTGCACACAGGTCTCCAGACTGAAGCTCCTACCTGCAGACCACAGCCATCCATTTAAATCCCACTCCCTCTGAAGTTCCGCCAGTATTTTGAAGAGATTTCATCATTTGAATGTCTAAACTAGGTGTGTTTTTTTTGAGGGGCTCCCCAAACTCAGACCTGAGGATTATGACTACAGCCCTACTTCATGCCCATGTTCCTAGATGGACCTAGGTGAAATTCTCTCAAACACCTGCCTCCCTCTCTTTGACCTATTCTATTTTGCAGTTAATCTCTCTGCTTTAGGCAAACAGACTGAATTAGAGCTGAAGAAAAATGCCTGTGTTCCTTGGAACACTAACAGGGCTTGCTTTTGCATAGGAGAATTCTCCTCCACTTTCTTGATGAGTATATCCAATTAGCTGCATGAGAGATCATGGGAACTCTAAAGATGAAGGGCAAGGTTGGTCCATTTTAGAGGGGGGGGTATCAATATTCAGTGGCATGGGGAGTCAGCTCCTCCTGAGAGATGATGGGAGGAGGAACAGGCTAGCCAGGGTGGCCAGGGCAGCAGATTGCCTTGGCTCAGGGCGCGGGACAGTGTTAGAGGGAGAGGGAATGTCTGGGGAACAGGAGCAGAGGGCAGGCCAAGTCTCTCCACCAGCTGCCCTCGCTTACCCCACCTTACCTCCCTGTCTCCAGTATGGTGGTCTCTTACCCTCTCCCTCCCTGGGCTATGTTAAGTGTCAGAAACAGAACAAAGTTATCAGCTAGAGAGCTTGCCATACAATGACGAGCCAAGGACAGGTAAAGAAATTAAGGAATAGAAAAAGGAGAAGGGAGGAAACACAGGCACAGGGTGTTTTGCCCTTTTTAATGTCTAATGCAGTTTGCTTTTTATACATTAAAAGGTAAAATGCACAAAATGTGACCAAGGCTTTCCCTTTCAGTGGAGCTAACAGAGTAGAGAAAGGCAGTAGAAGCAGTAACAATGAACTTGACCTGGGTCTCTTGGTTGCACACACACTGTGCTGCCTTGAAACGCTGGCATCCAGAACTTGTAGGCAGTCCAAACCCTCAGGGCAAAGCTAGGCTGCATTGTAGTCCTCTAGAATATACATTTTTTTTATCTGGTTGCTTTATGAGCCATCTACTTGGCTTAAGATGCTGTTGGGCTCAGAAGAGGCATTTTGGAATCTGTCCCAACAGCCCTGGAGTAAAATTACTTTTAATGTTATTTTAACAAGGAAAGTGAGCTTGAGTGGGGTAGATGATGACTTAGGTACCAGGTTGCCCCAAAAAAGACATGTTATGACTAAGTTCTTGGATGCTTTTGTCTCTTAAAAATCTCACCTTAGAAATGACTTGTCTTTGCAAAATAGAGTGCAATTTAATAATTTTTACCCATTTCAACTACTTGTTAGCTATTTTAGTTTTAGAAACCATTATGCCAACTCTTCCAGTGAAGTTTTTAGTCATTTTGGCTTGTGACAAAGATAGAATCTGCTGTTTTTCCTTTTAAAAATGCTCACAAGGCTGCTTTCTCAATTTCTGGCAGTGAGTCAGTCATTTGGAAATCATGGGGTGGCTTTGTTTTGCCTTTTAAAATCTTTACATTAAAGTGATTTGCCAGGATAAAGGAAAAGAAGTCTCCTGAAAAATCAAGCAACATTCTGATTGCTCAAGATCTTGAGTTGGGGTGGTGGGGGGGATGGGTGGTCCTTGTGTTGTGAGGTAACGAACTTGAAATACATGGAGAACAGAAAGTACTTTCCGAGGCACTGACGTTTTGGAGGTAGTGCTACTTTTTTTGCTTAAGGTCAGAATATGTTGTTCTCATGTTTCTTGGCTCTTGAGTTTCAATTCACATTTTCAAGGTAATTGGAAAGTAGGTTTTACTGGTTTTTAAAAATGTCCATTTTCATCAAACTATTAAATGAGCGTGCTGTGTAGTTGATGGTGCCCCGGGCTCTTTAGCCTCCAGTGGATATGTTTCCCCCACATTTTCATTTGAAGACTTCCTCCCCCTGGCTTCCTGCTTTTGTTTTGCCCATGGAAAGCGACTGGGGTGTTTACAGGTCCTTGGTTTCCAGATGGCCTTCATGTCCTTGTGGACGCTATGGACTCCTTAGGAAAGGGCCACGTTTTGGTTTAATTTTACTCGGTACCTGGGATTTGGGGAGCGTTTACTGCCAACGAAGAGGACTTGTGCTGCTAAACACCTCCTGCTTTTAGATTTAGGACCAGAAAGTGAGCTGGAGGAGGGTGGCTTATCTCTACTGGTAAACCTCTAACACCGAGGGCGGTGTCTGGCCCCCAGTAGGCGTACCGGAAGAGTGTGTCTGCATCGGGTGTGTTGTACCTCAACTATTGGGAAAGGCAGAGTTCTTCCCGCCCAGTCAGGAGTCCTGTCCAGAAGTCCAGGAAGAAGATCTTAGAAGGTTCTTTTCTGTTGGTTTGGCAACTAAGTGATTCTTCCAACTTTCAGAATAAACCAAGAGTCCTGCAGCGTTGGCTGTGTGCCCCTCCCCACACCCATGTATCCCCAGTACCATTGCCTTGCTTCACCATTACTTTAGGAAAAGAGTAAAGAACGATTTTTAATAGATACCGGCCTCCTTAAAACCACACCAGGCACATAATAAGCACTATATAAAGGTTATGCATTATTATGATATTAGTGATGTTTCAATATTTTTTGACTGAGTTTTAAAAAATTAAAAATAGGTAAATTTTAAATTTTACTAAATTGTGTTCAATTCCTCCTCAGCATTAATGAAGAATGTAAGACTTCTCTCTTTTTACTTCACTGGAAGATGAAGAATTACACTGACTTATTTTCTAATATCGAACGGTCCATGCACACCTGGCATGAACCCCATTCTGTTGCACACTTGGACTTGCACATGTGTACTTTGAGATTTTTGCACTGCGATTGCAGTGGCATTTCCCTGCTGTTTCTGTGTACGTGGGTGTGCTGTCTTTGTCAGGCGTTGGTGGGGGTGGTATGCTGGTTTCCTAGAAAGAACCAAGAGCTTCTCTTGCTTTTCTGTTTGCGTTATAAATAGCACTGAAATTAACTATTCCTTAAACGATTTGCGGGATTCACAAGTGTGGTGTATTTTGGGAAGGGTTACTCTTTGAAAATGTGCATCAATTTTGTTTGTGGTCATTGGTAATGTACAATATCACCCATTCATTTCAGTTTTTACGTTTATTATAATATTTTTGAGCCAACAAGTTTTTCTGATTCACATATTCCATGAATAATTTGTGGTTACTTCTAGTTTTTTCCTTCCTGATTTTGGTTAGTTAAGACTTTATTTTATTTATTGTCCTTAGATTTTTTTGACTTGACAAACTCTTTGTTTCTAATTTATTAACGTAAGAAGTTTAGGCTGTGAATTTTTCTCTGAGCACATTACAGCTCTATCGTAGAGACTGTGGTAGAGTATTCCATTTTCACTATTATCTGCATATTCTGTATTCTTGGTTTTGATTTTATTTTTGACATTAAGTTTATTTTAGAGAATTGAAAACTTCAGATGGTAGGGTTCTTTGTTTTTTGTCATAAGTTTTTATTTTTATTGCATTATGAACATAAATTATTTTGTCATAGGTTTTTATTTTAATTGCATTATGAACAGAAATTATTTCATATTTGTTTTTGTAATTGATTGTGGCTTTATTTATTTATTTTACCTATTTAGTGGTCAGTACATTCCATGATTTGTAAAGAAGTCACATTCTCCATTTTAAGATATGGAATTCCATTGTTATAACAGCTTTATGATTGTATGATTTTTATTGCTTGTTTAAGCAGTTCTTTGTCAGAAAGAGATATTGTACATTTCAGTACTTAATAATTCTTATACTTTTGTATTTCATATAGGTTTTGCAATATAAATGATGATGCTGTATTTATAACTGTTAGATTCATTGTGGATTACACTGGCTATAGTTTTCAAGTAGCTTTTTCTTATTGGATGCTAATTGCTTTGAATTCATTGTATCTGAAATTAACATAAAAGCCCCTGAGTGTTTGTTGGTACTTACCTGGCATACCTTTGCTCAACTTTTTTTCAACTTTTCTGAGTCACTTTAAGTGTTTCTTACATAAAGCATACCATTTTTTCCCTCTGGGAACCAGTCTGTAGGTCTTTTTGTTTTGATATGTAATATAATGCAAGTGTATTTATTTATATAATAGACGTATTTAGTCTTAAATCTGTAATCATATTTTATATTTTTTTATTTCTCAACTTTTTATTATATGGTCTTGATTTAATTGTTTTTTTCCCTTTATTTGGAAAGTTCTTGTCTTTCATGTTGTAACTCTTTTAGTGATAACCTTTTTAACTGTAGCTTCGTAGTTCTGTTTAGTTAATTATATTTATTTAGGCAGTATATTTATGCCCCGAAACCTATCAAGAAATAAACATAATTCCACTTATTTCTACCTCTCATTACTTCCTTTTGCTACCTAATTGAAGTCGATTATACTATATATTTTTAGCTATGCTGTATTTACTTCTATATTTTAGTATACTTACGTTGCTTTTGTAAGTATATATAACTTACACATACTTACAAAAAAAAAGGATTTCCTTTTCCTCTGCCAGATTTGAACTTTTTGTGTTTATCCTATCATTGCTCTTCACAACCTCTCTGCTTCTCTTCTGGTCTGCAAAGTTTAGTTAGTTAACCGTCTCTACATTGTCATAGTACGAAACGTTCTGTTTTCATTCTGTTCTACAGCCATAGCTTCACAGTGGCTTTAATTCTCAGTCTTTGGTTAAATGCACTGAGCAGTCACTATTAGTCATTTTGCTGAGGTTTTTTATTTGTCTCAACTTTCTTTGCCTGAGGTCTTTGGAGGTCTTCTGCCATGTTTTAATATTGAATGTTGCTGCAGGGAAGCCCAGGGTCAGCTGATGTCTTTAAGCCCTTCAACATAAATTTATCTCTTTGTCCTAGCTGGATGCCCAGAGGATTTTTCTTTGTCGTCAAAGTCCATTAACTTCATGTTTATTGTTATGTCAAACTTATTTCTGGTACCTGATAAGCACTTTCAATCTGATGTATTTCCCAAACATTTTGTTCTATTACCTCTGCTTCTCTCTCTCTCTCTCTCTCTCTCTCTCTCGCCTGTTTGCTGTTTTCTTGTTCTGGGTCACCATTTATGCACATAATAGTACCTCCTTGTCAACTGCTACCACTTTCTCCATGAGTTTTGTAAAGACCACATTTTATTTATCATCTTCCTTAATTTATAAAGAGGGAACTGAAGCACAGTAAGCAACAGGGCTGGCTAGAATTCAGAACCAGGCCTGCTTCCCTGTCTTTTCAGGAGTGCCCCATTTTTTCCTAGAGAATATCTTTCCCAGATTGACCTCCTTCCCTCTCTTTTGACTTCCCTCATTCCCTCTTTCTCCCCCTCGCTCCCCTAACTCCTCCTCTCTCCCTCTTTGTTATTTATGTATGTATGTATTTATTTATTTATTTATTTATTTATTTATTTATTTTTAGAGCGGGGAAAGGAAGGGAGAAAGAATGGGAGAGAAACATCAGTGTGTGGTTGCCTCTCACACACCCCCTACTGGAGACCTAGTCTGCAACCCAGGCATGTACCCTGACAGGGAATTGAACTGGTGACCCTTTGGTTGACAGGCCAACACTTAATCTACTGAGCCACACCAGCCAGGGCATGGTTTCTCTCTCTCTCTTTCCTTCCTTCTTTCTTATTGTCTTTGATATGTTTTCCCACATCTTTGCACTGAGGAACATGTGCCATATAGAACTGTGGTTAGTGGGGGGCAGGAGGTGGTGAGTTGGGGGACAGGGAGGGAGATGACACGTTATCATATGATTCACTCATTTTTGGGGGGATTTTTTAGTAGACATGGATACCACCAGACCAGTGCCAACTGTGTAATAATTACTTTTCATCTATTCCAACATTTAAATCTTTTCATCAGTGTTTTCTCTTTGATCTAATTTCTAAAGAGATACTAGTATTCATAATGTTTTCCTTTGAACCCTTCTTAAATTGTGGATCCAAAAACTATAGGTGATATTTATAAAACGCTATGTACATGGCCAGAAGGATGGGGAGGAATCAATCTCATGTTTTACTTGCCAATTTAAGTTTCAATAATGTACTTGATTTTATATACAGCTTTCCAATTCATGTCAGTTTCTGGTCCACTAACTCCGAGATCCGTTTCAGACACACCTGCCCTCATTCTCCATGTTACACCATGTAATTAGTTCATCCTCTGTAAATGCTCCAGCAGAGGTCCCTTTTGAATCTCATCCTGTTTATCTCCGATCGCCTCAGCATTTGACAGTGTCATCCAGATTCATGCCGTCTCCGGTTTGGGTGAGGGCCCAAAGCTGTTAAGTTTATGTACTGTGCCAATGTGCAGTCACTGATGTAAAGGTTGTAACATGTACTGAACCAGGAAATCATCTCTAAATTCACCCAGAGCTATAGCAAATAGTTTAGAAAGTGAATTTATTGGTTGTAGTTATAAAATTAACGTGTACTTACAGTAGGAAATTTGAAAATTGTGTGTGTGTGTATGTTAGAGATATTTGTATCTGCAGGATAAAAAGATTACTTAACATGACCTTGATTTTCCTTAAGTATATACACACAGAGAGTTTTATTAAATTGTCATGCTTAATATACCTGAAATTTAATACCAAGTTTATCTTTTTGTATTGTTCTTATTTTATTTTTGTAAACATTTATTACATATGGTTTTTGTAATGGTTACATAATTCTTAATTAAAAGGATATGCCAGAATATATGTATGTATGTATGTATGTGTATATAGTCACTCCATTATTTTTTGAAATTCTTGTGTCATCAAATTTTTGTCCATATTTATAACCATTTCGTTAAGATAAGGTCTGAGTAGAGTTAATAGGTGAAAGAGCATGAGGATTTTTTCCCAGATTGACCTCCCAGTATTTGGGTTTGTTTTTGAAGTGTTTTATTATGCAATGCTCTATGTATAAAACATGAGCGTGAGCATTTTTCAGACTCATGATACAATCGGAGCTTAGTTGTGAGAATGGCTGCACCATTTTACATTCTTACCAGGAATGGCTTGAGGTTGCCTTCTCATGCCAGCCGCAATGTTTATTAAATTTTCCTGCTTATTTGTTTATTTTATCAACCGAGTAGAGTAGATTGAGTAGATTGTTGAGTAGAGTTGAGTAGATGTGATGTCTATTAGTTAGCCATTTGTGTTTTTTCTGTGAATTGTCTAAAGAGATTATTTTGCTTGATTGGCTTTTGGAGTGTTTAAATTTTGCTTATTTCCATTGAGGATATTTTGAATATTTTGACATTTTTCATATTTTTGCAAATATGTATGTGTGTGTCTATGCATGTTACAATGTTTTGTTCCTATTTAGGTAAGTTAGTTATTAGTGCTGGGTAACAAAGCCCTCAAATGCAGTGGCTTACAACAATGATCTTTTGTTATTGTTTGTCTTTGGGTAGTCTCTGTGGTCTTCTGGTCTTGGCTGGATCCTCTCATGCTTCTGTGGTCAGCTCTAGGGGAGAGAGATGCTTCTGTGGACCTTAGGAGGGATCTCTCACATTGTGAGCATGGGCAGGCTTGCCGAGGTGTGACTTGGACTAGGACCCTGGGCTCTCTCTCTCCAGGCTAGCTTGGCTTATTGAAATGGCAGGGATCTAAAATGGCTCCGAACTGGTACACAGCCATTTCTGACATCTTTACTAGTAAAAGCAAGTCACAGAATCAGACCAGATTCAAGGGATGGCAAAACAAACTCTACCTCTCAATGGAAGGAACTTCAAAACACAAAAGACATGGATATAGGAAGACTAAATAATCGTCGTCATTCTTTTGATTTTTCCAAAGCCAGTAACTAGTTTTGTTTTTTTTTTTTAAACTTGGATTCCTTTAGGATATTTCTTCATGTTTTTATTTCAATAATTTTTTTCTAGGATGTACCTAAGAGGCATTTCGAAAACTAATTTATTCTTTTTAAATACAGGAGAGTTTTATCAGCATGTCTTTGATTATTGCATTTGTGCCTGTTGTCCATGTTAATATCATTGCTTACTCCAATGTGAAGTTTGGTTCTCCTTTTATATTTTATTATATCCTTGCAATTATTTATCATTTTCTCTGTTGCAGCTGCTTATATTTCTGTGTGTTCCTGCTGACTTTTCATCTGAGGATTTTCTCTCCTTGTTAACTTTCTACTTCTAGTTCTTACAGGGCATTCCTTTTTTCATATTTCTGAGACTTTGAAGAAGTCTTTTAAAATTTTCTTTGGGTTCTGTTAATAAAACATCAGCTGTCTTCCTTTTGGTCTCCAGGCTAACACTCCACACTGTCTCGTCCCTTACACTGCATATAAATCATCCATATCCAAATAAAACTCTTTATTTGCTTGTCATTTAAACTTTTCCATATCCTAGTACTTTGCTTATAAAAAAAAGTCTCCTTATACAAGTAGATTTCCATACACAAATTTTCCATCCTTGACTGTCATTGGTTCTGGCAATCCAGGCACTGTAAGAGGGTTATGAGGACCACTTTAAGGAGGAAGAAGCCAAAGATGGGTGTGAAGTGGAAGCCCCTAGGCCAATAAGGATGGAGCCCTGAAACAGGTACTCAGTTGGACTGGAGAGGCACACACAACTGGCCTGAAGATTGATAACATGAGAGCAAAAGGGATGTATTTAGACAGCTGCACATCATACTTTGTCTCTTCTTCTCACCTATTTAATTATTTCTGCTCTTTGGCCATTTAAACACCTGGGGAATAACTCATTTCATACTTGGTTCTGAACACAGCAACGAACCTGCTCTGTAGGCAAGAGGAAGAACTGCCCCTGCTGCATCCTCTCACATCAGCTGGGCAGCCTCCCTAGCCTCAGTTCGAGATGCTGGAGCTCTTGCCTGGGGCTCTGGATCGCGGATCAAAGGAATCCTCTGGCTGGCTCTGGGCTACATGCAAGGACTGTAGACAGTGGCTTGTCTTGGCTTCTGTTTTCTGTTCTTTCTGGTGAACTTTACCCTACCTCAGAGCATGTGTGACTTAATTATTGTTCTTTCTTTTAAATGATGCCACATCACCACTATTTAATATCTCATATCAGAAGTTGGCAGAAATTAGAACTGAGTAGGTATTTAGAGAAAAAAAAGGACACATATTTCAATTCCTAAGCAGAAAGTAAATTAATCTTTCTTTTTGAGCTCTCCTTTGTGAAATGGCAATGTTCCCAGAGTGTTTGAGCTGGAAAGGATCTTAGGGATCATGTAGTTCAACTGGTAGAAACTGACCCTGGAGAATTTGGACTGACTCATTCATGATTTCAGAATGGGTAACTGAAAGAAAGAGTTCATACCCATGTCCCCTCAACCTGCTGCCTTTTTATTCTTTATCTTCCCCTAGTTCTTCACACTGCTTTGCTGATATTACATTTTGATTTAGATTGTGTTTTTTTCCTCCCTTTCTACTACAGGGGTCCATTTTTTCACCCTTCTGTTAATATTATTATGCATCTACATATTTATTATATTTTAAAATTGAAAATAACAAATAAACTGAATTTTACTATTTTCTGCTTCCATTTCTCCATAGAAGGTAATTCTGATGGGATTATGTTGCTGCTTACTGAACCAACTACACCACAGCATGCCTTTTCTTTTATAATGATTTTTTCCTTTCTTCCTTACAAATGAATTAGGAGTTATTGGCATTAAGAATAGATTTCTGAGATTTTGAAAAAGAATGACTTTCGACTCTTGTAGCACTTGCCTTAATATTATGTGTAAATTCAAGGAAGTTTACTCCTCTTTTCTATCTACTTCAGGCTATCCTGTGTTAAATGGAATAGTCAAGGTACTGCTGGCTTTAAAATTTATATAAAAGATGTGTGTAAATATTCAACATTTTTCACTTATTTAAACTGTGGAATCATGGATGGAACTGGAGAGCATTATGCTAAGTGACATAAGCCAGACAGTGAAAGACCATTACCGTATGATCTCACCTGTAAGTGGAACCTAATCAACAAAATAAACAAGCAAGCAAAATAGAACCAGGGACATGGAAATGTCTGGCAAACTGACAGTAACAAGAGGGGCCAGGGGAGAGGAATACGAGGGAAAGAAGGGGAAGGGTCTTCAAGGAACATGTATAAAGGGCCCATGGACAAAGCCAAAGGGGAGGGTCGGATTGAAGGTGGGAGGTGGGTGTGGGTGGGGTTGGGGAGAATGGTGAGGGGAAGATGGAGACAACTGTACTTGAACAACAATTTAAATAAATAAAGGCAAAAAATAAAAATAAACTGCAGGATCCATCAGATCATATTTGTTGGGTACATTAACATGAACCTTAAGGCATATGGATTAAAATAAATTTTGTCAGGTAGGAAAAGTTTTAGGAAGTGAATTTCATTGAGAATGGACAGTGTGCCTACAATATAAACCTGTCTGGAGATAGGTTGTCAGCTTGTGGTTTGATCTCTGGTAGTGATACTAGGCTGATTTGTTGTGACAATGATTGTCTTCTATCCCTGAAAATTGCAGGGTAAGTTAGAAGTATATCTTAAGCATTCCTGACTTCCTTTAATAATGTGTTCTTCATTGTTTTCATCTATGAAATTGTTACTGTCTGTTGCCCTTTCATTCTACTGCTTTCATATATATCATTGATTTATTTTAAACTAGAACCAATGATGTTTTATTTTCCAAAGAGTGATTTGTCCTCTGTTTATTGTACCCTGCACTGATTATATTCTGTAACAGCCCACAGCTGTGCAGAAATCTGCAAAGCCACAAAACTATATTTGTAATGCCTAAATACCACCAGCATAATATTTTGTATCAGTGTCCTAACTGTGAAGTGTGAATGTACTGAGCATAGCAGAAGTATCAAGTTCAAGAGCTGTGCACACTTAATCTTACTGAAATTCTTATGATCTTCACTAGTTAAAAACATGGCTCAATGGATAATAGATGGTTAATAAAAACATGAACACACATAGAATGTGTGTGTGTGTTTGTCACCCAGAATTTATGATACTTCCACCCACACAGTTGTTAATATGAATTGTTAGCTAAGAAGTGGACCACATTTATAAAATTGAATCTGGATATAATGATTGAATGTATTAACATGTGATTTTATTTGCATTTACATAATTCAGTTAGACAAAATCTTAGGACAATAATTATCTCTCATTTTATTTCTGTAACTGGAGAAATAGTTTCTCATTTCATAGCAGACATTTGACTGCATACTTTTTTTTCCATTTTGATTTATCTTTCTTTCGGTCCTCACTTCACTGATAGACATTCCTCACTGTGGTGACAACATATGCCCAGTCCTGTAGAGATAAAAGTCGGTTGGGACAGGTGTCATAAAGTGACCTCAATCAAAAGAATCATGTAACTCATTGAAATGGATATCAATCAGTTACTGTTTTTCTGTCAAAACACCTGACAACAAACTTGAGAAGGATATTACAAATATCTTAACTCAATTTTACAGTTTGCTTTTATAAATTTTTTTCTGGAATTGCTGAAACACTACAGAAATTAAGTATTGCTGAGCTGGCAAGTTGTTTGAAAAATAATTTACTAAGGTGTAATGGGACTATAAAATAACTCTAAAATAAATACTTTAAATATCCTTATTTGGACATCTTTATATTAAGTAAAATTAAATTTGGCATAGCTACTTCAGTATAAAACACTTAAAAAATAAAGAATTTATTTCCCATTGTGTACTGTGTCTTTAAAAGTTTATTATAACATGTTACTTTACAGAGACAAAAATGGATGGGAACAAACTATATGCTAGAAAAACCTTTCCTTAGCAATGCCCAGAAAATATAACCAAAGAAACACTGATAATAGTATGGAGATGATAGAAAACATTCCCAGCTATCCTACAACTTTAGAGAATCTATAAATGTCTTTGGATAGCCTGATGTTTACTGTCTCAGTTGTAAGACATCTGCCTCTTCAGGAATGAAAACAACGGTTGTGCCAAGGTAAGCAGCAGAGTAGCAGCTCAAGTCGCTTACTTGTCTCCTGCATAAACTGTGGTGAACAGTCTCTGAGTTCTGGGTTGTCACTTAAAGGGCTGAATGATGCCATTAGAATTAGAGACATTCAGCAGTATGCTCATTTTCTGATCAACTCCTGCCAGTCAAGGGTTAACGGGCCTAATAAGTGTTGAAAGGGAGATCTTATATACAAAACGAAAGGGCGAATTTTGAAAATGGAAAGAACTGGCCGAAAAGGGCAGAACAAGTGAATATCTCAGGTTTAAATATCCATCAGGAATTGATGTTTTATGAATTACTTGTATGAACAAATGACCAAGCTTGCTTACATTTTTTAATCCAAATTTTTGAATATTTGATTAGTTTTCTCATGGCCTTTGAAATAGGCATTTGAAGTGGTGTTCTCTCTCTCATTTTTCATTTTCCCTCTCTGCCTCTGTCTGTTTCTCTCTCTCTCTCTCTCTCTCTCTCTCTCTCTCTCTCTCTCACACACACACACACACCACATGGCATATGACTCTAAAACTTAAAATTCATCCCAAGGACGTTATTTATTTCTTTGGTTAGGGCACATTTTCCCACACCACCTTGTCTAAGAAAGATGATGTCTCCAGACCATGCCAGCTTAGAATTACTTAGGTGGTTATATCAAGTACATCAAATTCTATTTCTGCTTCCTATAGTGGGCCCCCAAATGTCTTCAAACCCTTCCCATCCATTTCTGGGTATCCTCAGGGGTTATCTCAGTGGGCTTGAGCTTGCCTTGGCAATTAATAAGCTGTTGAGCAATTTGCAAAGCTGTGCAGAAGTTCCCAGCCACTGCCTCTTGTGCCCATGTTTGAACGCCCTGGGACAGGTGCTGTCCCTGTGAGCCCTTTCACCCCCAGAGGTGTGAGTGCTGCTTGGGCAGGGGCTGGAGCCCTGCACACAGCCAAGCTGCATTGTGCCTCAAGTCACAGTAGGGGCAACAGCTCACCTGATAGTGCTGCTGTGTGTCTTGGTTCTTACAGACATTTCGGTAAAGATAGTTTCAGCTTTATTATTTATGTGTAGCCTCTATCAGGTCTTGCGTGGAACAGATGGATCGTTCAACAGGTTTTGTAGGTGGTATGAGCAAAATGGAGAGAACTAACAGGTGTTGGACACCTTGGTGTGAGGGGGCAGCTGGCGAGTTCCTGAACACTGTCCAGAGCTGTAATTGTGACCATAAACTAGGCTGTAGAAGAACGTAGCCACTGCCAAGTTCATAGGAAGGGAGGGAGCAGGGAAGCAAATGCTCCCACTTTCCTTTCTTTTCTCCCTTTGACCTCCAAGCCCCTCCCATTGGCCCCATCCAACCAGAAGCCAGAGGGCGGTGGAGCTAATGTGATGGTTTTATAAAAAACATGACAAGAAAAGACAGAAATAGACCTGCAGGGCCAAAGGAAGAATATTTGACGTATAGCCTTTCACTCTCTCCCCTCCCCCATGCCGCACTAGACAGGAGTCCCCGGAGCTGGGTCAGTGTAGAAATCTGCAAAGCGGACACATTGCTACATTCACAACAGTTCCTCTTCTTTGTGGAACAATGACAAATTGTAATTGTGGCACTCGAGTCCCTGTCCAGAGGCTGTGTAATCATGCAAATAAACTCCTGCTGTGTTGACCCAGACATCGCACCAGACTGCTCAGACATACCTTGTATTAGTCAGAGGAGGCTGGGCTGTGCTCTGGAGGCAAACCCCAAAATCTTAGTGACTTAACCTAGTGGAGGGTACTGCTTGCTCACATTCTAGTCCAACATGGGTCAAGCACCATCCTCCATCAGGGATACACTGTCTGCAACACAGGGTCTTCAGGAACTGGAGGAAGAGACAGGATCATCCAAAATGACCTTATGGCCTGGCCTGGGGTGGCTGACATCTGGTCACTCACATCCTATTGATCGCTTGGTCACATGGCTCCAACTTAAATGCAAAGAAAGGCGGGATGTTTGAAGAGCACGAACAGTCTGTGTTTGGTGCCTGGACACTGTCAGTGAACATGCCTGAGAGTGAGCCGGACTCCTTAGCACATGTTACCTGAACACTCAGTCCCGTGTCTGTACATGTCCCTTTATTCCTGTTGCCCTACAAATTCCCATCCTACTCTGCGAAACTTGAATGCTTAACTAGTCACCCTAGATATGATACTTTAATGATCTAATTATTTAATTATGTGAGACTTTAATTACCTCCATCATTTATTATTTGGCAGAACCGTGGGAGATACTATCTATCTATTTATTTATTTATTTATCTATTTTTCAACTGAGTTGAGATGATGTAAGTAGGTAGATTTAAGTTGTTACTAAAGATTTACAGCCTTTCAAAAATATTCCTTCAACTTTAGCGCTTTAATCAAGTTATTAACTTGATTCTTTATGAAATGTTTATGCCTATTAAAAGTAGATGCTAACCAAGGCAGGACTTTTAAAAATGCCATATCTTAAGGTTAGAAAAATGAGTTGTAGTATAGTGAACAGTTAAGATAGTGAATCGATTTAATGTCAGTATTTACTAGAATATTAACTCTGAGTTTAGAATCATAACTCCATATGTCCCATTACGTGAGATATTTTGAGATATTTGAAACAAAATATTTAAGACCAAAGACAGAGGTCCAGGGGAAGAATATATCATTCAGCTTTTCTTGCCTTGAGACGATGGTTAGAACAGGATTTGTGGAACTTGAACCGTGTGCCATCCCAGTTCTAGGATTTACGTGCATCACCCTTGATCTGCGCACTGGAGGCTTTACCTGTGTTTCATATCCAGGTTGACCTTCGCGTCCAGTGCTCAGGTTGAATGTCGGACGGTCATGAATGTGCTATCAGCGGTGTTCCAGAGAACCAGCGGCTGGCAGCGCCACTCTCTCCCATGTTGCATTTCAGCTTAATGTGACGTATCACAGTTACCAGGCCTCTGGAGTGGAGAGCGCAGATTATAATACTCGGTTTAAATTCCATTTTACCATCACATAATTGACAAGAGCCTGAAAAATACTCCTGGAAAGAAACCTCAGATCGAAGGCAATCGTAATAATGTGAACATAATCAAACAGTAGGAACATGGCTGACCTGGCATTTTTCATACTAGCATAGCCACATTTCCAGAAAAAAACTGACAAATACCAGCTCTGCCCAAAAGCCAAAACCTTAGAAATGATTAAGAGATTATCAGAAATGTAGGTTTTCACCTTCTGTTAATTACAAACCTTGCCCCAAAGTGTATTGTTGTATCCTAGAAACAAACTAATGATTGTATAAATCCCTGCTCAGAAATTTATGCCCTAAGATTTCCCTGGGGGCACCACTAAATACTGTAAATTTTCAAGGAAAATACAGCGCCATCAGGAGGGCAGAGGGTGAATTGCTAGCTCAAGGTAGCTCAGCATTTCAGGTTTCAGCATTAGATCTCAAATATTCCTTTTGAGATTGTATTTTTGTGAAGCCAGGTTTTCAGTGATTATTCTGATAAAATGAAGTGCCCCCTAAAGATCAAGCTGGAACAGGGAATGGAGATGGTAGCGTCTTATTTGAGTCCAAAATTTGAGAAGCTGCTCGGTGTCCAATAGGGTCATATGTCCCATTACAAGTAATTGTGGTCATTTAATAGCAACATTTATCTATATTATGGTTTTTAAATAGCTACTAATTTGTTAGGAAATAAGTATTCATGAAGTTGTCTGAATCCAACTACTTAATAAACAGAACTGTAAGTTGTTTTTCATTCATTTGTTTGGTCTAGGATGTGAGAAAATTTACTTTGACGCTAAGGGCTCCATGACCCAAAAAAGTCTGGAACCTCAGTGGTAAACCCATAAATACCACGACCTTTTCAAAACACTATGCAAATTTTGGAGACAGATCTCCTACATTGTTTCTGAAAGATAGTTTTAAAACACACTTGAATAGGGCATACCATTTTTACTGATGCACCTTGAATTTTTTTGAAGGACTTTATCTATTCCTTTTACCTTTTGTGACAGCATGGATGGACCCAGAGAGTGTTTAGTAAAGTAAGCTAGTCAGAGAAAGACAGATAGCATATGATTTCATTTAAATATGGCATCTAATGAACAAAATAAACTAAGGAACAAAATAGAAACACTCTTAGATACAGAGAAGAGACTGGCAGCTGTCAGAGGGGAGGGGTTTGAGGGCCTGGGTGAAAAAGGTGAAGGGATTAAGCAAAACAAACAAACAGACTGGTAGACGACAATATGGTGATTACCAGAGGGAAAGGGGAGCGGTGGTGGGAGGTAGGAGAAGGTAAAGGGGGAATGAACGGTGATGGTAGACTTGACTTGGGGTGGTGAACACACAATATAGATGATGTATTATAGAATTGTACGCCTGAAACTTGGATGATTTTATTTACCAATGTCACTCCAATAAATTCAATTAAAAAAGACCTTATCTAATAGTTCTTACCTTGTCTACAAAATTGCATTAGGCTAACCTCAGTTCTTATCTTGAGACATCAATTCCCCTGAGTTTGTGATTGAATTTCCAAGGTTAATGGCTACCCTGGATTTTAATTTGATTGGGCAACTGAGATGAAACAGGCTGAGATGAAACCCTCAAAACCAAACTCCCTGTGGCTGTCACTAAAGTGAATGCATGTGAAGTTGTGGGTAGCATCTTTCACTTTTCCCCATGGGAAGCAGAAATCTTTATTAATACAGCATAGAAATAGACCACACCTCTAGTTTTGACCTTCGCTTCTACAAAACATACCCTTGTATTCCCTGTATGTCTGTTATGTGACTATTTTGCTTAAGCAACAGAAATTTACTGTCTCACAGTTTTGGAGGCTGGAAATCCAAGATCAAGGTGTGGGTAGGGTTATTTCCTTCTGAGAGAGCCAAAAGGGAAGGGTCTGGTCAACACCTCTCTTCTTGGTTTGTAGATGGCTGCTTTCTCCTGCATTTTCACATGGTCTTTTTTTCTGTATATGTGTTTCTGTTCAAATCCCCTCTTCTTACAAGAATACCTGTCATGTTGGATTAGGGCCCACCTTAATGACTTTATATTGTTGCAGTTACCTGGATGTTTATGCACCCCTACCCCAATTCATATGTTCAGATGTAATCTACAATGTGGTGGTATTTGAAGATAGGGCCTTTGGGAGGTGATTAGGTCATAAGGGTAGCATCTGAATGATGGCAAGTAGTGCCCTTATAAGAAGAGGGAGGCCAGAGACAGCTAGCTCTCTTTCTGCCACTTGAGGATATAATACAAAGGTTACCTACCTAAAGAAAGTGGCATGAAAAGGAAGCCAGAGAATAGTGCAGCCTTCTAAGTTGTAAATGTAAGTTTAGATTGCATTCATAATGTGAGTGAAAGCTCCTTGTGTGCAAGAATTGTTTCATTTTGCACAGGGTCCTCAGCATTGGACATGGCTGGCACTTGGCAGATGTTCAATACCTATGTGTTGAATGAATGAATGAGTAAATGAATCTGTTGTACTTTAGATTTACAAGGTGAACATTCAGAAACACTTAGAACCCCATTCTCAGAAACTCCATAGGGGCCCTGCTGGCTGGCGGCATGCTGTGCAGATGCAAGCCTCTGCTTACAGGGTCCGCGAATGGAGCTCCTTGTCCTTGGACCACTGCTGGGATGGGAGTGTCCTTGAGTTAAGCACTTAGCAGCATTTGTACGGGTATAAAGCCTAAGGGACTCCATTTGTGAGGGGTTACTTAGTAATACATTTTAAGCTAGTTTATTTTACTTCATTGCATTCTGCATGTTTATTTTAATATATAGGTTGAATTTTTATTACTATAAATAGAAGTAATAAAACACAGAGCCTTGGGTAGTTTTGCCTTAGAAGAGTAATTGGTGGAATAAACTCAGAATTTGAGGATTCTTAAATGGCATTGTCAGCAAGTCAGTAAGCACAATTGTTTTGTTGGCTGATAGGACTTCAGTATCCCAAATGTGTAATGTTCATGAATAAGCATCCTTTAACATTTTTAAGTTCTCAAGGCTTCCAATCATCACAGGCCTGGGAATTTGGAAAAATTGAAATCAACTTTTTTTCAAGTCCTGTGTGGAATGCACTGGTGATGCTTCCTGTGTGACCTCTCTTCCTGGGCCAGTGCTTAGCAGCTAGGGCTTTTGTTCCTCAGTGTTTTTTCTTAGTGTTCCTGATTCTTTGGTGTCTCCTCTCTGATGGATTATTCCCAAGAGTAGTTGTACAGAGTTCGATAGTCCCCTTCCCCGATCTAAGAAACAGAAGAGAAAAAGCAAAAGCTAACAAAGTTCCTTGACCCCCCAAACATGGCTTTTTTTCTTTTCTTTTTCTGAGCTATTCTCCTATGACCCGTGAACAATGTGGGTTTGAACTTACAGGTCCTTCTATACACAGATTTAAAGAATAAATTTTGTAAATGTGTTTTCTCTTTCTTATGATGTTCTTAGTGACATTTTCTCTAACTTAATTCTGTTGTAAGAGTAGAGCACATTAATACATGTAATGTAAAAGACATGTGTTAATCAACCGGTTTGTGTTATCAGTAAGGCTTCCGGTCAGTGGCAGGCTGTTAGTAGTTAAGTTCTGGGGGAGTCAAACGTTATGTGCAGGTTTTCACCTGAGTGGGGTGTCGGCACCTCTAAGCCTCTTTTTCGAGAGTAAACTGTATTGCCTGTGCTTAACTGTTTCCGCCTTCTCAATCCCCGTCCGTTTCAACCCACTGTATGCTAGCTCCTTTCTGCCTGTTACTCTGCTGAAACTGTTCTTGCTGAAGCTAGCCATGGCCTGGAAGAGGGGTCTTCAGGCCTCTCCGACAGGACGCAGAGGGCAGTGCCCTCCTCTTGATTCCTGTGGCCAGGTTCCCCTGAACTCTGACTGTTCTATTTTGTTTTTATTTTTATCCTGTTTCTTCCTTCTCTGTGGAATACGGTACTTCTTTCTTGTTCGTAAATCCAACAACCTACCTGATCATCTTCACTTGAATGTTTAATGGGAATTTCAAACTGTCTAGCCCTGGCCAGGTGGCTCAGTTGGTTGGAGCATCATCCCTTACACCAAAAGGTTGTGGGCTTGATTCCCCGTCAGAGTACATAAGGGAGGCAACCAATCAATGTTTGTCTCTAACATCGATGTTTCTCTTTTTTTCTTTCCCCTCCCCGCTCTCTAAAATCAATAAAAGATATCCTTGGGTGAGGATTGAACAAAACAAAAACAACTTAAAAGCCTATAGCCGAACTCTTGGTTTTTCCCCTCACACCTCACCCTCCTCTTATTTCCCCATCTCAGTGGACCTCCTCTCCATTCACTTACCTTCTCTAGCATCATCTGGCCATCATCAAAAGTTGGCCAACTTTTATTTGAGCCAGTTGAATGACCTCCTAAGTGGATTTTTTACTTCTCTCCGATCAGATCTATTCTCTGTGCAGCAGAGAAGGAAACATCACCTCCTGCCTTTAGTGGCTGGTTCCCCAAGTGAGCTTGGGAGAAAACTTCAATCCTTAAGTGGAGGCACAGGCTCTGCTTAACCCAGGCCACGCCTGTGTCTTTGAGCTCATTTCCTGTCACTCCCTCTTTCTCCTGCCGCATTCCATCTACAGTTCGACATATTCCTCAGAATCAGCACAATGCTCTTTCCTTTGCCGTGTGGCACACCTGTCGCCCTGCTTTTTGCTCATGCTCACCTCTCCCTCAGGTCTTAGGATCAAGTGGCTTTTCATCAGAGAGGCTTCTTCGAGCCCCCAAGCCTCAGTGAGCTCTCTCTCTCTGTTCTCCTTCTCCAAGCAGCCAGTGCTTTCTCATAGTGCTCGTCACAACGTATAGTCGCACACCATCTTCCTCTGTGCCGTTTTGATCCAACGTGTCTGTCTTCTGCTGGCCTGTAAGTTCTATGTGAGGAGGACCTTGCCAGCTTTTCACCAACACATGTCCAGCGCCAGGCGCAGAGTGAGCACTAAGTTACAGGACAGACAAGTGAAGTCTGTTTCTTTATTTCGGAAAGTGATTGAGTTTAAAGAGAGCAGTCAACCAAGTTCTGTGGGCCTATGGCTTTCTTGAGGAACCAAGTCCGAATACGGGTGTGGCTGTCCTCTGCTGCTGTGTGGAGAGCACTTCCCATGGGGATGCTGTTTTTTCCAGATGTAGAGATGAAAGTTAGTTCAGGAGTACAGAAGGAAGAAGCTAGTCGTGAAGCAGCTTTACCCAAATGAACCAATTTAAGAAAAATTTGCACCATTTTATCAGATGGCTTTAAAAGGTTAGTGAATAAATATACCGAATGGGTACGTACTCAGGAATAAATAATTCACAGTTTCCCAAGTGAGCCATATTATAGCATGGCTGATTCAGTCATATTTTATTCATCTCCATATGGAAGAAAATCAATCTGAGAAAATTTCCAGATCAATCCTGGGGCTCAACTGTCCCCTCCTCTGTGTGTTAACTTAGGTGGCTCTCTTCAGATGGCACATTTGCAAAGCTCCTCCTTTCTCTTGCCCTTATTTCTCCTCTGGTAACTTCTTCACCACTGTTACTACTGCAGTGTTTACGCATCTGCCCTTCTCAGTGTGTTTCTTCCTTGGAATTTAAATAATCCCTTTGAGGTTCTAATTGACAGAATGACATTATGTTAGAGTTTAGTTCTTTCCTATTATCTCTGTCCTCAAATGTCCTGACTGGGCAATGTCAGCTCTTCCCCTTGAGCTTTTATCCCTGTGCCCGAAGACAGTCTTAACCCCTCCCACTGGCTGCCTTTGCAGGAGGTGGTACTTTCTGTGGGAATGGTACCCAAATCCAATCTCTTAAACATTTGTCTCTAGGTTCAGGTATTTTTGTGCAACTGTTCATTGTATGAGGTTATACCTCCATACAATGGAAATATAAATGGAAAATCTCTCCACGTATTCCAAAATGTGATGTCATTGTATGGGATGATAGCAGCTTTTATTAAGTATTCCAGTAGCTCAAGTAGCAGCTTTTACTTCTTATTCCAAATAGCAGCTTTTACTTATGATTCCAGTAGCCTAAGAATAATTTTTCTCAAGTTGCTACACTGTCCTTTTAGACAAGTTGCAATCAATAGCTCAATACTTCTTTCTTTCAGAGTATTATATGGTAATATGGTAGCAGGAACTATTCTCTAAATCACATGTAATAACAGGCCTCTGCAATTTGAGGGCAGGGGTCACGCTGAACTAAGCGCTTTGAGATGCTTTAGAGTTGTTGGGTGATACCATGAGCGTGGAAACATGGGCATCCCGGCTTCCTGTTAGTCGGGGCACGTGTGTGGAGGCAGTGGGTGGCTGCCTTGTATCCCCTGGTGGGGGAGAGTCCCAGGCCGGGGCACTGAAGTCCATCAGTTTCATTTTATACAGACAGATTCAATCTGGTTGTCACAGACAGACAGGCAGTAAGCTTCACATGATTGAAAAGCTTCCTTTGAGGACGTGAACTTTAAGGACACTGTTCATGGACTTGATAAATAAACGTAAAGGGATGATTTTCTCTGTTGCTTGCTGTGCCTTCTGATGGTCATTATAAGAACCTGCATATTCCAAAGGCTGGAATCATAGCATTAAACTGCCGTCTCACTCCAAAAAGTTTTCTGCCTCACAAAATGCACATCATCCTGTGCTCGGGAGACTGTTTAGCTCCTCAGAGGAACGTGCAAAACTATGTCAAAGCTTCCAGTTTCAGTTTAACTAGCACAAAACTTTAACATACATCTTTTTATTCCTTCCCTTTTATCCAACATGTGAAAATACTAGGTGACCACTAACATACATGCTTTCTGAAAGTGCTTTTTGAAGAAAAAAAATACTTTCCTTTCATGCCTTACTTCTATCCTCTCTTCTACCTTCAGGCCTCTTGATTCAGATTTACTGATGGGTTCATTCTTTTCTCCTAAACTGAAGAGGCTGTGCCTCCAGCTGCACCGGGCAGTCTCCTCAGCTGAGGAGAAAGCCGGCAGCACCAGACACGCAGTCAGAGAAGCACGGGAAGAGGCTGTGAGTGCTCGTCGAATGTCTGCGTTAGGACGGCAGGCAAATCGAGGAGCAAGAGGGCACTCCTTCCAATATAGTAGTGCTTTAAATTAGACTCACAAACTTTATCTTAGTAAGTACATGGACTAAATATTTCATTTTAAGTTATGCTTGTTGAAAAATTCCCTTTCCAGAGATGCATCTCAGCCTGCATTAAAAATGTTACTGCAGAATCAAGATTCATAATCTTATTCATGAGCCTCACTGATGATGGGAATTTAGTCACTGCCAAAGGATAAAATAATCTTGGCAGCGTGAGCCATGGGGTGCAGATAATGCTATGGATAAATGTCAATGACTAGAAAAGCTTTGATAAATGGTTTTGATTCTACAAAACAGGTTTTTATTCTTAAAACAGCAATCCAAACAATCAAAGTAAATTTAATCAAGGGGAAGCGTGAGAAACCATGCTGTATTTCATTTTCATATTAATAATTTAGGCAGTCATTTTTCTTGATTATAAAAGAAAGACTTCCAAGAATGTCAACCCTTTCAAGAATGTACACATGCCGCGAGGTCCTCCAAATCTACCGGTTGGGCAGTTTGGCAGTTCTGGACAAAGAGGGGAGATGGCCGTTCTGCTAAGAGAAATGATGCCTTCTGGGAGATTAACAAGCTGAAGTGAGGAGAAAAGGGCATGTAAGCAATTGTCCCTCACATGCAATCACTGCAAAAATGAAACACAATTTTTTTCAGATTTTAAGACTCTTCCTTTATTGTTTAGTTGTATAATCTCAATTTACGTCTTAAAGCCAAGGTTTCTATGACCTTCAATTCTGGCATTATAAAGCAGCTCTGTGAAAAGTAAGGTAATAGCTTTCCTTTGAAAATAAAAATATTCCCTTGACATCAGATATTGAAATTAGGAGGGTGGATTGTGTTGTTAACTATTTCTCAGTACTGCATGGTGTTGAGACTGATGTCATTCCTCAGTTATGCCCTCTTTGTCCTCCTCCTTCAAGTACGCACAGGGTGGAGCAAAAGTAGGTGCACAGTTGTGAGTATGTGAAACCCAAGTTTATTCTTGTTTTCTTACTTACTAATTATTGTACTATTTTCCATATGAACAACTGTAAACCTGTTTTTGCCCAACCCTGTATATACTTTAACTGGAGAAATAGCCTCTGATCTGAAAGGACTCTCTTTCTAAAATTTTGTTTGTTTTAAAGTCAAAGCCTAATAACATATTGAGTTTTCAGTATGCGAATATTCTTCCAAATTTTAGTCATGCTTTTTATTTGATCACTAGTCCACATTAATTGTGGTTGTTGTATTAAAATGATAAACTATATGTTGGATTCCTTTGGAATGGAAATTTCCATTCTCCACCACCAAGAAAAAAGTTATACCTTGAATATTGCCAACCCATTGCATAAAGAGCTTTCTATAAATCATGTTAAGCTACTAATAATTTTTAGGAAAAATAATATATCTACCAGAGCCAATTTTACTCTAAATACATCATATATTGCCTAGACTTAAGTTTGCCAGTAGTGTTGGCCGTGCATTAGCAATTTCCTATCATGGTTACCATAAAAAAATCATGCTTTCTGGCCACGTCATTCTTTAATTTGATAGATTTTGATATTAAATGAATTATCTTCTTGTCAGACCTCAGAGAATACAGTAGTTATTAATTCATAGGCTGGAGATTAGAAATATAAATTCACATCATTTTTGAGTTTGCTATTACTAGTGGTAACGTAAAGATCTGTAATGTTTATGATGTTGATCACTAGCTGTGTGACCTTGGGGAAGTCAGCTTACTTTTATCCTCAGCTTCAATAAAATGGGAGTCTGGACTAGAATGTTTCTAAGCGTTTTTAACCTCTGATAGTCTATAGTTCAAATAAATATCCATTTTACATTGTATGTCATGTTATATTGTATTATGGTTGCTACTTCATACATGAAGATGCTGTCCTTCACACACAACTGGCAGCCCATGTTACGAACAGTACAGTAGTGGGAACACGAGAAAGCAGATGGATAGTTTTCCTCTTTTCATCCAGTCTCCTAAGTCCAGTGACACGATTTAATGGCTCATTTGCACAGAATAATCTTACAAATACAGAAACTGAATTATGTGATCTTGGTCTCAGTATCCTAACCAAGAATTCTTTGTATTATCATTTTTGTCTTTTAAGGGAGGCCTTTAGAATTGCATGTGTTATAGTATTTTCTAAATCAATGAAAAATATATAAATATAATTTGCCAAGTCTTTCTAGAGAACTGGTGTTCTCCAAGTGGGACGTCACTGCTGTGCTCCACTCACAGTCCTGGGAAAAAAGCTGCTCCCTTGACAACATCCCCGGGCTTGCTTTCGCGCACTGCTCCTGTGGTGAATATCGGGGACTCCATTGTCTTAACATTTAATAGCTACATGCTGTTCTTTGAATGTTTATGTTTTAGGGGTGCTACTAAGCCTTTCCTGAAAATTTTCTCCTGAGATGCTCATAGCAGTCGCCTGGGGTAGGTATTGTTATCCTGTGTTGCAAACGAAGCAACTGAGATTTTGGAAGGTCAAGCAAATTTCCTAGGTTATACAGGAAACAGCAGATTCGGGACTCTCACTGAAGTCTGACCACATTGAGGCTTGTGATGTTAACTATCATCAACACCAGGCAGAAGACACAGGTGCATAATCAGAAATGTGCATGCACACACATGAACACATGTGCACATGCACTTGTACAGATGTCATCTCCATAAAGGAGAAGCACAGCTCAGAGCACACTCTGTTACGTGCCTCCACTACTTGGAGGTGCACCAGCCTTGTCCTGTGTTGCTCACTCTCCCACCCCCCAGCCATGTAATGTCAGTGAGAGCAGCTTCCAAAGATCCCCAACTGTGGGCTACCTTCATTGGCCTCACCTCCCATTTGTGCTCTCTCTGAACCTCTTGCCTTGCAGCCCCCTCTCTGCCCACCTCCCCAGCCCCACGCTGGCTGAGTCTTCCACAAGTGAGCAGATATGACACTCGGCTCCTTTTCACCATCTGGAGTTTGTCCTGGCTTGGAAACAGTTGGACACTAGCAGGTCCCCTTCCTCCTCCCAGGACCTTCCAAGTTCTGAACCCCCACTGCAACCCCATGCCTGCCCTTCCTCTTCCCTCTCTTAGCCCTAAAATGCTGAGCTATAGGCTTTATTTATTTTAATGGGGGGCACATTTTATGTTATAGCTATTTAATAATTTATTGATTATTTGGGGGTACATGTTTTCTGTTGCAAAGCATGCTTACCTCTAGTTATGCATTTCTACTTCCAATTACAAACCTTTGTCAACAAAATTGGTTGAAGAATCAGTTGTCTTTTAACAGGGACATAACCTCCTAAAAAGCAATAATACAGGATCTGATTACCAAAAAAATCAATAGTGCTTCCCTCAGGCCCTCCTCTTTTCTCCAAACCACTTAGTTTATTTTTTCATTCTAAACATCTCTTGGGGAAAAGAAAACTCTAGAAAATTTTCTTTCACATCTTTTATTAGATTATGTCTTGTTCATAGGTAGTTTAAAAGCTAGTTCAGCTGTCATGTGGATGAGTTCATATTTATCCCTTCTGAAATGTTCACTGTTTTGGAATGTTTTTCAGGACAGACAGAAATTTCACAATTGTAGAACAGCTCACCTGCAGCCAGGGTGCCAGCTGCGGTCAAGGTCCCAGGCTCTCCCTCGGTCACCTCTGACGTTATGGGTCATGGGGCAGGAGGTTTCTGCCACTGTCATAAATGATGCGCTGACTCCCTTGGATCGGCAAGACAGACTTGAGAGCGAATAGTACATGAGCCCTTAGGACTGAGAAGATAACCCGAGTGAAGAAAGAATGAGGTTTCAGGGTAAATTCAGAGGCATTGTGGCAAAGTAACAGGAACACTGGACCAAATCCAGTGGCCATGTTATGTACCACCAGCCAGCTCAGTGTCCTTAACCACTCTTTTCCTAAAAATGAAGGGCCTCTGAGGAGCTTTCTGTCTCCTTCCAAATGTGTTTAAATGAGGGTACTTCTAAACTGTGTATGTCCAGATGTGGACTAGACTGGGCTTGGTCAGTGGACACGTTTTTCGTCCCTGCCCTCTGTGTCTCACTACCACAGTGCTTTTGCTCTGCTCCCCTGTCTGATGAGGCATCTCTTCTCCAGAACCACCCGTCGTTTAGTCTGTAGGGTAGTTTCTCCTGCCCCAAACCTAATGGTGGCCAGCTCCAGAAGTGGTTTGGCACCAGAATATTAGCATCATCCTAACTTTTTTGGATAGCTTTCTTCCAATCCCCAAACAAAACCAGAGAAGGCCAACCATTTCTTTTTAATTTGAGTGATTATAGTGTATGAAGACACAATGCAGGATAGCCATACAGCATTATAAATGTTACAGTGACCTCAACTGTGGCCTTGGATGAGGGCAGGTTAGTCTCTTTGTCTGTCCACCTATCCATTCATTCATCCATGCATTCGTTTGTCTATTCATCTGTTTGTACATCTATCTATCATCTATCATCCATTCATCATCTATCCATATATCATCCATCCATCCATCCATCCATCCATTTTTATGTGTGTAAATCTATGAATCATCTATTCATTTGTCCATCCATCCTTCTATCCATCTGTACTTCTTCCCTTCCTTCTTCTCCCCTCCCTCTTTTTCATCAATTTATTCTTCTGTCCATCTCTATCTTCCCATATTATAAAGAAATCTTTGCTTAAGGAATGTGCTTTGTTCTTACTCATCTAAGTGCATTGAAACATCTGTCATTCATTTAACAAATTAGCATGCTGTGATAATATATACATGTAGGTTATTGCAGGCAGAGTCATAAAGAATTTGAACTTGCTTAACTAGGCACCTTGAATACATCAGCGTATTAGTCACTATTTGACGTTGTCCTCTCTGCACCATCCATTTTTCATGCAGTTTTCTGGCCACAGTCACCACGTAATGCAGATTTCTGGCTGATGAGATGACCGATGACACACTTTGGACATCGCTGCTGTTAAGTTTCCCAGGAAACTAAGAGTAATTATCTTGAAAAGAATCAGGCTCTTTCCCCTTCATTTCTTTTAAAAGATAAGCTTGCTTTAAATTCAGAAGAGAACACAACTAAAACACCCCAAAATCCTAACATGGCATCTATTTTAGTCTTAAGTGTAATGGATTAGAGTAAGGTTTATCCTTCTCCCAGGGGTGTCCAGCCTGCGACCCCTGGCTGCATGTTGCTCAGGATGACTGTGAATGTGGCCCAACACAAAATCGTAAGTTTACTTAACACATTATGAGATATTTTTTGTGATTATGTGTCCCAGTGTATTTAATGTGTGGCCCAAGACAACTCTTCTTCTTCCAGTGTGGTGCAGACTCCAAAAAGTTGGACACCCCTGCTATACTATTGACAATTTGGGTCAGTTGTTTGTTGTGGAGTTTGACTTGTGCATTGTAGGATGTTTAGCAGAATCCCTGGCTTCTCCCTGCTAGGTGCTAGTAGGACCATATCCAGTAATGACAACTAAAGAGGTCTGCAGAGATTGTCAAATGTCCCCTGAGAAGTGGATGGTGCAAAATTAGCTGTGGTTGAGAACCACAGGCCTAGAATTAGAAAGTTAAAGTGACTTTTGGGATCCCTTCATGCTGTCAAAACAAGTCACGTGAAGAGACAAAGCAAAACCAAACTAATTCTATTGGCCTGATGTTTCTTAAGTTGTGCTAACATGCCATGGTGCTGTGCCAAGTAACAAAGACTCAGACATCAAAAAGGTTCAGTTCCTGCCTACAGAGAGCTCACAGTGAGATCGGGGAAGCAGATGTGTAAACAGATAATCCTACATACACAGGACTTACGGGGAGGGAATTAGTCATATTGTTAGATGGTATATAGCTAAATCTGTCAGATACCATATGTTTTACTTCTCAAATGGTTCCTCGGTTCCTCTAGGGTCCTGCAGACACAGCTTTATTTTAAATTTGGTGCCACAGAAAGAACATCCTTGGTCATTTCCCCTTCTTGGACCTTGCTAAGGTTGTTCCTACCTAGAAGGTCTTGTTTCAGACTTTAACATCTCCAAATTCTCCCTGCCATTGACAGGAAGCCTGTCTCCTCCAGAAAGCCACTCTGGATTGCGTCAGCTTGCTTTGGTGTCTACCCACCTGACTCCCATTATGAAATTCCCATCTCTTGCTCAGCTATGGCTTACTGTTTGGTCCCCCTCTGTTTCCCATGCATTGGTCTAATCCTTCCGTGTATTATAGGTTATTTGAAGGTAAAACCCAACAGGGATTCTACTCTCTAGTGACAAAAATTTCACAGCCTGACAAACATACTACCTTCTTTGATCATGCTCTTTTCTGCAAATTGACATTTGACATAGTTATCTCAGAATGATTGCCTTCATGCCCGTTCTCCTTCCTTAGTGGGGTTCTGGGGACTGACCAGTGGCTCTAAGACTATCAAGTGGAGAAGTCAGGAACAGGACCTCAATGTTTTTCTCTATAAAGTGACATTTGATATGTCAAAATAATGGGGTACCGAGGTCCTTATGAGAAGGATAACTTGTTTGGTAGTAGAGCCAGTTCACAGCTCTCTGTCTCAACACATTATGCTGCCTCCCCATCGCCAAGAGAAAGCCCCTTTGTAAAGGTGCTGCCTAAGTCTCATGGAAGTGGTGGTATGTTTCATGCTGTGGTCCCTAGTTCCCAAGGGTGCTGTTCTGACCAACAGTGTTTGGTCTTAGGTGAACTGAAGTACTGCAAATGGGAAGGTAGTTGCTTTCCAGGAAAATTCTGCTCCAAAAGCAAGATTGAAAACTAACAGCCCATGGAGGGTTATAATAAACTCCTTCAGCAAAGAAAGCTTTTAACTCCTCATGGAGAGAACAAGTGAATAGGATTATGACCACCTACTAATTACTAGATAGAGATCCCCTGGGATGCCTGTGTTTAAACACATAATTAATACCGAATATTGAGGAGAGTAATGAAACAAAAATGCATTATATGTAGACACACATTTAATTCATATGGGGCAAAGTCTAGTTACTAAGACTAACTCTATTAGACAGTTGGTACTTGGGCCAAATATCCTTGATTTGGAATAATGGACAGCACCTGCTTTAGTTACAAGACATAATTAACACGCAAAGGGAAAAAGGCCACATAAACTCTTGAACACGAAGAGCTAAAATGTCTTTATAGTTTAGTTTTGGACTGCTAAATGTGGACCAGAAAGTCCTTGACAAGTATGAAAATCTATCATAATCAATACATTTGAACGAAAATTACATTGAGAAACAAGACATGATAGTTCTGGAGAAATAAATGGAGGAATAAATACCCATTTTCTTAACTGAGATCCAGGCCCTTTGGCGTCCTTATGTGGACTCCATACGCCATAGTTGCTGAATTAACCTTGCTTGCTAATCAGTTTGAAAAGTAGTTTTTCTTGTTAATATTTAGTCATTTGAGAGGTTTTCTCAGATGAAACCTTCTAACTAAGGATACTCATCTTTTACAAGAAACAATTGCACCTGTCTGCCATTGATCTACTACTTCCCGTGAATCTGGAAATAGCCAGATAGGGTAGTCTTCAGGACCCGGTCTCCTGTCTCCGCAGACGGGGCATCTGGGAAGTAAAGGACAGCTTTTGTTGGAAGGGGTTTTCTGGGCAGATGTTTCTTTACAAGGCCCGTCTCTCTTTTTCGGTTGGTGTCCTGGTTCCTGGCCATCCACAGATGCCTCGCCCATGTAGCATCCCTCCTGCTCCATGTCTCTGGGCTCCGCTAGTCTTGCTTCTCACTTAGTAATCAAACCTTCACTTTGGATCAATTTCCTCCCCTCCTGGAATCTCGTTTTCAAACTGTACAGGCTTGTCTGGCCACTCCGGCTTATACCTGGATTCTCAGTCCCTTTGCTGCCCAAGTGGCCTCAGGCCAGTTTCACCTTTGTTTGAATTCTTCCAGGACTTTATTTTTTAGGCTCTAAAGTCAGAGGTTATTCATGTGTCCACCCCAGTTGAACCCATTGTCAAGGGGAAAGCCAGGAAGAATCTCAGTGCTGGAATGAAGTGTTCTAAGAGCTCCTCTCCTCCCAGGGACTTCCTTTCTGGAAGAAGACAGTTTCTCTCTTTTAATCCTAGGGCCCAGGTCAACAGTTCCAGACACTAATCCTATAAGATGACCCTCACCTTGAGGTACAAACCGTATTGAGCACATTTCCAAAGTTATGAAACATGGCTTGTGAAACCTCTTGGGATTTCCAGGTTGCTGGAGAAAAAAATTGCTATTTTTCCGAGTTCTGTTCGATGATGTGAATCTCTCATAGCTTTCCTTCGCACACATGGGGAGCTGCCCACCCACCTCTCTGCATTTCTGTTGGTCACATGATCTAGTTCCAGGCATTTTAATTAAGTAAAGCAATGATCTGTGGCCAAGACACTGTCCTTCAAAGGATATTCATCACCAATAGTGAAGGGAGCTCTAGTAAGGCTTGTTCCCCACAAGGAGGTGGTGCAGAGGGCTTTCTTTTGCCTAATTCTTGCAGAAATTGCAATCACTGTGAGTTAAACTTCAGTTGATGATGTCAACTAATTGGTGATTACGCTAAAGAAGTAGTTTCTTTTTCAATAATGTAAACAATGATAAGAAACCTTTGTTTTTCAGATACTATTTTCTATTTTAAGTATAGAAGTTAAATTTTGGGAGAACGATTATCTGGACAATACTGATTCTTCAAATCCTTAAGTGTCAATTTAAGTCTTTTTTGGTTTTTTTAAGCAATGATTTGTAGATGATTTTTTTAAAAAAATTAGTCCTATGTAATTTCGGATTTATGATATTTCTTATATATCCATAGTATTGTTTTGTAATTTTATTTTCCATCTTTTTGCTGCTGGTATTTAAATACAATTGACATTTGTTTATTGATCTTATATTTTGAGGTTTTGCTAAATTATCTGATTTATTGGGTTTTCTTGTCAATTTTGTAAGATTTTCTACATAGATTATTATGTCATCTACAAATAGAGACAATTTTATACTTCTTCCTTTACAAACTTTATACTTGTTATCATTTTACTTTTGCCTTTTTCCATTGAATAGGACAACCAGTTCAGTACTGAACAGAAGGGATAAGGGTAGATATCTTTGTCTAGTTCCTGATCTTGAGTAGGGTGCTAGGGTATTTTTTTTTTTCACCTTAATTATGTATCATTTTAGCTTTAAGTATTTTGTAGATGCTTTTTTTTAGGTTAAGAAGTTTTTTCTCTGTTTATAGTTTTTATCATGAATGGATGTTTGTTATAATTTTACCAAATCTATTGAGAGACTCTTTGTTTCAGCTGGTTGACAAGGCCAATTTAATTGATTGACACTTGAATGTTATAGTCGCCTTACATTCCTAGGATAAACTCCACTCCTCTATATATTGCTGGATTTGGTTTTGCTAATGTTCTATAGAGATTTTTTAAGAATCTGTGCTCATAAAGGATATTGGTCCAGAATTTTTATTTTCTCATTATGTTTTTTGCTAGGTTTTGGTATCAGGTTTATGCTGGCCTCATAAAATGAATTGGGAAATTTTTCTGCCCTTTATTTTCTGAAAGAGTTTATATAAGATTAATACCATACATTCTAAATGTTTCATAAAATCCTCTAGTGAAACCATTTTGTCCTGTAGGTGTTTGTTCATTTGTTTGTGAAAGGCTTTTGATTAAAATTCAATTTATTTCATATGGGGTTATTCATACATTCTGTTCTTCTTGAGTCAGTTTTGATAAGTTATGTTTTCAAAAATGTCTATTTTATTGATAATATTGAATTAATTGTGATTAAGTTGTGCATGAAATTTCCTGACTATTTTTATCTGTAGGATCAGTGATTGTATCTACTCTTTCATTTCTTGGTTAGCCTTGCTAGAGTTTTATCAATTTTGGTAATATTTGAAAGAAGTGGTTTTATGTTTTCCTAATTATTTTCTTTAGGCTGTTTAGATTTCGCCTTCTCAGAGGCAAAGTAAATTTCTAGCACCTGACATTTATCTCAGCTCTTTTAAATTTATGAAGATATTTTTCTTTTCTTTTTAAAAAGATTTATTTATTTTTAGAGAGGGGAAGGGAAGGAGAAAAAGAGGGAGAGAAACATCAGTGTGTGGTTGCCTCTCAAACACCCCCACTAGGGACCTGGCCCAAACCCAGGCATGTGCCCTTACTGGGAATCAAACTAGTGACCCTTTGGTTCTCAGTCCAGCTCAATCCACTGAGCCACACCAGCCAGGCTAAAGATGTTTTTCTATCAGAGAAGACACATACCAAACCTTAAAATCACTTTTAACATGCAACCTATAAATACAATTCAACAAAAAAATGGAATATAATTAATTGAATGTTGTATCTACATGTCAAATTGATTATACATTGAGATCTTTCCAGCTAGCATTTCAAATCCCAACTTTAGTGGTTCAATTTAAAAACCATCTAAAGATGATTGAAAATAGGTTTTAGTTAAATTCATTTTACCGAAGAGGACACTTGTTCAGAGCAGGTGTTCTCTCCCATGACACTGGTAAGTAATCCCACCTGTCACCTGTACTATAAATCATTGTACTACAAATCTATTAGTTTATGATTCATATCTGGCCTTTCTCGTACAAACAAAGATGAAACAGTACTTTAGACTGAATGATTTAATGCACACTGAATGAATCTACTTTCTCTGAGTTCAGTGTTGTTCTCTCTGAGCATTTGTTATGTGCAGGAGGAAGCTGAATTCTAAACTGAGAAGGTATATTAACTCTTTCAGACAATGGGATGACAGGTGCAGCTTCTAAATAGTTTGCAGGAGGCCTTGTTGAGTTAGGCCTTTGTTCAGTTCTTAACTTGCTGGTTGAAATAGATTTTTACAAGGGTTGACTCTCGGTCTTACCTTGGCTTAGGCTCCCATCATGTCTTTGAAGAAAATTCTTAGCTTTTTCTTCCATTCCTTTTACTCAGAAGGCAGTGATAGACCTGTGTTGATTAGTAGGATTTCATTGGTAAGGGCAGTAAGTTTTGCTACGGTTTCGGAGCAGCCGGGGTAAGCGCGGGAGCAGTCGTCTGACTTCCCGTGAAGAGTGCCACGATAGCATGGCCCCTCACACGAAACGACACTCAGCTCCGGGCCGTGCACGTTGTTTGTATCTTTTTATGACTGGTGGCCCTTACTTGTTGCATCTGTGAACCGTATAAGGAGGATATTAACTAATTTCCAGTGTGAGTTTATTTAATTCTTTCCAAACTTCATTAAAATTTAAAAGAAATAAGGCTTTGAGATTCTCTCCTTTATGTTTATACTCATTTAACAAACTGCAGCTTTCAGATTCAAGAAATATTTGAGGATGCCATTTGGAAAGCTACATAGGTCAGATTTAGTTGGCACTTCTGCTGAGCTGCTTTTTTCGTATTTGACTATTTTCCACACCTACAGCTGCCTTTTAGATAGGTATAGTGATGTCTAGACAGAGAGAAAGGCATTTTAGAAAGAACTTAGGCTTTGGAAACAGATCTAAGTTTAAATTCTCACTTCAGTACTTACTGGTGGTTTAGACACAGGTGTAGCTTTATCTGGTAGGTAGTAATAGAGTGGATGTGGAGAGAATGTTACTCTGGTAGTCAGACAGATGATGGAACTAAAATCAGGGTACTGTGTATTTAAAGCATGTACTTGGTGTTGTCAGGTAGGGGGAGAATTCTCCCCTTCTGCCTCTCTTGAGTTCTTATGGGTCTACTAACAAAATGGAAAAAGACCAGGTTAACAGGAGAAAAACCAATTTAATATGTGCACACAGGAGATCAAAAGTGATACTTTCAGAATGATGAACGAGCAGCTTTTTATACTTTGTAGGCCAAGAAACAATAAATTTGTGAAGAAGTGAGAGAACAAAGACACTTAAGTTTGGGTTGCTCATTTGTGAGGAATCTAGATGAAGTTTGGGCTTGGGTAGTAAAAGAGTAACAAGGTTTGTTATGTAAGGTTTTTGGTTGTGGATTCCTTAACTCTAATGATAAGGGTGTCTCTCTTAGGACCCGCCTCCTAACCCCCTCACCCCAGTGGAGCATGGAGTGCACTTTCACGGTGGAGATTTGAATCTTGCATTCAAGGCAAGAAACTTTAATTCAAGGTAATCACTGTGCCGTTTGGGGCCCTTTGGGCAGTCTTCCCTGAGCACCAGCAGTGTGTTTGGCTCTTTGGTGTACGTACGTAAAGGGAGATGAGACTCCACTTCTGCTGTTATGAGACCTGTAGTCCATGGACAGCAGGGAGACAAACACTTACCTGGGGCCCAAGTGAGAAAGAAATCTAAACTGAACAGGAGTATAAACATTGGATTGCGGGAACCAGAAAGACGGTTCTGCTTAGAAGAGGAGCAGCACCAGGCAGATGGCTTCAGATGGCATTGGGGCCTTTTAGGGATAGAGGGGAGATTTCCTCTGGTGCAAAAGGGGGAGAAGGGCATTGCACGCTGAGGAGGGAACATACTCCGAAGCAGAGAGGGACCAAAGTTAAAAGTACATAGCACTTGGGAGAATGCGAGAAGTTAGATGAAGCGACATTGAGGAGTGTGCCTCTCTTTCCTCCTACCCTTTTTCCTTCCTTCCTTCCTTTCTTTCAACTTCCCCCATCTTTCCTCTCTCCCTGGAAATACTCCTCCATCCTTTTTTTCATCTTTCCTGCAACAGTTATGTGCCAGGCACTGGGTATATGTGCTGGACCCAGCACTTAACCTTCCTTGACAGAGTTTGGAGTCCAGCAGCAGGGGCGGTTCTCCTTTCACCGGGAATGTGGCCCTGGGAGTTACATAGTGGATCAGGGAATGACTCACAGCTGGAAGGCCCGCTGGAAAATGATTTCAGTAGATTCAGGGAGGAAAGACTCAAAGCTTTTATCAGGAAAATTGCTGTGGCACCAAAATGACAGGGAATATGCAATTAATTAGAGCTCAGTGGTGTTATTAGACAGTATGGTATAAGGATTAAGAGCATGGACCTAGGAGCCAGACTACCTGGGTTTGTTTCTAGTTCTCACTGGGTGTTTCACCTTGGGCAAATTGTTTCTCTACCTCAATTTACTTATTTATGAAATGGGGATTGTAATAGCACCTTCCTGATAGAGTTGTCCTGGGGCTTAAGTTAGTTAATACATGTAACCTCTTAGAAAAGTACCTGGTACGTATTAACCCTATATAAATACAGGCTAGGATTACTAAACTCCAGTCCACTAAATGAGGACAAACTTCCAAAAGAGGAGCTGACGGGGTCTAACTTTGCTAGATTCCATAGGCTGTAAAAAATTGGATTTTTCAGGAGTATAAAAGTGTAAACACATACCTAAATGTTATGGAAAGAAATAAAATAATAGCAACTATTTAGATCCAATCGGGTTATTTTTCTATTACTTCTCTTTTCAATCTTGGGAAGAAATTTAAATGAAAAAAGTATACTAATGCATTCATATAGATCAAGTTTTAGAAGAGAAAGTGTGTTCAGCAGTTGACAGATTTTGTCTAAGTTTCAGAAATGTATTGCAAACTGAAATCAAGGCCTTGGATACCATTGGGTAAAGACAGAAGTCCCAAGAGACTCATCTTCTATTTTTATTGCCCAAGCTAATGGTCCATTAGCACAGCTCCTTGAGGCTGAGCCTGTAGATAATGTATGCCTTCCGGGGTAAGGATGCTAGGTGGATGTTTCCTAGTGGTGGAAAGCCACACTGTTTTCCTGGGGGAAGAATGTGAACCCATCCCACTTATTGCACATAATGGCAAAAAGCAGAAAGATCAGTATCTAGTGGGCAAAGAAATTACCAAGGCACTTTCATTGTTCAAAGGGAAATGCCTATGTTCATAATTGGTTTAATAATTTTGGTTTCAATAATGGTTGGTTCTTATTAGGTATTCAGTGAAATGGTGTTGATTTTAAGGTTCACTGGTTTATGAAGAACATTGATGCACTTTTAGGCAGAGCTGCGTTGTTAGTGAAGAGATGCAAAATGAAAAATTTCAGTAAGCTCATTATAGACTTGAACAGTTTATCCTTCTTTAAAAATAAGCTTTAAAAATCTCAAATTCTTATATCCGCAAAGAAAAATTATGTTTATGGTAATAGTAAATAATTAAGCTTCCTGGTGTACTGTAATTGCGTTTTTAATTTCTTTGCTTTCTGACATAATTCTGACCACATTTATTTCAAACTGCCAAGTATTTGAATCTTAAACCATTTAAAATTTGCTATCACACTAACCAGTGTGAAGCAACAATGCTGCTTATTCCTAGGAAGTCTGTCCCTTTAGTCATTCACTTTTTCTGCTTAAGGAACAGTTAAGCCTCATGTGTCAAAAGGCTGCCACCCTCTCCCACCCCCTCTTGCCGTCATGCTAACTGTGAGTCATGCTACTTCTGAGAGCCGCCACAATTTCCTGTGTCTCAGGAGATGTCACAGCCACATCAAACGATCCCCACCAAGCTCACCCAAATCCAAGAGTCTGGTAGGGCCTCTGGCCACCATTTGTTACTGAATTGGCATGCAAGGCAGTCTTGGGTCAATTAATTAGTAAGACTAATTGAAGCTAAATATAATTAACCATACAATATTGAGCTGTCCAAATTTAACTCCACTAAAATTATGTGATGAATCTGGAACATAAAGGATTACTGGCAAACACTGTTGCCTCGTGGATTTAAAAGTACGCTTTGTTTTCATCTGATGTGATTAATAAGGCAATGGAGGGTGTCCTAATGCATGCAGACACGGTAGCACCCATGTAGGATGGATGCTAGTTGAAAGTCATTTTCTATAATGCCTACCATGTAGTTGAACTTAATGCAGATTTGAGTGAGCATCAACACTAAACCACGGCAGACAGTGATGCTCCACATTGTTTGGTGACAACAATTTAAAATGGTTTGAAGTTCAGATGCTTAGCGGTTTGAAATTCATGTGTTTAAAATTATGTCAGGAAGTTAGTGAAAAGCCAACTTGAAATACAACATTGATTGATTGGTAATGATAAAATAATGTTGACTACTTTAATTATTATCCATCCAGAATTGTGAAAGCAAGAACCATTTTTCAATAAATGAATCTTTGTATTAAAATGATTAGAAATATCTTCCTTAAGGAATTTCCACCAAACTTTGTCATTTGCTTCTGTTTCTAAAAGAAAAATAAAGGACTCTAGCGAATGAAATATTTCGAATGCATTTTGATATTTAGTCTTCCATAAATGTTGAGTTTAAGACTGGCCATGAATATGCATGGCCAAATGCATGCTTAAATATTGTATGTAAATTATTTCTGATGAAAAAGACTGAGAGACAATGAGCGGGAGAGAGGGCAGTGTGGGTAGCGACAGACTAGCCGTTTGCGGATGCACATATTCAGACTTCAGGTAAGTACAGAGTTTGAGAGAATTCCAGATGCACCCAGTAGACGCTGGTCTGCTTCAGCTCATTTGTTTTTAAAGGTTATTTAAACTGTTTAGGAATTCTTCTGACAAGCCATATGTTGCAACAGTTGGAACTCTTTCACACAGAATGAGATTCTACAGGTGGTTTTGAGTTTCATTGTTTGCTGGCATACCACGTAGCGATTTTAGTTTTGTTTCACCAGACAAAAGTGTGAACATGACTAATTAATTCTTTCAAGTCGATAGCACCCTTGAAAGCTTTTTGATCATTTGTACTGTACATTGTCTCAGATTACTTTCCCCATTGAATAGAATGTGCTTTATACAGTTTGTGAGTTTCAAAGGTGCTCCATTTGTGTACAAATTCTAAATCTTGACAAAAATGGCTTCATGGATTACCTTATAAATAATTAAAAGTCAGTAACATCTGAATACATGAGAAGTACCAATAACAGATGATATATAATTTTATAGTTCCCTTATGATTATTCTAGTATTTTACCTTAAATAGCTTTTTCACTTTTGTTCTTATATAACCTAATTATTTGTTTTTTTACATTTTCTCATGAAACAAGAAATTCCCTCTTTTGCAGTAGCCGTATCTGTTAAGAGCAAAATAAAATTCCAAGTAGAGGAGTCCTCACCATGTTTCTCCGGAGCGTTTTTAATTCTGTGCATGCGGAAAGATGGTAATGTGATTCCCAGGTGCTAAGTACTCCTCAGCCATTCACGCTCAGTACTGTGTTCCGGAGTGAAACTGGACTAAATTTGTTGAATGGTGAATTGCCGAAAACAATAAGGTTAAGGCAGTTCATTAATATTTATCTCCTTGTCTATTTTGTATAGCCTGGATGAAATGGAAAAACTCATTTGGGGGCCAATCAGATTGAAAAGGGTCTAAAATTACAAAGAGAAACATGGAGATAAAAATGTTTTTTTTTTCCTTTTTAAAATTAAACACAGCACCTTTTTTCTTACATGCCTCTGTTTTTCTTTTAGTGGCAAAGCATTTCTATAACACTGGTTGAGAAAGTTCAGATGATTGCTGTAATCCTAGGATCCCTGTTCTTAATAGCGAGTGTGACCTGGCTCCTCTGGTCAGCCTTCAGCCCCTATGCAGTGTGGCAGAGGAAGGACATCCTTTTTCAAATCTGCTATGGAATGTATGGTTTTATGGATCTAGTGTGCATAGGTAAGACCATGACGTTAAACATTCACAAACTGTCAGTAATCCATTTCTTGCAGCAATTATATTTTCATCAGATGGATGTAACATAGAATGTTGTGATTCGAGTGATCTTGATTCTCCAGCTAATTAACTGTCCGGGGCATCACAATCTGGCCATTTTTCTCAAAACCATAACATCTACATTCTTGAGTAGTCTGAAAAAAATGAACAGAATAATGCCCATTTTAAGTGACATATTTTGCAATGCAAAGGAAGGGAGGACTCAAAGACATTATTTGGGGTGGGTGATGGAAGGACAGTCATTTATTTCTAAGGAATAAGAGCAAATCAGTCACCCTTCACAAAGCTGGGATAGCACTGATGGACACCAATGGTGATATTGTGTATTTGGGGAGAGGGCAGGGACTTCGGGACAGTTTTACTTACTGTCCTGTGCCTCTGTGTTTCACTTATTAAACTCATTGGCTTAGAAGAGAGAAAGGATCAAACTGACCCTACACAAAAAGGTTTCTTGTTTGTGCTTCAGTGATCTGTGTTTCCTTAATATTGTACCAGGAGAAAAACAGAAGTAACTCTTTCAATGTGCTGCAGGCACCTGGATTGGGACCAGTTGGCCGTGAGAGACAGGGCTGAGGAGGGCAACACTGTATGGAGGAGGCTTTCCCTGCTCTGGTGTGCTTTGTATCTGGAGATGCGGCGAGAGCTGAGGGGGCAGCTGTGGTTCTCAAACTGCGGTCTGCAGACCACCAGCAGCAAGAGCAGCATCTGTCACACCTTTTTTAAGGAATGCACATTCTCAGGCCCCACCCGAGACCTGCCAAATCAGAAACTCAGCCCCATCTGTGTTTTGCAAGCCTCCTAAGGTCTGATACCCGCCAGTTTCAGGGAATGGGTGCTCAACTTGGATCAAATGACTTGGTCTCTAATCCTGGCCTCTGCTTGGACAGGTCAACTTTGTCCATATTCCTGTTTTCTCACCCGTAAAAATGGAATAATACCCTGGCTCACAGGCCTAAATGAAGGAAATAATGGTTGTAAAATAATGTTATCGGTTGCAAGTTGTAAATTAAGGGTATTTGAGTAAATCACAAACATTGAAATAATTTAAATCACTTAAGTTCCTCTACTCATGAAAGCCCTAATTTAGCTGGCAGTTTTAATATTCTGTTATTTTTTTCTAAAAGACCTTTATAAATTTTAAAATATGATCAGCCTGAATTTCCCCTCCTTGTCTTCTTTTCTCCTTTGTCACTAGTACAAAACTGGTGAGAAAAAAAAGTAATCAAATTTCAAGCCAGAAAGGAAAAAAGAAGACAGGGAAATGCCATGGGTAATATGTAAACTGAGCAGATGTTGCCTGAATAATTGAGCTAATCATGTATATGAACAATTTGCATTAAATGTGAAAATGCCTATGCATGCTTTTAGAAATTCAAAATCTCTATACAAATGTAATCTCGAGGGTAGTGTTCTAAATGAAGAAGAATTACAAAATTGTTCCTACAAGTCCCTCAACAAATTCAGAGATAGTGTTTCTTCTGTCTTTCAACATAAATGTTGCGAAGTGTGATATTCCATTAATATTCAAAGGGGAGGTGAAAAGCAAAAGAGCCATTAGGTTCCCAATCCAACCTAGAGGGGGAAAATCCAGCTGACTCTCTTGATATTAACCGAAAGGAGCCATATACTTCCTGGTCAGGAAACCACTGTCCTGAATTTCACAGTTTGCATTTAGTGTTGAGTAATTATATCTCAAATTTTGATCGCTAATGTCAGGTTTTTAATCAAGATTATTTAGAACTTTGCTTTAAAAAGCACATACATATGAACTAATGATATTTCAACAATATATGACATATTTTGGATTCCCTTTTGAAATCTAGGTGTTTGCCTTTTTTATAAAGTTAAGTTTCTTAGGAACAAAAACCAGTTGACATTTTCCTGGAGATTCTTTAGAGTGAATTTTTATCTAAGTTTTAAATATTGACAATACTGTTGTCTTTTGGCTCATTAAATCTCATTATTCAGTGATTTATTTGTATACTTTGAAAAATATGAAAGGATTCAGATTGAACAGCATTCTTGGTTTCACTTGGGAAACTCATTAACTAGTCTGTTTGGGGCCAAAGAAAATCTTTTTTTTCCCCAAGAAATCAGGAAGCTACTAGTCAAGAAACCAAATAGAGATAAGCTTCCAGTAGCCAAATAGATTATAGCCTGTAATAGCTCTTGCTAACATTTGAAATTAATTTAAATGTCTTGTAATTAAGTATAGAGAGTGACAAAAGTAGATTACATTGATTACACCTCAGATAGCCCCAACAGCAAGACTTTGAAGTCAGAGTAGAGTGAAAAGCAGGTTTGAGCCCTATTTGCTCAGCTCGTTTAATACATATTTATTGAAGGCATTCTGTGTGTCAGACACAGTGCTAGGTGCTGTGAATAAAAATAAGAGTCCATCTCTTTCTTGCCCCAAGGAGCTTCCAGCCCTACAGGCAGGATAGACGTGTAGTAGATGACTGGAATGTAGAGATGGGCGCAGCGTGAAAGTACCCAGAAGATAAACGGCTGGGCTGTTGTATGCAGGGAGTGGATGATTTCAGGCGGATTTCATGGGGGCGTGAGAGCCAAGCCGGCTGTGGGATGAGTAGATGCTTGGCGCCTGGGAAGATGGCCCCTGGGAAGATGGCCCCCTTGTCACCATTGGAGGATGTAAGATTGGCTGGCCGTTCAGGCGGCTTTAAAGCAGTTGAAACCATTCTTACATCTCTATTGATCCAAGCTTTTCAACTTGTTTTTAACTAAATGAGGAGTAAGTTGGCAGCTTCATCAGTGTTCTTTTTAAAGGATGATTTTAAAAATCTATGGATTACTTCAGAATCAAAAAATGTTATAATCCAACCAGCGTATGTAATGTTTAGGAAAAGATTCTTATTGGATTGCTAAATAGAAATGTAAAGATTTATAGAAAATTTATTTACTTGGGAAATTTATTTATTTATTTTTAGAGATGGTTAATTTGTTAGTGCTTTCATTTATTATTAATATGTTTTCTGCTTTTTCCATGATCCTGTTTTTTCTTTTTTCCTGTTTTTTTTTTAAATTATGTTTTATTGATTATGCTACTGCAGTTGTCCCAATTTTTCATCCTTTGCTACCCTCCACCCAGAACCCCCCACACCCTCAGGCAATCCCCACACCATGATTCATGTCCATGGCTCGTGCATGTATGTTCTTTGGCTACTCCATTTCCTACATTGCATTTTACATCCCCATGGTTATTCTGTGACTGTCAATTTGTATTTTTTAATCCCCTTGCCTCTTCACCCATTCTCCCTCTCCCTCTTCCCACTGGCAACTATCAAAACACTCTCCATACCCATGATTGTGTCTCTGTCTTCCTGTTTGCTTAGTTTGTTTTTTAGATTCAATTGTTGATATGTACACATTTCTTGCCATTTTATTATTCATAGTTTTGATCATCTTTTTCTTAAATAAGTTTGACATTTCATATAATAATGGTTTGGCGATGATGAACTCCTTTAGTTTTTTTCTTGTCTGGGAAGCTTTTTATCTGCCCTTCAATTCTAAATGATAGCTTTGCTGGGTAGAACAATCTTGGCTGTAGGTCCCTGCTTTTCATGACTTTGAATATTTCTTGCCAATCACTTCTGGCCTGCAAACTTCCTTTTGAGAAATCAGCTGACAGCCTTATGGGAACTCCCCTGTAGGTAACTAACTTCTTTTCTCTTGCTGCATTTAAGATTCTCTGTTTATCTTTAACCTTTGGCATTTTAATTATGATGTATCTTGAACTGGGCCTCTATGCACCCATCTTGTTTGGGACTCTCTGCTTCCTGGACTTGCATGTCTATTTCCTTCACCAGATTAGGGAAGTGTTCTTTCATTTTTTAAAACAGATTTCCAATTTACTGCTCTTTCAGTTCTCCTTCTGGCAGCCCTATAATGTGAATGTTTATACTTGTTGAACTTGGGAACTCTTGAAGTTGTTCCAGAGGCTGCTTACACTATCCTCATTTTGGGGGATTCTTTTGATTGGTTGTTTTTTTGTTCCTTATGTTCCAAATCATTGATTTGATTCTCGCCTTCATTCACTTTATTGTTGTTTCCCTGCAAATTGTTCTTTATCTCAATTATTGTACCTTCGTTTCCAACTGTATCTTTTTTATGTTGTTGGGTCCTCACTAAGTTCCTTGAGCATCCTTATAACCAGTGTTTTGAACTTTTCATCTGATATATTGCTTCTCTCCATTTTGTTTAGCTGTTTTTCTGGAGTTTTGAGCTGTTCTTTCATTTGGGCCATGTTTCTTTTTCTCCTCATTTTGGCAGCCTCCCTGTGTTTGTTTCTATGTATTAGGTAGAGCTGCTATGACTCCCTGATTTGGTAGTGTGACCTGACATAGTGGGTGTCCTGTAGGGTCCAGTGGCATAGCCTCCCCTATCACCTAAGTTGGTTACTCAAAGTACACCCTTTGTATGGATTGAGTACACCCTCCTCTTGTAGTTGAGCTTTGATTGCTGTTGGCAGGTCAGTGGGAAGGATTTACCCAGACCAGTCAGCTGCAAGGACTAACTGTAACCACTGACCACCAACCTCCCCCCTCCATGGAGGATCAGCTCTGCATGGGCAGGGTGGTGGTACTCCAGCATGGTCTATTGCTGTCCACTGGGTGCACAGACCTTGGGGTTTCCTGAGGAGTGCAGCCCAAGGTCAGCCCCTACCCGTGTTCTGCCCAAGGTCACCTGCATGAGCTATAAAGCAGTCTGAGATGGCTGCTACTTGTGCTGGGCTTGGAGATTCCCAGGTGAAGTCAAGCTGTGAATCTGGGCTGGCTGCTGCTAGTGCCAGGCCTGGGACCACTTAGCAAGAAGTACAGGGGCTAGAGGTTTACTGAGGCTGGCTGTTGCTTGCTTGATAAGATTTAGGAAGCAGTGAAGCATGAGCCAAGACAAGCCATGCATAAGGAAAAGTCATGGTTAACAGTTTGGGCCTATAAGTTGGGAGGGCAGAGCTTCAGGGGCTCTGTAAGATGGGGTAAACCTTGTTAGCTAGGTTGATGGAGCCTCAGATGTAGCAACAGCCTGCCAGTTCTGTGGCTTTGTGGCTCTCTGGAGGAAGGGCTCAAAAAAGGGACAATGGCCTCTGCCTGACTTTCTGTCTGGGAGAAAACCATCTTTCCTGCCTTAGTGTCAGACACTTCAGTTCCTCCCTATGTGCCACTGGTGCCTTTTGAGCTGCTACCCCAGTGCTGGAGCTCATGTGGAGTGACTCTGAGTAAGTCTGTGTGTGGGTTCTTTAAGAGGAGCTGCTTGGGACTCCAGAAGTTTCTTTTACTTACTCATCCCCATTGGCTTTTGTAGCCAGAAATTATGGGGACTTATCTTCCTGGAATCCTCAGCTGGGGGGCCTGGTGTGGAGGTGGGATTCCTTGCTCCTGAGGCACCCCTCCCAAATTTTTATCCACCACATGGGGATGTGGGACCAGCCTGTTCCACATCTCCACCCCTTCTACCAGTCTGGACAGATGTGGTTTCTTTAATCCCATAGTTGTCAGACTTGATTCAACTTGATTTCTGATGGTTCTGAGTGATGGTTCTATATTTTAGTTGTAATTTTGATGGGGCTCTGTGAGGAGGTGAGCCGTGTTTACCTATGCCCTCAATTTTTTTCTGCTATAAAAGTTTCTGCTAAACTTTTGAATTTTCTCAAGGGTCTGGGTACTATTGGAGTTGAATCAGGACCTACGTCAGGGCTGTCCAATAGAACTTTCTGCAGTGATGTAAACATTGTATATTTGTGCCGTCCAGCACCATAGACACTGGCTACACTTGGCTATTGAGCATTTGGAATGTGGTTAGTGAGAAACAGAAACTGAGTATTAAGCTAACTTTATTTAAATTAATTTAAGTTTATCTTAAATAGCCACGTGTGGCTAGTGGCTATCACATTGGACAGATTTCTACATGATCGAATGGCAAATGCATAAGGTTTTGATTAACAAGTTTCACCATGTCTATGTAAATAGGTTGTGTTTCCTCAGTGGTAACAAAACTGTTCCATGAGAGATGAATACAGTGAAAATGAGTTTAAGAGGACGAAGAGAAGGAAGGGTACTACAGGTGAGAGGGTGGTGGTCAAGAGGTAGACAGCCATAAGAGGAAGCTGTATTTTAAGGAAATGGAGTCATATATAAAGAGATAAAATTCTTATATTTGGGGGGAGATCTTTAAAATATTTAACTAGATGGCACTCAGACTATCTTTTTGCACCAGTAAAACTAATATAAAGGATTTTAACCACCCAGATGTTGTAGCCCAGGGGCAGTAATTTAGGGAGAGGTAATAACCAAAGTAGACTCAGGTAAGCTTCCTCCTAAGAAGATTTGCATAGTGGACAAAGGAAGGTTAGCAAACTCAGAAATGAAGAGCAAATGCATGGCGGGTGGCACTGGGTACAGCCTCTGGTTCCTAACTCTGTACTTTGCGCATTGAGAAAATAGAAGGCTCTTACTTCCATTGGTGATGTGATTCAAGGAAAGTTTGGGCCACAAGAAGAATACGTTTATTAATGACTAAAGATTGTGGGACTAAGATGGCCTTAAAATCAGGGAGTCATTTGATTCACTTGCATCTAAAAAGGGGCAGTTACCAAGTCATTTAGTGTCTAGCAGAATAGAGGTGATTTCAGTTTCTTGCAGAAGCAACAAACTAAACTAAAACCCTATTTTTTTTCCCAGTGGAATTCCTGAAATAGAGTTAGCAATGCTGATACCTAATCTCATTAACACTACAAAGTGGTACCAAATCCCTATCTGGAAAACGGTTTGATCTTCCCTGACATACTAAAGGAAGGAACTCATTAAGGTTACAAAATTTAAAAGCTTGAATTTCTTGTGTTCTTTTTAAAAAATGTCTTAATTGTCCTTATAAATAATGCATATTCAAATTTAAAAAACACCTTTGTATATATAATCATGAAATACATCAAGTTTTAAAAGGACCATTTTAACAACAATTAAAATCAAAAAAATAAAAATTAAAAAAAGTTGAAAAAAGAATAAAAGGACCATTTTACTCGCTTGGCTCTGTTACGTCACCCCGTTTGAAGGAACACCCGCTCTCAACATTCTGGTGCATGTCCTCCAGATCGTTTTCGTTAGGTTAACATGCACGTGGGCACCGAGACATTTACGCATTTTATTTTTCATGCAGATAGTTGTCTTCATTCAACAATATGATCTCGAGCTCTTTTCTCATTAAAACAGATGTACACGATTTACTTGAACTTTCTTCTGTTGATGGATATTTTTGCCATTAGGAACAACGCTGCGAAGGACATCCTTTTATGTATTTCTCTAGGCCAGATTCCAAGAAGTGGAAAGTCTGGTTTGAGTAATAAGCACATGGTAACATTTTGTACCCCAAAAAGGCTTTAACAATTTATATTTTCCTCCACCTCCCACACCTTGACAAGCATGGAGATCATTTTGTGATATTGTAGCTGGTAGTCGGAACTGTATTTAACACCATTAGAGTGTTTTGTTTTTGTTTTTTTTTTTTTAAAAACCCATTCTATAACTATTTAAGCCTGTGAGGCAGTTTTATCTAAGAATATAAGGGTGGCCTCCCCAGGCCATGCAGACATGCAGCTTGTGCTCTCTGGTGTCTTTTAGAATGCACGGGATGGGATGTGCAGGGACAGAGATTGATGATCTGTGCTGTAAACACTCCGCTCCTTCGCTCTGAAAAATGAAACCCAGCAGGGGCGATCGAAATCAAAGATCACCGCCCCTCAAAAACCCTGCCTTCCCCGCACACTTAGGAGCTCAGGGGCCAGTTTTTTCTATTAGGCTGTTGACACTGAGGGGACTTCACTCCTCAGTCTGTCCCTTTTTTTTCGTGTAGAAAGTGCTCCCTGAAATTGCTTTAAGAAAAATTTCTCCTGTTGGTCAGTTGGCTCTGTGGCTAAAGCACTGATTCTGTTATTGCTTGTTTTCAGCATTTTTCTAGTTCTCAAATTAAAGCACAAGTTTGCACATCGGGGGAGACACACACACATAGTCTTCCCATCAGGAACCAAAAACCAGAGCATCATTGCAGTGCTCTCTTGAAATAATGAAATAAAGTATGATAGGACTGTTTATGCTTTCTTGCTTCAGAAAGCTGCAGGGATTAAGGAATTTTAAAAATAACCCGAGATGTCCTTGAATGAGGATCAGATCAAAATGTCTTCTCTTTACTGCACCAGTTATGGTCAATACCAACCCCCCCAAAAAAAAACCCTGCTTCTCTGCAGAAATGCCATACCCTCCAAAATATTTATTTTCCTATATGTTGAATCTAAAATAAATTTTTTAAAAATTCATGCAAATTTTATCAATATTATTGTAGCCCTTTTGAAACTCTGTTTTTTTCATAATTGGTAATGTATCTAACTAAAGCAACTAAAAAACTTGTACACGCAGGAAAACTATTTGGAGTTCCCAGTTGGTAACTTGTATTCACATTTCATTATAGAACTTCAGAACCATAAATAAACACAACATATTCCTTTGGTTTTAGGACTGATGATATCAGTCATATGTTTACATTTTTAAGAGCCAAGGTAATATTTCTCTCTTGCTTTTGTTATTGCTTCACTTCATTATTTTTCTCTCCAAGCAAGGCAACTAAAAGTACTACATGACTTAACATTTTATTGACGTGAAATTTAAAATGTACATTTTATAATTCTTTGATGGTAATGAGGAAAGGTGAGGAAGTTTGACAAAGAATGTTAGGATAGCAAAGTCTCAGTTACCACAAATGTGGGCTTGCCATTGAGAATGAACAGTCTTCTGTCTACTTAATGCCTGTGTTATTTCCTTCTAAAATGGAGCTTGTAGGTCATCTTCCTTCCTGTGGCTCACTTTCAACAAGTATAAAGCAATTAGCTTAAGCAAAGCATAATTAAAAAAGTAAATCAACTAAGGAAAAAATTCTAATGCATTCCAAGCAAAATATAAATGATTTTAGACTCTCTCCTCTTTAAGATTTTCCATGCTCTCTGGCACTTCTCAATCAGCATGATTCAGAAATTGACAATACTTTAAATGAAAAACATATTTACTGAAAGGGTTTGAGAGAAATTAGCATTGGAGTTGAAATGCTGTAATGCAGAACAGAAAAGAGCGTGCTGGCTGGAGAGTGCGGCGGAGCCTCCGCTCCCACGTAACCACACAGGGTCCTCACCCACACAGAAGAAGGTGCTCAAAAGAGCCATGGTCGGTAAAGTTGCCAGAAAGTACAGCCCTTGGGTCATTGTAGAGAGAGCATTTTTTAAGCTGCAAAATATTTATAGATAAATATAAAATTATATATTAAAATATAAAATTATCAAGTAGTTCCAGTGAAAATGTACGAGAACCAAGAGAACACCCATGTGGACCGCACTGTTCAGGGCCCGCCCAGGCGCCGTCCTGCACAGGAGGTTTGCAGATGTCTGCTGGAGTAAGTTCTTCCCTAGCCTTCCCCGAGGAGCGCTGGGACCCCGGCATCCACTGTGATTGGACACAGGCCATCCTCACGTTGAAAGTACTTTGCCTGTGGGGAGTGGAGACAATAGCTGTCAGCTGCCTACGTCCCACACCTGCCTCGTCCCATTCCAAATTGTCAGCAGGCTTGATTTTAAGACGTCAAATCTGTGTAGATTTTTTTTATCACAAAACATCGGAAGCCCAGATCCAAACTTCCATCACTTCACTTCCATCCACCCCAGTAATCACCACCACTACCACCAAGTCTGGGGTCTGAGCACTGAGATGACTCAGGAAAACAGCTTTGAATGTCTGTAGGTCAGCATCCGGCCCCAGAGGGGGACACAGAGAGCTGCCTAAGTGGGAGGTTGGCGTTTTGCATTACAGTGTAGTAGGGTACATTGCCAAAGGTCTGAAGTTCATGGGAAGCTATTAACCTGGATAAGTCTGCCTGAATTTTAGGCATGTGAAACAAACTGACTAACTCAAACACTGGTAAAGTAACTAGAAAAGTTGATTCTCCAGTATTTCCTTGTTGGGCCTTCATATCACGATTTTCCTCTGACATAGACTATCAGCTACCCTTACTCCGCTTCCTAATCTATAAGTTGATCAGGGATCTAAACCATTCAGTGCAGCCATTTGGCTACCTAGGAGACCTTTGCACAGCTGCTAGTTAGTGCGGGGGACAGAAACCTTCTTCCACTCTGGCTTGAGCCCCTCTGGGTTTCACTTCCAAGTTCCTCCCGGGCCAAGGACTGGGTTACGAGGTTGAGCACACTGGCAGGGTCTGTCCCCCTGCAGCCAGGACTGTTACCGGAGTTGCATGCTCTGTTAGCTTGCTTGGAAGGATTTGTTGGAGTAGAATTCCTTTACAAGCAGTGATCATATTTCCTGACTTCAGAATATTTTAGTGTGCTTCTTGCCCCAGCAAATGCTACAACTTCATTTATGGAAAGATCCCGATACAGGGCAAGCAGGAGGGTGTTCTCCAAGACCAGCCCCAGCCTCCGGCCCTTTGTGTTTCTAATTTCTGAGCTCATCCTGGTTAGACCCTATGGAGGGAGATGCAGAGTGGCCCTTTGTAATCCAAAATTCCGAGAGATGAAACAAATTTTTATCCTTTTTAAAAAGCAGGCTGTTGTTATCTCTTTACTCTGGAGGTACAAATTACAGGCTTTTGTATGCCTTCGTCATACTAATGTTTACCAGTTTCTCTAAAGATTATTATCATAGTTAGTTATTAGTGATACCGCTGCCTTTAAAAACCCCAGGAAATAAAATAGAAAGGAATTTGTTTTGCTACTTGCCCTCATGGTCTCTCAAAACTAATGAACTCCTCAGGCCTCCTCTGGAGATAAAACCCAAACCAGCACCTTTCCTTCATTTTGACCTTGTAAAGTTCAAGTTCTTTTGGAGAAATATTGGCATAATTAGCAGGGCAGCTGATCAAATATATTGTTATTGTGGACTTCCATTTCCTCCGTAAGACATAGTGTGTCTCTTTGAGCCATCTCTCTCAGTCAGGGACAGTTTAGCCAGAGAGACTGTCAGTCATCGATTGACTATTTACTGTGTCCAAAGCCTGGAGTACGGAGTAGACGTATAAATAGCACAAGGACGTTCATGTACAGGCCATGATCTAAGAATGTCTTATGTAGTGAAATACTTGAAAAACATCAAAAGAATAATATTTTGTGACGTATGAAAATTATATCAAATATAAATTTTAGTGCCCATAAATAAAGTTTTATTGGCATACAGACATACCCATTCATGTATTGTCAATGAGCAGTTGGAACCTTTGAGAGGTCATAATGTCACATAACCTAAAGTACTTAGTATCTGGCCCTTTGCAGAAGTGGTTGTCTAGCCCTGGAAGATAACACGCCCCTGCTCTGCAGCTGCTGGGGAGGGTTGGGGAAATAAGCAATTCAATTACAACTTGCAAATTTCGGGGAGAGAAATACATGTGGGAGCAGATGGGAGGAGGTTAACCATACTTAGGGTCAGCAAAGTCTGACAATGGGAAGGAAGAAGTCTTGAGCTAACTTTTAAAGGAGATCAACAGAGGGGACCAGGGAAAGGCAACTGCTTGGACTTGTCAACCCATGAAAACCTGTAATATTTTTAAGGATTCATGTAATTTCGTGTGGTAAGAGCAAAGGAGAGTTGTTGACAAGTTGCAATGAGGGAATAAGTCTTGATCAGCTAGAGGGCCTTTGTGATGGAGCTTGGGAGTGGGAACAAATTGAGAAAGCTCAGGGACCCCTAAAGGTGGTTTGCTGTACAAGGCTGATCAGCTTGATTTGAAGAGAGGGCCTTGATACCCATGGGACAGTGAAGAGGGATGGGGTGAGAGGGCTTTGCCGGAGAAGTTAAAGATACTATGAAGTTGTGATTAGACCTGCATTAAGACTGGCAGTGAGCAGCTGCTACACTATCAGAATATTAAAAGAAGTCAGTGGGAAGAGAAGGTGATCAGTTCGCTGGCAGTAGGGCAAAGTTGGGGGAGTAATGGAGGGGGCCATCTGATGTGATTCATAAAGACTGATTGGTAGGAAAGATAAGTTCCTTTGAACATTTTCTTTTCTGGGGAGTCTACGTGATGGCTGGTAAGCAGTGGATTTAGGAGTCGAGCTCAGGATAGAAATTCAAGCCAGAGATTTACAGTATATCTGGTGGTTGAAACCAGTGTGTCGGCAAAGGAAAGTGATTCAGGTGAGATGATCGGCAGTTTGAGGAACACAGAGAGACTCAAAGACAAGGCAGAGAGAAATATGACCAGTGCAAAAAAGAGTGGGGTCAGGTGAGGAGAGGGAGAACTTCAGGGAGGAGGGGCAGGTGACCAACAGTTCCAGATGCCATGTTAAGAGCAGGTGAAATAAAGCCAAAGTGTGTTCCCTGAGTTTGGAGGTAGGGGGATTGGATGAATAGACACAAGATTACAGTAGGCAGTGAATGGCAGGGATAGGCAGAAGGAGGCTCAGAATATGTTACAGACCTCAGCTGAATGAGGACAGAATCTAGAGGGGGCTGTGGAATTGAGAAAGCCTCCATGTTTTAATGGTAGAGTTAGGCATGGGCAAATGCTGAGAAGAAAGACCCAGAAGATTGAAGATCCAGGTGGGAAGGGATAGTCTGATGCCCCTGAGGACACAGAGAAAGGACCCAGCACACGGGGGTGGGGGCTGCCTTGCATAGGAGGGACCTGGTGCCCCTGAGGTGGGCAGGCAGGAGGAAATGATGGCACAGCTGGAGATGGCTGCATTTGCTGCTCCGGAAAAATAAACCAAAGGGACTTCTTGCAAAATACTTCTATCACGTCGGCAATATGGCCATCTGCTGAGACAGAGAAGCACAGTATGGAGAAGGGAGTCCGAAGAGAGCCACAGAGGGCTTTGGGGGAGGAAGCTGAGCCAAGAGACATTACTGGGCATGACAGAGCCTTCTTGAGGTGGGAGCGGGGGTGGGGGGGGGCCAATTGACAGGGCTTGGTGGCCTTTCCTTTTTACCCGGTGGGGATGAAGAGTAAGTGCAGAGCGATGAAATGGTGAGACTGGGCTATCATGGGATTTTGTATGCAGAGTTGCTGGAAGACAGTGGCAAGTTCAACCTTGCCTTTCACCTTCAGTGGTGGGAGAGTGATTAAGCAAGGGTGTCCAACCTGAGGCCCAACACGAAATCGTAAATTTACTTAAAACAGTATGAGATTTTTTTGTGATTATGTGTCACAATGTATTTAATGTGCGGCCTAAGACAATTCTTCTTCCAGTGTGGCCCAGAGACTCCAAAAGGTTGGCCACCCCAGTACAGGATGGGATGTGCTTTCTCAGTTCTTACGGAAGGGGCTACAGCGAGAAAGAAACTGGCGGTTTGGGCAAAGACTGTGCAGTCCAGGGGCTCAAAGTTTTCAGGGGATGGAACAGGGCACACCGAAATCAAGACAGTGGGTGAGAAGTGCTGGAGGTAGTTATTGTGAGCAACGGGTGGTAGTTTTAGAGTTTGTAATTAGAGCAATTTCTGGAAGGGCAAGTTCCCAGCTAGAGTGAAGAAGGAGCACCAGAGGGCAGGGGTTAGGCACACTGGGTTGTGGCTGAGTCACCCACATGGAACTGAAGTGCATGGGCTGAGGAATCCGAGGACGTCTGAGAGTCAGAGGACGCACCAGCCGCAGCTGTGGAGGGCAGCTGAGTGGTCAGGTGCCGACTCTGTGTGTGCAGGCAGGAACGTGTGTGTGCGCTTGCAACTTGACTGTCTGTGACTTTACTATTTTCCAGAAGAGTGGTTATGAGAATTCTAAACACATGAGGCTTGGGAACAACTGCAACATTGGAGAGAGCGGAGTGCATTCCCAGGCCACTTTGAAAAGAGGTTATTAAAGAGGCCAACCCAACTTGGAAAAGGGAAGTTTCCCTTGGAAGAGAGAGCAAAGTAGATTGTGTGGTAATGGGAACCATGACAAGAAGAGGCAACTTTGTTGACCTACTGACCCAAGATCGTTCTTCAGAACTGGCACCCACCATCTTCGGGGATCTCCTGATTTCTTTCTGTTTTGCAGCAACATTTTTTTTCACTAAAGAGAATGTGAAATGATTATTCTTCTAACTGATGCTTTTATGTATAATACAGAGGATGAGGGACTGGGTGTGCTGACAGGGAGCAGGGGACAAACTCTTAAATCATGAGGGACCACAGAGATGATCGTAGATATGAGGTCCATGTATGTTTTCAAGTGCTTCCAAAGCGGTATCTCTAGTGATAGCTGAGATCATGTTTTTGAGATCCAGGCCACATTCTAAGCACTTTTATTCGGTTTTCACACTTAATCCTCACCACAACCTTACGAAGTATAGGCACTTTTATTATTCTCATCTCAGAGATGCTAAAACTAAGGCACCATTAACAGATTTCCTGGAGGTCACACAGATTGGAAGAGGCACCCAAGACTGGAATCTAGACCCTGTTGATCCAGAGCCTGTGTATTTATGGGTCAGTTAATTCTGTTTATTATGTGGTAAAAACTGCTTCTTATATGCTGAGCTTGAATGGCTAATTTACAAAATGTCTAGTCAATAAAGTGAAACTACTTATTTAGTTGCTGCCTCAAACACCTGAGCAGGACATCAAGGAGAAATACTTTAACCATGAAAGAGCTGATTTTAGATCAGAAATGGAGAAAACATTTTTTTTCTAAAAACCCACAGTAATGTAGCTATTTTGTGAAGTCATTACTCATGCCAAATTAATAAACCCCAAAACATACAGAAACATTAGTAAAGAGAATGGAAAATATTTAATGCATTCTACAAAAGCTGTCTCTCTCTTTCCATTGGTCTGAGTGAAACAATTTCTTAGAATTGTTTATATAAGGAACTACATTTCAACCTTGAATTCTGTTGCTAGATCACACAATAAAATATTAAGGAAACAGAGGTTTGAGCATTTTTTATAGTCAGCTTAAAAATTCCATTAATATTTGCCACTAAACAAACTTGACAGATGTGAATGAAAGGGAAGAGTTAGAAATTTTATTTATGCTTGGATGGTAGCTTCTGTTCAGAATTTTTACCCACTGCCTGTATGATTTAAGAGAAATGAAAATAAGGCCAAGAAAAGTGAAATAGCCTATTATAGGTCACAAAGATAAACAAGTTTTTATTAGATATTTAAATCTAGATTTTTTAAAATATTATTCTCACCATGAAAGGTGAAACAAGCAATGCACATATGGTTTACCCTGAAGATTAACCACATTGTGTTCTGTGAGTTTGCAGCAGACAGTTTGTCCAATGCAGAAAAAAGGGGGAAATTACTTGTGTTTATTCCTGCTTCCCATGAGGAAGTCTACTAATAGTCTCCTTCTAAGAACTGGCTTTGGTCCACACCCTAGAGTGTGGGAAGCAAATGGACATATATCAAAGTAGATTACTGATCCCAAAAGGTTTAATTAACCCAGAAGATGGATTTTGATCAGTTTTAAACCATGTACCATTACATCGGCCTTGCAGAGTGATTTATTGTTATAAATTGTAAGGGTCACTGTACTTCTCCCATCTTCTATCCAAATGCTGAGGCTAAAGGCCAGAGAACTTACTCCCCAGCCTCTGGTTTAACTGAAAAGAGATTTTTGATTTTATCTACTTCATAGTCAGTATAATGCCTCTTGGGCCAAAGAGGCACAGAGGGCTGGCTCTGCCCGAGGATGGCTCCTGAGCCTGCGTTCTTGTGGAGTGAGCACACCGGACCTGGCGTCAAGCATCTGGCTCTGGTTCTGGGCTCGGACACTAACCAACCACGAACGCTTTTGTCAGGCCATGTTTTTTCTCAGGTCCTTAGGGCCCTCATGCCCCAAAATGAAGGGGTTGGATTAAGTCATACCCCACATTTTCTAATTTTGAAATTCAATAACCGTGTCTGTCCTCTCAGCCCTGTGATACGCAACGTTAACCCTTTGCTATGAGGTGTTTCATCTGTTCATGACTTGAACAGGATTGAAGTTGCATTCACCTGAAATGAAACGGATTCTAATCCATGCTCCCAGTTTCATGAGAACTCTAGGATATCTTTTTTTTATCTATAAAAGTATTGGGCTCATTCCTTTATTTCTTTTATTGAAATAATCATATCTATAGGATTTTTTCTGTTTTCTCATCTCAGGCACTTTTTGATAGAAACTTAGATGATATAACATTTCTTCTCTCCAGTGAATTCTTTGAATCCTTTTACAAAGAAAAATTTAACATCATGTATTTTGTAATGTATAACAAAGTTTGCAGCTTTTAAGGGGTCTGCTGTCTAATGAAATAATTAAAATAATTAATTGAGAGATTGGCTTCTTAGGCAAGCAAGTGGTCAGATGAATAGATAAATTTTTTTTTATTCTCTGTGTTTGCCTAGAATCCATTCCTGTCTCTGAGACTTTCAGCCTGGACACAATAATTTTGTAACTGTCTCGCTTCATGATTGATTGATGCAGGCAAACATTTGGTGACCAGGCCAACAAAACAATGGGGTAGGCTGCTATGATTTATTGGGGCTGAAAACAAATCCTTATAGAGATTTTTACAACTGCTCTCCTCCTGTTGGACCCTCTGCGTGCGTGTCTGTGTGTGTGTGTCCTCATGGTCACCCACCCGCATGGCCCAGAATCCACTGTCATAAAATGGGCCCTTTTCATCTCTAGTCTTAGTACATCTATTTGTCTCTGATACCAAGATATTGCCCTAATGCCTCAAAGAGCAAAACCTGAGATCACTTTCTGTTTTAATAACAGTCATAACTAGAATGTGAGTTCTCATCATCCTTTAAATTCCAGTGTTGGATACTTTCTCATTTCCTCTCATGTAGTAAAGATTTATTGAATTCCTACCGTGTATCAGGCATTGAAGTAGGGATAGGGTTTCTGTCCTCAGAGAGCACACAGATGATTAGGGTCACAGGCATATAAACAAATTGTCCCAGCACAGATAATGAGTAAAACAGTGCAGGTATGTCTCATGTGGAGTGGTAGAGGTAGGAGGGAGTGATTAATTTTGAGTGAGTCAATGAAAAAAATTATGAGAGCATCTGGATCTTGAAGTGTGTTTAATACTTCATCATGCAAATGTAAGAGTGTTCCTTTCAGGGAATTCTCTGATTTATGTTTTTATCTCAGATTTGCTAAGGAGACAGAATTAGCAGAATTTAGTGCAAGGGGACGGAGGAGTCTAGGTGATTTTCAGGTTTCAGCTGACTTGGTTTGGGAGACGGTCATTAACTGAACAAGGATGGCCAGTCAAGAAGCACCTCAGCCTATGTCAGGGCCTTTCAGGAAAGGGCGGGCCTCTCTCACTGCCAGCTAGTAGGAGACTGTACTCCGTACGGGGATTTGGCTGCGCCGTCTTGTTCTATTCCCAGTCAGTGATGTCATCAGCATTACAGATGCAGCACCAATGTGCTCTTTGCATCCAGGCTGAGGACTGCAGGTTTCATTGAGCAGAGAGGAGGACAGAGAATGTCATAGGACAGTGGCCATGAGTTTTCTTTTGTGCGTGCTCAGAGAAACAGTCACTTAGGGCTTTTACTATTATTCAACAATCATTGCTTCATGTGCACTGTGATCTATTTGGGGGCTGGGTGGATTAGATCACCAATATTTGGAAGTTAGCCAGCCTCTAGTGTCAAAGGTTGTCAGGTCATGGGATGTTTCTGAATAAGTTGTCCTTATTATGGTTTTTGCACAGATTTTGTTTTCACTGGTTTGAGTGTTGAGCATTTAAGCTTTAAGCTCTCATGAGCAGTCTGCCATTAACAACCTGGTTCTCTGAACGTGTATCTACAATTTGTATTCAACGGTAGAAAATTCAACCTATCTTTTATGGATATAAGTGCATTTCATGTGGGATTTCCTTTACATTGTTTGTTCTGATATGGGCAACGTTGGAAATATGTATTCACAAAAATTCCCACATATAAGCAGGACATTGTAGTTCCCAGAGACTTGCCTTTTAAGTTATTGATTTACTATTGCTTTGTTTTATGAGCTTAGTGACTTCTGTGATGGCACATGTATGGCTTTCTGTCTTTATCTAGGTTTCATATTTTTGCATGCCGTTTTTTTCTTTAAGCTCCATCCATAGTTTAGTCTAGCAAAAAACATTCAGCATACATAACAATGATGACTTACGGTTATCTCAAGATCACATTAACAAGATTCAACAATGGAGGAGGAGTGATGACTTTTGAAGTCATCACCTCTACACACATATCTAAGTTTCCATGAATGTTGGGCATTTAAATTTGGGGCAGGTTGGGAAAATGTGCCAGGAGCATTGATGCCTTTTATTACATTTTAGCAAAGATTATCGCAGCAAAGGGTATCTTGAACCGAAGTCTCATTTAGTTAATCCTCTTTGGTCTAAACATACCCTGGTCTTCCAAGTAAGGATGAAAATTAAGATGTCAAAAGCCAGGCTACTTTACGAGATTGACTCTAACATATTCTTAAACGGGATCAGTGATCTTAAACAGTGACCCAGAGTCACTGTTCTTTTGCTGCACACTGACTTCTCAGAATGACACGGGATTACATTTGTAAAGTTTGGTTGTGTGCAGTTTTCAGAGAGAGAAAGAAAGGAAATAATCTTGGCAAGGGAGAATAGTAAAATTGAATCTAGAAACCTTGGACATTTTCACAATCAAGAGCCCTTTCTGGCCAAATACCTGTTGTGAGTTGCAAGCTCTTTAGCTTTCCCAAAGGTTGGTTTTGATTGAACGACACACTCAGGCTTTAGCCTGTGTCTCTTTGTAGTTTTCTCAGGGCCTTGCACTGCTTTGGAAGGCTCAGGGTGCGTGCAGCTTACCAGATGAAGCTCTGACCACATAGCGTTACCTTCAAATAAGGCTCCCACCCTTTTCTCTTGCATGGGGGTGAGGGAGGGAAGAAAGGGGCTGGCCGTTTCCTTGGCAGTGATACACCAGGATGTTAAAAATGGCAACTAATTGTATAACTTTGCTCCAAACACAGTCTCCAGGACTTAATTTACTTATATTTTAAATGAGGGTGTTGTAGTGTATCTGCAAGGTCTGTCTTAGCTTGTTCAAGCTGCTAAAATAAAATACCATAGACTGGGTGGCTTAAACAACAGACATTTATCTCTTACAGTTTTGGAGGCTGGGGAGTCCAGGGCAAAGGTGCTGGCCCACTCAGTGACTGCTTCGGGCTCTCATCTTGATTTGCAGATGACTATTTTCTTATTATGTCCTCATGTGGCAGTTTTTATAAGGGCATTAATCCCATCATGAGGTCCCCGCCCTTATGACTTGCTATAATGCTCATCACCTCCCAGAAGTTCCACCTCCAAATATTGTCACGTTAGGGACTAGGGACTTCAACAAGAGTTTTAGGGAGATACATGCATTCAGTTGATAGCAGGCCTTCCAGTTGGTCATCATTCAGTGACCGGGAGAGGCTGCCTTACATTCAACATTTCCCACGAGTGGGACCGTAGGACTCAAGGTTTGTTTGTAGACAAATTTGAGTTTTAGTCTCAGCTCTGATTCTTTCATCTTCATGATGTTGGGCAGGTTCTCTGTAAGTCTTGATTTCCCCAGCCATGAAACTGTTCAGTAACAGCTTCTATTTGTAAATTTGCCATCCAGATTCAATGAAAATTGTACATATAAAGCACATAGCACAGTGTCTGGCTATCAAAATATATCCTTGATAAAATCTGGTTTTGAAATTATGAAAATAACCGAACTTATTTGGGCAAAAGCTGAGTGGTAACATAAGAAATGGAATGGTTTGACCAGCACTTTGGTCATTAATATCAAATTTTGTACTTGATTGTGAATTTTGGAAGTCTCTTCCAGTTATAACATTCACTTGTCTGTGTTGACGTGATAGACATATGGTGTGTGTGTGCATGCATGTGTGTGAACATGTGTACCCGATAGCCTGCCCCATAAGCTCTTTTAGTAATTAGCTCATTTTCTACTACTATAAAAGAATTTCAGCTAACACACCACTTCCAAAATTCAGTTATATTTTACCTACATGAACAAATTGCTTTTATTTCAACAAAACCAGAAACTGTTCAACCTGGCTTTGTTTTTAAAGATTATTCGCTAACAAAAATGCTCTTGTGCACCTCAGTAAAGGGGTGCCCCAATTAAATGTTACAGCAGGAAAATGCTAAAAAGCAGCTGCACACACAGAGCTCAATTCTTAAAATCCCAAATCCCCATGAATCACCCCTCATTGACATCCATGCCATTAATAATGTAGCACGTATCCGAAAATATTTAATGCTCACATTTTATTGAAATTATTGATTTTCCCTTTAGGGTTAGTGACTCAGATGAAAAAAGTAAAGTTAAACCTATTCTTCTACGACCTAAATGTCAAGGTGATCAGTTCTTTCTGAAACTTAACTTGCGTTGCTCAGAGCGTGACAGCTGCTGGAGAGAGGGGGCGTCTCCACTAGGGGCTAGAGGAGGCTGGTCACCGGTGAGAAAGGTCAGCGGTGAGACTTTCATGGCTGGGTTTTTCAACACAGGAACTAGAGTTGAATGCATTCTGACCTCTGGGTTTCAACACAATCACAGGAGTCTTGTCTTCTCATAACCACTCGCACAGAAGGCATTTGCTACAACTCCGGAACATTTGAGGAAGGAAGGAAGGGGGAAATGCCCATTACAGAGCACAGCGTTGGGGGTGGGACGGGGTTCCTCGTATTTCAGCAACATTGAAGCTTCTAGAGGGCAAGGAGTAATTCTGAAAGCTTGTGGGGAATAAAACACAATCTAAGCATTATTCATAATTTGAAATGCAATTAACCAACAGCACTTGGAGCTGGAAACTTAAGAGGCTGTGTCTTCATGAAAACTTCAAGCAGTTCTCCCTTTAAATTCAGTTCAAAGTGCTCCATGAAGACCTGTGCGGTTTAATTCTGCACACGGGGTAGATTTATGTGTTTAGAAGAGGGCTACCAGGAGTGTCTGCATGGAAAGTGACTGTAAGCTCTAGCAAATTATCTGATTTCTGGCCTTTCAAAGGAAATCAATAAAAAAAGAATAGGATTCTGCAAAATGAGTGCTTTTCCCTGGTGAAGCTGTCCCCCTATCATGGCACTTATCTGCAATGAACCTTTCGCAGGCTGTAATGGTTTTGTGATTAGTGCAAATGAACGTTCCTCACCACATAGATTTACTATTGATTTTTAATTAATAATAATATCTTGTATTTATATAGTTACCATCTCTGGGGAAATCTGAGTGCTTTATAGTTGATGAATTCCAATTTATCTTCATACTGTTCTGCTGAACGTATAGATTAGGTGTTCCAATCTCATTTTAAGGAGGAAATATAGAACCAGAAAAATTAAATTATTGGCAACTGAGCTTTCAGAAAGCTGATAATAGAATCATCCATTAAAATCTGGTAGCTTTGACTTCTAATTCTGGCTGTTCTCAAAATCATCTCATCAGTTGGGTCAACTCCGAATATTCCTTAGGAAAAAGAAATTGATCATAACAATTATTTGAAATTGTTGTAATTAACAGACATTTCTATATCTCCTTGTTAAGTTAGTGATGTACAGTAGTTGAGTTGAAGACATTTTTATTTATTAGACCATATGCATTGTTAGTGGCCTATGACAATATCTTTGGAATGCTGGCAAGTCCGAAGTTGATCTCCGGGTAAGGGAGCAATGTAAAACCAATTCTGCTATTAGGTAGGTGTGGTGTTCCAAGGGCTGGGTGTCTCTCTCACCTACGGCATTGCTGTAGCTGAGGAAACTTTGAAATAATCTTTCAGCAAAAACATGTTCAAAACTTTCTTACTCATTGTACTCATCCTCTCAGTCACCCAATTCTCCAGCCTTTAAAGTGTGGGACACTGATTTACCCCTTTTCTGTATTACAATTGTTCAATTTTCCTCTGACAAGTTCATTACTTTGTCCCTCTGTTTTCTCCTGACTACTACCCCTCCACTCCTCACATTTATATGGGTAACCTCCTTACTGTCTCTCCTGCTTCACCTGTCGATTCCTCAGTCCGGGTTCGATCAATTTTCCTCATTCTCTGTGATTTTTGAAACTATGAATTATTGAGACACACAAAAAAGGACACAATAACATGTTGAACATCCATTTCCTGGCACCTGCTTAAAACAAATACATTAGAGATACCGTTGGAAGTCGCCATTGAAGCTCTCCCTGGTCTCGCTTCATTTTTTCCTACCTGCTATTTTGAGTTTAATGGTTCTTATTCTCGTGCATGTTTTATACTTTTATTTATTGTAATCTGTATTCATAAAAATATGTTATTTCTTTAAGTATTTCTGGAACTTTCATTTGTTTTCATTGTGGCTTTGAAGTTTCCACTGTTGTTTTCAGGTTTATCCATGCTAGTGCCTGTGACTGTATTCCTTCTGTTTCGTTGCTGAAGTCCTTTGGATCCGCACACCTCAAGCTTCTGTTCTTCTAAGGATTGACATTGAGGTTGTGCTGATACTTTTTTCTAAACAAACAAATATGTGTAAACAATCATTTTGAACATGCATCCTTGTTCACATTTATGAGAGTGTCTTGAGGGCATATACCCAAGGTTCTAAATGCAGGAGAGGGAAGATCTATTCATTTTAAAATTTATCGTTAAAAAATGGTTGTTGTCTCATGCATTCTACCAAAAAAAGGACTTCATTGGCTTCTCCAACAACAGTCAGTGGAATTGCGAACTCCTGAAGGAGGAGAGCCCCTCTTCACTCTCTATCTGAAGGACTGCCCCTGCCCAGGACTCTTTTTTGTGAGGGACTCACAAATTCAAAAGCTTTGGGACTCCCTGCTAAAATAGAAGTTTATGAAGAATGCAGGGTGCGGCGGGACCGTAGGTGGACAGAGGACATGAAGCCGTGTATCAGGGCACTGTATCTATTCACTGACGACTAGTTCGTGGACTCTGAGGTTTTTGTATTACCCAGTTTGTTTTCCCAAGATGCTGTCTCAGAAATGTGTAATCATCCAATTCACTGTGGAGCAGCGAAGAGCAAGGGCCCTGGAACTGGCCTGCCTGGGTCTGAATTCCTGCTCTACTGCAACTAGTTGTCTACTCTTGGGCAAGTTTCTAGATGTGCCAGGGGCTTGGTGTGTTTGCTTGTGGAATGGGGCACATGCCCATAATTACTTCATAAGGCTGTGATAAGAACCAAATGAGATACTATGCCTAAGGCTCTCAAATAGGTGCTTAATAAATTTTTGAATTGTTGAGGAAAGTAAAAATAACAAAAAATTATATCATACTTCCTTTTGTGTCAAGCATCGTTTTAGGAACTGGGGAGATAGTATCAATCTTAATACCTGTCTCCTTCCCAAAGTAAGTTACCAGCTGGGACCAACCCCTTAGCACATTGTTGGGCTCAAGAAATATATGTTAAATATATGTTGGAAAATAAATAAATAAATAAATGTTGAATGCATAAATGAACCTAATGTTTCTCTTAAGGCAATGAAATGCCCCAGATACGTCCTGAGCCATAATGGAGCAAGTAAATTACATCGATGGTAACTGTGCTTTCTGTGTGGTAGTGGGTTCTTAATCGTTGAATATTGATTATTCCCATGTAATATGGTTTGTTTTGCTCTTAAGCCAAAATATTTGAGTAGTCAGAATACCATATTTTTAAAGATGATGAGTGACAGACAGATTTGACCAAATCCTAATTCCTTAATTGCATACAAAATAACATTCCCAACTTTTGATCATGGCCAGTCTTTTTAACTTTATTTTTTTCTTGAATTTTAGGTCTCATTGTGCATGAAGGAGCTGCAGTTTACCGAGTGTTTAAGCGCTGGCGAGCTGTTAACTTGCACTGGGATGTCCTAAATTACGACAAAGCCACAGATATCGAAGAAAGTAGCCGGGGGGAGTCTTCCACAAGCAGGACTTTATGGTTGCCGCTGACGGCGCTGCGCAACAGGAACTTGGTCCACCCAACACAGTTAACCTCCCCCAGGTTTCAGTGTGGCTACATGCTGCTGCATCTGTTCAGCCGAATGAGGGCCCACGAGGACCTGTCAGAAGATAACAGCTCAGGGGAAGTTGTGATGAGAGTGACGTCAGTGTGACAACAGGCTATGACGGTGCAGTGTGGACCACCCTGCACATTTTGGAATGTAATTGCAATGAATGGCAAACCCATAACACTTCCAAAAAAACACATCTATAAACTTTTTAAAATTGATGCTTTTTATATGAACATTTGAATTGCAAATACATTTTTCTGAAAAAAAAAAAGAATGCTGGTGGTTTGCTTTCTGATTTATCACCCATTTTATAAGTTGATACTTGAAACCATGCTATGTATAATTTAACTTAACTGGGTTAAAAGAATGATGGAAGGTATCCTTAGGGCCCAAACTATTTTTTTCTTGCTTGTTTTAAATGTATTTTTATCAGACTTGGTGCTCCATGTATAATTTTTCAGACTTGGCTGTGGATGGGGAGCAGTTTAGAATTCTGTGGGCAGGCTCCAAAGTGCGCATCAGCTGAGCAGCCCAGAGGGGCTGCCACGCTGCTCTGTGCTGGTCCTCCGCGTGCCTCATGCTGGTTGGCAAACTTGACCATGACTTTTTCATTTTTTTTTGCTGGGGTGAAATAACCTGACACCAGGAAGGCAAATTCTAGGAGTTATGGCTTGTTTTCTAACTTTTGAAACAGTTCAGAGAGTTTATAAAAAGATAAAGTAAAATAGAGTCACTCCAGTGCCTGTCACATAGGCAGAGCATCCTGCACACTCACAGCCCTGAGTGCTCCCCAAGTGTCCAGTCATCAGGTGTGTGATGCTAATAGTGCTTCACATTTGCATAAACCTCTCATGGACCTATCAAAATCACTCTGGTTAATTATTAGTGTCTTGATTTCTATGAGCACCATCTTAATTAGATTTTCTTTTTGCAGAGGCTTGGATATCTACTTAATCATTTAAACACCAATCTTATTACTTGGTTTAATGAAGTCCTGGGGAAATACGTTCACCATCAGTAAGAAGTATTTCTCTTTCACTAGATAAGTATGTTTTAAATGAAAAGAGGAGGAGAAAAATGAGGCTATTGATTCCCCAGGATCAGGCTGCTAACTAGTGCTACCTGGAGATTTCCACCTTTTAATCCTCCTAATGGAAGTAAATGGCACATTTTAATGACAGTGACAGAATAGATGAGGAGGCAGGTGGTCATGCTTTCCTTAGAAACATGAGTTGAATAATGTAGGTCATTTGAAGTAATTGATCAGATTTTAAAGCATATGAAATAAAATGCTTTACATCCTAATAATAATCTTTGAAAAATTGATGATAGGATAGTGAGTGTTTGCAGGCAGCATTGTGGGTCCTACAGAGCAAATTCTACCAACACTTGAAATATTTTTCCAGTTGAAAGATTGCCACAAATGAGTTTAGGATATGATAGGTAATTTTCAGAAATGTGAATAAAGCAGGGAATCATGAAAGAAGGAAAATGTAGGCATCATGTAGGGGCAGATCTAGGATGCGAGAGTGTTAAACATTCTTACTCCAAATGCCTGTTTTAATCTGATGCTACAGGAGCACAATCTTGGGTGAGGCACAGAGACGTGGAGGTCAGTTCTATAAAGCTGTCTCCCTTTCTCAGAATCTTGCCACCTGGGACGGAGAGGCAGATTATTTAATAGACACACTAGGGATGCAAATCTGTGAAAGCAACAATCGGTTATTTATACCTCACAGGTATTGATATTTGTCCTGGACTGTTTAACCACTAATACATAGCACCACATTTAACAGAGAATAATTGTGGGTACTGTTTGTAGAGCCCTGTATTAACAGAACTGGTTAAAGAGATTTTAGATACAGATTAGACTATCACTGCTACAGTATTTAGCAAACCCACCCTTCTAGTCAATGGACACTTTGTATTCCTGTCAACTCATCGGGAAACACGAAGGGGCAGAGGATGAGAACCCATGTCTGCAAGGTCTAAGTGGGGTGCATGGGGTGGAGAAGGCTGGAGTGCCAAGTGCAGCGTGGATTTGTCAAACTGAAGGGAATATGCGCCCTGTGGTTCTCATTCTTCCCTGCACTTTGCCCTTTGGGTGGACCTTTTGTCTACACCTATTATTTCCCCTCAGTGTCTTGTCAGCCACCACCCCTTAGCACACCCCAACACACACCCCACATGTGGCCCCAGTCAGTGTGGGTGTATGGATCTGACAGTGTCCACTCAACAAAATGTACCACCGGTGAAACTATTACATAAAAACTCAAGTACTTATCGGGTTGTTGGGGGAGCACATTTAGAGGATTGAATTCACTGCTTAAAAATGAAATTCTAATATGCAAGATGAGTTATGAACAATTAACTTTCAATTGTGAATGGTGTAATTCAAATATAGGCCACCATAAAGTTCAAAAACATTTTCGGTCAGGAAAGAAGTTGGAAATATTTTAAATTCTTAAAAATCTTTCAAACATAAAAGCAGATCTGTACGCAGTCTGTTTCCAGCACACGTGTTTGTGGAGCGCCTTCTGTGTGGGTCAGACACTGTTGGCAGCAGGCCACGGAATGCCCCAGGTCCTCAGGGAGACGGTGTGTTGGGGTGCAAGTGAGCCAAGGGAAGCGGCAGTCCCTGGGGCAGGTGCAAAGGTCGCTGAGGAGCTGTCAAGACGAGCATCTTACAGCATGAGTAGAGGTTGCCAATTAGACAAGTAGAGAAGAACGATCTAGAAACAACTTGGAAATAAAAGTATGTTCCAGTAATGGTGAAAGATTTCACATGGGGAAGCATAGGATACATGTGAAGACATGACCCAACCCTATGGGGTTGGCTGGGTAGCTGGGGCCGAGTTCTGCATGGGACCATAAGAAGAGGGTTCAAGCAGCAGGTGGAAGGAGCTGGCAAGGTCATCTCTGGGGGATGATGTCTTCTCTCCACCCCATACCTATGGGTGACAACACTCCCACTTCTGAAGGTCGAGGTAAAGTAATGCCATGAGTCGTAATCACATCCTCGAGAGTTTAGAGAAATCCTACGTAACGAAGCAGGCAGCAGTCACACACCAGATGCTGTTGCTGTAAATGGCACAACACAACAGAAACGCTGGGCAGAATGCGCTGTCCTGCCCGCTCCCAGAGGGCAGCCACGCCCAGAAGTCTGAGGAAGAAAGCACATCATAGCTCACGTGAAGCAGAAGATAGTTTCTCCTTTATTTAAAACATGCCCAGACACTTCCCAGGGTAAATAAAAAGCTCATATGAGTTTTTAAAATATTTTAAATTATTTTCTTCTATCTTTCTCATTAACTAAAGATACGCCAAAATAAAGCAAGCTCTCTCTGTTGCATCTGCTTCTCTGTGGAACTGCTATTCTTCTCTTGCCATTTTTTTCTAGCTGCTTAGCAGTATTAGACTAGCCTGTCGTTTTGATGGTGTGCTAATGCTCAGTTCTTTATCTGTGGCGTGGAACAGCAGCATTCATTTGTCCTGGGTAATCCAGAATTAGATTAGTTGTCATCTAGCAATTGATGTCATTTTAAACAGAGATTGTACTATATCCGTATTTTCCTTTATAGCTTATTTGTTTGACTTACAAATTTTAATGGCAGTAGGTTGCATATAGCTGATATTTTAAATGTTTCTGTCCAAGTTCATCCTTTATCAAACTTCCATGACCAAGTTCTTTTTTTATTTTCAATATGTATGTTTGTGTACATGATATAACCATATAAAAATAATTTGATGTTCAATATATTAAGAAATAGTTGTTTAAAGGCCTTAAGAAGATTCTTTAGGCAATTACTTCAGTCGCTAGTTTATCAGTCCAGAAAAAAATGTTCCCATCAAGGGTGTGAGATACAGCAATGTAACTGGTGCTGTAATTTGTAGCAAAGCTCAGAGTTCCAGGCCCTGGTGGAACCTAGAGATTAACTCCCCGCATTCATAAAGATGCCGTTTTACATGCTGTGATTTATCTGGTAAATTAGTCAAAGACTTCAAAGTTATTTTAAGATATTTTTCTCCCTAGGAAATATAGGACACTGGGGGCCGATAGGAGCATGAAAACTGTGCAGAATTTCCTGTAAAATTTTGGTGGTATGATTTTAAAAAACACATCACATACCTCACCCAAAGCATTTTATACTGATTTTCTAAAACAAGGTAGAAGTCACTTAATTTTCTTGTAACGTTTTAATATATTTTTAGAAGTTTTACATGGCTTTTCAGGGAAAATGATCTTTTTCTAGTGTTACAAGTAGAAAAAGAGTTTATTCTAAGATGCACGGGGAATGCAGCCTAATGGGCGTAGGTGGATGTGGTGACCTGGGCATTTTAAAACCCTGCTTTCTGGACACATCACGTAGGAGTATTCACCCAGCAGCTGGACCACAGGATGGGTCAATAGCTGGAACTGGTCTAGCAGCTTTTGAATAACCAGTCTTTCATCATATCAGCTTCCCAGGGAGTTTATGGGCTACTAAAATGCCTGTGTGATTAATGTCTAAACACCCTCTGTGGCATTTTGGTGATCAACAGAGTCCAACATAATTAGTCTTTTAGTTACATAGAGGTCTTTCCACCTGGAGAAAGAGTGGGGGTCTAGAAAGAGTCAAGTTGAGTGAGCGGTCCAATGTCAAGTTAGGAAGAATCACTTGATGCAGGAGTTGGCCAGAGTTCTTCAGTGTGGGGTAACTTCTCAGACTGTCAGCTAAACAGACACTGGATGCCCTGGGAGACAGTGTTTAATTAGTTTTCCCTAAATCTTTTAAACTAATAAGGCATGTGTCAGAAGTTTGGATTTGGTCATTGTAGCTTATTGAGACAATGTGTCAAGTAAATCTCGCTGAGTCAGGTTGGATTTCCACAGCCTCATTTTTGGTTGGCTTTCAGGCAACTTTGAACAGTTCCCATTTCCCGATGTTTAATGGAACCCTGCTTCTATAAACCTACTCCTGTTGTTCCCAATGCATCTGGAGATGCTCCACCAGCTAGACCCAGTGCCTGCAGAAGAGTCGTGTGTGTGTCTCTGTGTGTGGGTGTGTAGGGGCTGAGCAGAGGGGCATGAGCTGGAGGAAGGACCAGAGCTATGGCAGTTCATGTCTCAGTGTTACTTACGAAGTACCTTCAGCCTGGCCTCCTCTCTGAGAGACCGAAGAATTTCATGAGAAGGGAGGCGCTAAGACACATGATCATGAAAACGGCAAACGATAAGGTCTTTATTAATTTCCTTTCGCTGCTGAAACTAATTATCATGTACCACAAATGGCTTAAAACAACACCCACATTCCTTGACTTGTGGTCTCTTTCATCTTCAAAGTGCCTCGCTCCAACCTCTGTCTCCATCTCACAAGGACCCTTGTGATTACATTTGGTTCCAGAATAATCTCTCCATCTCAAGATCCTTAACTGAAGCACATGTGCCGAGTCTATTCTGATGCATCAGGTATTCACGGGGTTGGGGAAGTAGGGTATCTTTGCAGGGACATTATTCTGACTGTCACGGGTGCGATGTTCAGTCCACGCTCTTGTGTAAGCACATTATTTGGAGCTTCTCCCAAGCCAGGGGCCCAGCCGGGTGTGGGTACTGCTGAGCAAAATTTCCTGCGGGACCCAAATGTGTTTTCAGAGATGTCTTCATATCCAAGTTGTCCATTATTTATTTATTTTTTGGTTAAGTCTCAGAACCATGTAGAATCTAGGTAACTACCTAGCCCAACCGGGGAAGGCTGGGAGAGGAAAGGTACTGTTCTCTCTTACCTCCAGGACCCAGCGTGGCTCTTCTGCTAAGATGAGCTCTGGTTTCACCAGTCCTATTGAAGTTGCGAGTTGCTCACCTGCTGGGCTTCAAAGAAGACTGCCACCACAGAGCAATCTGCTGTAGTTTCCTAGTCATCCCTCTATTGCAAAATGCCCCTGCACCCCAGGACTTCCTCTTGAACTAGAAAGCCCAGTGGAATTGACCAGCGATGAAATGGAGTCAGATAGACCTACAAGCAGCATTGTGTCCCTCTCCCAATATCCCTTACATTTATTTATTTATTTATTTATTTATTTATTTATTTATTTATTTATTACTGTTATTTAACCTGAGAATTACTTTAAACATACAATTTTACTTGGAAATTATGGGTGAGAATGGTTTTCAGAGGGCACCGCTTTAGACAATAAATTGATCGACTACCTCTTTCAATGTAATTTTTCGTTATAGTATTTAAACATAGTGACATGTTCAAAGACCTTCAGAGTGCAGGATTTAATAAAAACAGCTAACATTAACGAGGCTTTGCTCCATGCTAGAAAGTGTTTGGGATGTTTATTTCTACTTTTCGGGTGAAGAGACTCTGGCGTCAGAGGCTAAATGATACGTGGCAGGCGCCCGGGTGGTGAGGAGCAGAGCTGACCGCACACTAAGGCAGCTGGGTCGACGTTCCTTTGCCTTCCGCGCAGCAACACCCCGCCTTCCACTTAGTTATTTCAGTGTCATATAAAGATAAATCTATCCAAACCTCTCTCTTTTTTTCTTTTCCCTAAATATTCAAAGGAAGGGGTTTAAAAAATCTGCTAGGCCAAAGCATTACAACTCTGCATAATTTCCTGCGTAGACTTCCTCAGCTTTACTTGCCGCCAGCACCGGTGTGTTGCTTTGGACTTGTCAAACATGGTTGCCTGGCCAACCCAACACCCATTCCCTACTACCTTATATCTTGCCTCTTGCAACTGTAATTAAACCTTTATAAATATACTCATTTGTCCAGTTTGTTTGCCTAAGGATGGCTACGCGACCCCATTCTGGGCAAAAAAGACATGGGCAGGAGCTAGGTAGGTGAGCCCTTTTAACTCCCCTTTGCCATGTGAGGTAACATAGTCACCAGTTTCATGGATTTGGACGTATTTGAGAGACCATTCTTTGGCCCACCATTCAACTATTCCCTGCACTTCTCGCCTCCCAACACTTCCAGGACCCAGGATAATTATCCTCAGGGAAAGTAATAATATATGATAATAGTACAACAAAACTCAAAACTGTCCGCAACAGGATAAAGATGCAAGCACAGCCTTGGGGTTGGGGGAAGGAGAATACCCTTTTACATTTTACTTTCCCATACACCTAGAGGGGAAAATTAATTAATAGTTAATAATTAATAAATTACTTCCACATAGTTTTCTTTCACCTCCCTCAAATTCATGAAACTGTCTAAAAAAAAATCTCTAAAGGTGAAAGTACCACTAAAACATCAATTTATATAATTCTTGGCTATCGTCTATGCCCAGAGCACCACTGATGAATTCAGGTAAAGATGGATTTCCTGGAGCTGAGGGGTGTTTTAAATGTCAGAAGGAGGTTTAGGAAGGGAGTGTGATGTTCATTTCTCATAGGCCTAACCTTTGTGCTGGCCTTAGACGTGATACAGCCTTACAGAAGATAGAACTCTAAGTGCGCTTATGAATTGCACCCTAGGGGAATCACACGCCAACAATCTCTGTTTGGCTGGAGCTCTCCAGTCAGCCATGTTTACGAAGAATTTGCATTGACCCTCTTCTAAATAAAAGTAAATTCCATTTATTGACTGGACTGCAGGTGGAAATTTTTCTTTTTCTTTTCACTTTTACTTAAAATTCCCTGGGTTATAACTTATATTGGTCTTTTTCTGAGCCTAGTAGAACTCAGTTTTATCAAAATGACAGGCAAACCTTTTTTTAATGAAAAATAGAGACATTTATTGAAGAAGATACGAGATACAAGAAACTTTTTACATAGGATAATTACACCTCAGTTCCTTTCAAGATAAGCACCTTGGGACCTCACACAGTTCTCCCAGTTGCCATCAGCTGCCACATCGTATTTGCCTGGATCTCATTGATGGTATGAAATCCCTTCCCTTTCAAAGGTGATTTTAGTTTTGGGAAAAGCCAAATCTGGGCTGTAGTGGGGACGAATCACCAGAGTAATTTGAAGTTTCACCAAAAAATCTGAATAGGACGTGATGCCTGAGCAAGTGTGTTGTCTTGAGGAAACTGCCAATCATCAGTTGCTTACAGCTGCGGCCTTCTGAGAAGAGTTTCCGTGGATGGATGTTCAAAATTTGATGAAGATTCACTGCTGTATATACTCAGTCATTTTGAATGAGATGGCCACACAGTCCACATGCTCACTCAATGGTGCCTACTGTTCTCACTGCCTAGCACAGCAAAGTCTTCATTGCTCACCCATGCACATTGCAGTCCACTCTCTTTGGCTGCCAGTTTACATCAATGCTGTGTAAAGCTTTCTCCTTATATAAAAGTGGTTGGACTTTTTCCAAACAGACCTCATGCATACATGACAGAACTTAAAGGAAAATCAAGCAGAATAATTAATACAGAAGTTAAGATAGTAAAAATGTAATTAAAGGAACAAACAAATGCCAAGGAGCTAATATTTCTATGTTTTTAAAATATTGATGATGAGGATATAAGCAAACGTTTTTTAATAAGATTTTTTGACCCAAGTTCTTTAGGTTCGGACTAAAATAACATTAGAACACCTAGCTCTGATGAACATATCTACCTCCATGGGTAATGATTTTCTGGATATGGCAGTAAACAGAGCAGTAAAACAACAAGTGGATTTCAGTCTGTGACACACACGAGTTTAGAAGGCCTGTGACTTACAAGTTGGTGAGCAATAGTATGCTGTCACTACCATTATTGGTGTTGGATGTGGAAGGTTCCGTGATTCTGCAGGGGCTTCTCTGAAGATATAATCAGGATGAATCGTTCTTTTAAAATAAATTCTCTAAATGCACAGTTGTTATCATCTACAGAGCAGCAAAGTAACCCTTAGCTCCAGTCACTTCCACTTGACTTGACTGTCGTTACCAGAAGAATATGTATCTTGGGTAGGGAGAGGGGTGGTCTCAGCAGGGCACAGGTGTAGGGGAGAGATGACAGCAGTTTGTCAGTGTCAGTGGAAAATGTATTTTCAGGATGAAAGGTTGGGATAATCAGGGCTCAAGGTTTCATTCTCAAATGTACGGTGTTTGCTTTGTGTCACCATTCATTGAGCCAAATCGAATTGCCTTCCACTGTGCTTACTCTTTGGAGTCACTTTACAATCAATTTTCTAGCTGCACTCAGAGGTGTTTGCAAACCTGGCTGCTATCTCAGCTTTGTGACCTCACTCCGGGCTGATCATCTTAGACCCCAGCAGCACCCAAGATTGAAAACATAAAATTTGCCTTTGGGAATATGGACACTTTATTTAGTAAGTATTTACTGGTCCTCAATTATGTGCCAGGCCCTATGAAGGATGGTGAGGGAGAAGGTTGAGAGAGAAATACTGAGTGGGATTCGGAGGCAGTGTTGTCCTTAGAGCTGCAAAGAAGCCCCACAGGGTGCTGCTTTACTGCCCTCTAACTGCACAACTCCTGTTGCACAAGGACACTGTGGACCAAAGGTAGATGCCCACCCAAAGTCTTTCCAGAACCCACCTCTTCTTCAGACCCTGCTTTAGGCACTGCCCAAATGACTAAAGTCTACTTCCTGAGCCCACATGGCCTCTTCCCTGGGTTCATTCTGCGGGGCTGACCACTGTCCAGTATGGCCATCCCTAGGACCTGGGCTGGGCAAGAGACAGCTGATAGGGCCACAGGAAGTGTGAATGAACTTGGATGTATGGATTGTAGGTTACACATATGTGACCAAAGACCCTGTAATGGGAAGAGGATCCAGGAGTAGAATGAGAAGTGGCAACACCATTTAGATTCCATGAAGGTATTTGTAAAGTTAAGAGGATAAAACTTATTTTAGTTAACAGTTTTTAACTTTAAGTATTGAACTTCTGGCACTAATTTGTACTCTGGCCTTGGACCCTATAAATACGAAGAGCTTATCTATAAGCGTGGAGTTAAAAAATCAAACCAAATTGTTAAGGTTCTTCTCAATTTATTTTCAGGGATATAGTAATATATTGAATAGTTCTAAAGTTATAGTTTCCTGAGTTCAAAGCTAGGCTTTGTCTTTTAATTCTGTAATATTAAGGAAATTTCAGGGAAAGTTTATTTAACAGAGTGACTGGTTGATGTATGTTCTCCATTCCCTCTGTGAAACACATCAGTTGTACCCAAAGCACTTATCCAGTTATCTACTGCCACATAACAAACCACCCAAACTTAGTGGCTTAAAATAACTACCTTCTATTTTGCTTACTAATATGTACTTGGAAAGTGCTCAGCAGGGATGGTTCATCTCCCCTGTAGAGTGGCTTGACTGGAACTGGAGGATCTGCTTTCAAGACAGTTCATTCACAAGGTTGGCAAGTTGGTGCTGGTATTAGCTGGGAGCTCAGTCAGGGCTATGGGCTACGGGCTACAGGCTAAGGAAATTAGTTTGGAATTAGCTTGAAATTCAGGTAGCATCGATTTCACCATACTGTTTAATGTGATCACCAAGTCACCTTAAGTTTTGGGGGAGAATCATTTAGCATAGGTTCTAAAAGAGCATGTGCAATGGTACATGCAGTTTCAACACTGTGGACTATAGAATCCTCTCTAATAGACTCAACACTTTTGCTTTTACCAGGTGATTTATCTGAGTTACTTCTCAAATCTCTTAATACCAGTTGCCATCACATAATTTAATTAAATATAACTAATGATGAAATCTGAGTGTGAAAAGAAAGTGCTTTTTTCCCCTGTGAAAGCTAGGCTGAATATCTTGGAAGGACTGGGTAAGAATGAGCCATGCCAGTTGGATGTTGGAAGGATAACTCTAAAAGATTATAAAAAATAAAAGAGAAGTCTAGAAGGATTCTGCATTGGATTACTTCACACATTTCTCCAGGTTTATTTTGCATCAAAGAAACTGAAACTAGGAAATGCTGAACATATGTTTTGTGTGTGGTTTCTGCCAGAAAAACAGTGCTGAATTCCATTTAGCAATTTCTACTGCAGGGAAAAACCTTGTCAAATTGATCTACATCAATATGTTTTAAAGAAAGTAAGTGTTTAGGGTATGCATGAATAAGTTTTTAACAATTTCTTGTTTCAATTTGCATTTTCAATTAACTGACCGATTACTTATTGCATCCAATAGGAAGGCTTCCATTGTTCCCAGCCCTCTTTTTTCTCATCTGTAAAATGGATATTATAATTATGTTCATTTCACAGTGTTTTTGAAATAATTAAAACATGAAATTTACTTAAGACATTTAGCATATAGTAAGCATTTGATCATTATAATAATTATTATTATTATAATTACTTTGGCTCACAAGGAGAAGAGACAAGTTTGAGATACTTCAAGTGATGGGGAGCTAGCAAAGAAAACCTGGTGAAATGAGGAGAGACAGGAAACACCCCCACTTTCCCACAGTAAGTGTGCCAGGAATGAAGCATCAATCCAGACACTTAGGAGCTCCAGTGCCCTGTTGTCCTGTCTGTCAATAGCATCTGTTGGGACTTTCACTAGTGAGTTTGCCCTTCTCAACATTCAGCTTTCTTTCTAGCTGTTTCTTTCTCTACTCTTGGGTTCTCTCTACGGCTGTCCTGCCTCTATTTCCTACTTCTGCTTTCTGTATCACTCATTCAACTACTCCAGAGAGTTCTCTCTCGGTTGGCTGCCCTTGATCCAAAAGATGGCACACTTATCTGGTACTTGGTCACCTTGTATGCCACTGGGGTACTACACATATCATGTGGCTTTTAGCTGAGGAGTCAATTTGTGGTTTATTCTGTCATGGCCAAGATATCTGTGTCTGATGGCACAGAGCAAGACAACACATGCATGTCCACCCTGGCCGGAGGTGCTGCAAGGGTACAGAGTCTCTGGAATATCAGTTCATGGCTGATGTCCACCCAAAGCATAGTTACAGCCCATCTAAAAGTTTACAGCTGGCTTTCATTCTGTTTGAACAGTGCTGGGGCTGCACCAATACCCTTGAGTTTCGCTTTTGCATGGTGATTATTTGATGATAACCATTTACAAATAGAACATGGGTGGGAATCAAATCCTGGTTTTAATACTGGCCTCTTCACTAGAATCTCTCTCTCTGCCTCTCCTTTCTCTTTATCACACGTACACCCCCCCCATTCTCATTACAATTGCTCTTAAAACTACCTTGAAATAAACGTTTTTATTTATTATTGTAAAATATCCTAAAAGTATGCATATGAGTAGATTCTGCAAATTCATCTGGCAAGGCTTACCCTGCCAGGGTTATTGTATCAGACGCATCACTGAAGCATTGAGAAAAAAATGAGAATTGACGTCATTTGCCCAAAGTGCAAATACAGCTAGATTTGCCATTCTAGTTGCTTAATATTTCAGCATCCTTCAGTCTTTGGTGAATATGTACATTCTATCTTTAGGATTCATTTAGAGAAAATAGTTTCAAAAATGATACAAAGAAAGTCCACCTGGAATCAATTGTTTAAAATATTCAGCAAAACTTGCCTCCTTTTTGGAAGACTCCAATGTCCTAAATGGAGTTAAAATGAAAATAAATCTCCCATCTTATCCCTGGTCAGAAAGTGGGGCAAAGAGATGTTCCATTATTATAGAGTAAAAATTCCCACAAAAGTTTCCTTTATATTATTAACCAGCACAATATCTAACTGGTTTCTTCTGGCCTTACACCTCCCTACACTCACTCTTAGCTTGCACAAACATAGCAGTTCATTTCTTTTCTAAATAGAATAAAGGAGTAGTGAGTTCATCCAAAGAAAGAGAAGTTAGCGGCAGGAGGTACAAATAAAATGATCAATAATCGAGTGTGTTATCTTGGCATCACACCAACCTCAGCTGATAGTATCCAGAGCATGGTTCTTAGTACATGCAAACTTCAGGGCATAGATAATGGATCACACACTATATGATGTGCCTTTCCAAAACACCAGGAAGAATTGCTTTCCAACCATCAAGTGACTTTCACTACCCATAATCCTAAGCTTCACATCTCCCTGTGTCTCTTTTTATTCACCCTAATTAACAGTAAGTGAATCCAGTCATGGTCTGTGGTCAGCCAACTTACAATTGGATTTTCTGTGCACTTTAGACTCCGCAACCTGCTGTATTCCAGCTCCAGGCACTGCCTCATGCGTGGTCAAGAGAAGTGTCTGCTTTTGATTTATTTCTACCAGAAATCAAAAGCTTGATTCTGGGTGCATATCCAACACATTGCTACCAGGCTCATTTTATATATTTCTAATTCTTGAGAAGTTTAAAGATTTAATAGGCAGTGACTGATCTGTGCTGCTGTGCTGAGTGTACAAGGACTCGTTTCCTAATGAAAAGCTATCCAAGGTCACAGTGCTGGTGCAAAGGCCGGTAGATGGCAGATGGCGGAAAAGGACAAGCCTGTTGTCGACTCAGAGTGGGCTTTACAAGCATGGATTCAAGCACAGTCCTCTTTGGTATAAGCCTACTTGAATGGTAACCTATTTGGGAATGTTCTCTGTATCCCCTTCTCTGTCCATTCCCTCCCCCACCCTTATCTTAGTGATGAGTGCTCTGCAAAATGAAGAGGAAGAAATGAACTCAGCATGTACCATCCAACTGAGGACAAAAAGACCCTCTCAACATCAATGGTTTGCTCTCCAGGCCTCACGGACCATTTTCTAATAATATCACACAGACCCAGCTGCCTTTTGGGAATTCTAGTTTATCCCATCCTGGCTTCAGGCTGGGCCTGCTGGGAGTTCTTAGCTGCTTCTTAGAGTGAGAGGGAACTGCTTGGAAGCTCAAAACATCCCCATGGAGTAGACCCAAGAGCTGTGGCAAAAAGTTTCACCAGCATCTCAAAGTGCCAACCTTCTAAGCTCTTATTGCCCGACAAAGCCCAACGTCAGACTTCAGACTCCCAGTGTCCCTTTTTATTCATTTTAATTAGCCATGAGTGACTCCCACCTAGGGTCATGCCTTTGGTAGGATTTGGGGAGGAAAAATTTCCCTGTGGACTGGCCAGGGTTCGACCTGAAGGAGCAAACCTCTGTTCCACAGCCAGTTGGGGACAGCAGCCCCAACTATTATGACTGCACCGCAAGTCCATCTGGTTCACGCTTCTGGTGGCTAGTGCGGTCCTCCCAGTCTTGAGGAAGGTGCTTAATACCCTGTCCTAGGTTCCACATGAAAGCCATGGTCTAGAGCACCCTCAGACAGAGATTGGCCAAAGACACCAACATCTTCACTAACCATTCACCCCACATCCCCAAATAGCTGCTTTAACAGCGGCCCAGGAAAAGGGCTCCTGGAGCCGACCTGTGACGTGCTTTTCATACTAGCCCCTCTAGGGGAGCTCTCGTGCAGCCCTACTCTGAAATCTCTTCTCACAAAAGGCTTTGTTACCACCAATTACACAGTCTGAGCTAGTCATTTCCAAATCATCTGTACTTGCAAATATATTCAGTGAGGGAAGGGAGGAGCTAGATACAGAACTGTGCATTCATTCATCCTAAGATTATTTACTGAGCACCCATTATGGGCAAGAAATGATGGTTGCACGAATTCCAATAACAAAGACACAGTCTCTGAGCACAAGGACAGGACCGACCTGGCCAGTGTGCAACAGTGAATATGATAAGGCCCTGAGACAGTAAGCCTGGGGAGCCGTGACGTCGAAGAAGGGCCTGACCATGCAGTGCCAGGGCAAAGAGTGTGTCCATCACAACCCATCCACTCCCCCATGCACTGCGTCAAGTGCAGCTTATGGTCGAATGTGCAGACAAATTATTTTTCAGCTGTATGACATTAAGATAAAAGTGATACTGGATGTATGGAGTCTTTCTGTCCTCATGTGGCTCCTTTAGTGGAAGCATACCTCCTATTAAGAGAAAGCATGCTAACAGTATTCACTGTGGGGCTCTGAAACCCACCTAACTTCTGGGTCACAACTCAGCTCCCCCTTTCCAGTGGTGCAGTGGCTTCAGGCAAGCTACGCTAGCTCCCCTGTGCCTTGGCTTTTTCATCTGTAAAATAGCCTGATACTACTTACCTCCTAGAGATGGAATGAACATTAACAGGATCAGTACACAGAAAACACTTAAATGGGGTGGGCTCATGACAGTTCTCTTAAAATCTTAGCTACAACTATAACCATGGAAGGGGGCATGATGTATTTTGTAGTTAAAAATGGGTTCTTGGTCCTGGGAAAGTTCAGAATGAAACCTCTTTTGCAGGGGCCTAGCTGGGAGGAACTGAGCCAGTCCCACCCATGGTCATAAACCCTGCAAACTGTGGTCAGGAGTCCCAAGTTGTCAGCACGTACTGTGTGCGACCACTCTGTTGAGACCTATCATGCCCAGTTCCTGCCCGTGTCCTTGCATAGTGGTAATGGTCAGGGCAGATATCGCTGCCTGAGACCCTTCCCTGCTTGAGTGTAGATGTGTGCAATTATTTCAGGACATGTAGTCTTGATGGACTCTGCCCTCCAATGCCCTTCCTTCCAAGAACCTGACCCCCTCACAGCCTTTACTTCTCTTCCTCAGAGTGAATCTTCTCACTCCTGGGCTCCACATAAACCTGCCAGCTACACAGTGAAAGCTGAGGTCAGAGGCATGTTTGGCAGGAAGAGGAAGTGAGGGGGTGAGGCATTTATTGGAGTCCTGATGGAGCTGGGGGTTGAAAACATGTAATTAGTACGGGAAAAATACATGGTCTCTGCTCTCTCGTTTTCATTTAAGTCCATTTTTAGTATCTTAGTAGGTTTAAATTTTTCTTTCTTCCCCATGACCTCCATTTTCCTCGGATGTCTCATTACTCAGTAATAAGAAAGAAATTGAAATAACCAGGACATGCAGTGAAACCTCGTAAGGCCAAATGTTACTTGCAATTACAAAAGCTTTGGATTCAGGGAGATTAAATGGTGATGTCTCCTGGGGGTGTAGATAAATCAGAGACAATACTTTGGTCCTCTATCTCTGTCTTTCCATTAGTCAATTTCTCTCTCTTTCTCTGTTTCTATCTCTCTACATATGTATGACTGTATCATACCTTTCTCTTTCCATGTCTCTTCCTATCTATCTAATGTATTTTGTCTCCAGACTAAAGAAATGTTGACATGAGTGTTTCCAAGAGATCTGGACTTTGGGTATCAAGAAAATTGTTGGAAATGTGCATGTTTGGTATAAGAGACAGAAGCGCATGAAAACCCACCCAGAAAATAAATCACTATGCAAGAGCTTGGTGACAAGCATTGTCCTAGATGCTTTACATAGATCATTTTATTTTATCTTTCAACGATGCTGTATGGCAGGTCTAAATCCCTCTGTTTCCCAAAAGTGGAAATAAAAGCCTCAGAGAAATTAGAAACTCTTTGCTGTGTCACACAGCTGAGAAGTGGTAAATTTGTCTCTGTTTAACCTCCTGACAGGCAGGAAAATGGATCCAGGAGAAAATAATTTTAAGTCAATTAAAAATAAATGAAATTAAAAACAAGACCTAAATGCGTGTTTTGGGGACCCAAATGTCCCCGCAGGTGCACATAGCAATTAAGTATCCTCCCAGAGCCAGTAATCTGACAGCCCGCCCTCAGCCCATGCCTCTGCTGCATCTGTGGTCTTTCTCCAACCGAACACCCTGTCACGAACCACTCCTTCCTGGATAAACTTCCTCATCTCTCCAAACGGAGCACTTGGCCATGAGCTGCTGACCAGTCTGGGTGCCCTACCCCACAGGCTGATTTTTCTCAGGCTGATTTTGGCAACAGACTCTTTCTTCACTGGCACAGTTTTTGGTAAGATTTCAGTGAGGTTGGGTTTTAAAAAAATATTAAATATTTCTGCTCTTGTTTTGTTCAGTACAAACTTATGCTTTCACAAGTCCTTCAAGGCTAGTGAGTTAAAAGCAAGTGTATCCTGTTAGAAGTTATGGCCAAGTTTATCAGTAACCATAGTGCGGTGCTGGAACTGAGTCGTTGGCGTTAAGCCTTTGCTCTGAGGGCGGAAGCAAGGTCATTCAGCAATTGAAGAAGAGATTGGTGGCCCAGTGAAAAGAACGTGAGATGTGTATCTGACACTTACTAGCTTAACTAGCTATGTGACCTTGGTTAAGTCACCTTTACCTCCCTTCAGGTAAGACTCCAATGGTGCATCCTGCTGGCCCCAGAAAGTGCTGTCAATCAAATGAGATAGTGACTGTGGAAGAGCTCCTAAACATTTATTTTATATAAAAATATATTATGTAAAATTATATCTACAAATACATATGATATTATATACACTATAAACACCACTCTCATTAAGCCAGGAGCTGAGTCACTCAGACTGGCAGTGAACAAACGATGGAGGAGGAAAGGTCACGGAAGATCTACATGTGGTCCTGAGCTGAATCATCCTCCTTGGGTCCTTATTACATTGTGGCAAGTCAACAGAGGGTGACGCAGTGGAGGGCAAATCAGGTGGGCAGTAGGAGAAGGAGGAAGGTAGAACTTTTGTTTGGGAAGTGATTCAGGTGCTAGAAGGTGAATGAAAAGGGAGGAATAGATCAGCAGCTGAGGAAACCCCGCCAGTGAGCTATTATCCACTCATTCATTTATTCATTCATTCATTCGATCCATCAGTCACTCTACTGATAACACTGAGCACCTACTATGTATAAGGTACAGGGCTAAATGCCATGGGGGATTCGGTTTACATGACGTAGTTCTTGCCCTTAGTCATGTAAGTGACAAAGCCTGGTGAATTGAAAGTTGACACAAATGTTGTAAATGAGGTATGGTAGTCGCTCCCCAGTCATGTCTTATTTCCTGTGTACATTTTAGGCAAGCTCAACACACCACCCCAAGAAAATATGTAGGACTAGCTCTTCCGATGTAGAGAGAGACTTAGATATTCCCACTTAGGGGCGGGGCATTTGAAGGGAAGTAAACCAAATGACAATGCAGAAGTAGAGGCGACAGAGGATAGTGAGAAGCTAGGAAAATTCTTTGGCAAGTGGAATAGGGAAATTGAGACAGACAGCTGAGCACAGTGGCTGAACACTTTTCAGCCAGGGGCAGAAGGTCACCGGGGCAGAAGGTCGCCAGGGCAGAAGCAAAACTGGGAAACCAGGACCTTGCTCCCAGGGTAACCTTTCCGCCCCTGGCCTTTCCTCCTTGGAGAGAACCTCTAGGCCTCAGCTGTGTTCCAGTTCCAGGCCCAGGAGAGCAGCAAAACCAGGTGGGTGAGGCCAGAACCAACTGCAGTGACTAAGGACACTCTGCCCTGGCACTGAGCAATCAGAGGAGGCCATGACCCAGAAAGGGCACACCTGGAGAGCTGATGAGACCTCCCCAAAGACTGCTGCCTGCAGGAGAGATAAATGCCTCAAGACAAAGGACTCAGCAGAGTGCTCTTTCTCTCGGGGGAGCAGCCCACACCATTCCCTTTGCCCCTTTGCCTTCTTCTTCCTTACTTCTTCCCCCACAGGCACGCATCTCCTAACTTCTAAAGCAATGGGCAGCTGGCAGCTTGTCCCAGGCTGATCCCCTGAACCTGTCCCTAAAGCCCCCTTTTCTCCGACTTCCCCGTGGGCTAAGGCAGCCCAGCCTAACCCTTCCTGTTGCTTCCTCAGTGCTAAGCCCTTCCTTGTTTCACTGCCCCCAGCTTTAATAAATGGATCCTCGGGTCACCTGGACTCGTGTTGTGAACTCTTTCCTACATGAAGTCAAGAACCCACACACAACAGTTGGCCCTTAGCAGACCGGCTCAGGGTCAGGCCCCCGTCTAGGAACAGAGGTTTGGTTGTTTTGAAAACAGAACTTTATAAAGTTATTATGCTGAGGGATCTGACATGGTCACCCAATACAGGATAGGACAATCTTCAGGTTGGCCTAGGGGAATGGAGTCGAGGGACAGCTCAAGTCTCGCTTCCTGGGCACTGGATGACCTCAGTGTACTGAAACCCTCAGTGTCTCATATGTAAAATGCAGATCACAATATCTACCCTTGGAGTGTTGTGATGATTAATATAACAATAAATGTCAACCACCAATCACCACGCAGGGCAGACAGGCGCTCAGTAAAATTCATAGCTCCTTGTTCCAGCTTTTGCCTGAGTAAATACTGCCTCAATTATTCGGGAGCACATTGGAGGGGTGCATTTTAATAATATGTTTCTTCTGACTGCACAACTTCTTTAAAAATGCCATATCAGTATCAAATTCCACACCCTCCCCCAGTTTTTTGGATATTCTTAATATATAGGAAAGACTCTGTCCTATGAGATTGAATGCCATTCTCTCTCTGGCAGGATGCAGGAGCGGCTGGGTTAATGAACAGGAAGCCTGTGCCTTGTTGCCTTTGCATTTGTCTCAGTTGAGGGCGGGTGGGGAGGCACATTCTTTGGAAATGTGATTTTCAAGGGGACTGTGATACTTTTCTTCTGGGTCTGCAGTAGGCTGCAGTGTATGGAAATAATTTCACCTGCAATATTTAGAGCTGGGACTAATGAATCTTCATATCTTTTCAAAGCCATCTATTCTTATTTAAAAGCAATGAAAAGTGGCAGTTTGGGAAGATGTACTTGTTCAATGGCGCAATAAAAAATAGATGACATTACAGCACAAAGTTCTTAATGTCCTTCCCCAACGGGGGGAAATAATTGCTACAAGGAATTAGAATTTAACTCCTTACTCTTATTCCTTCACAAAAGTTCAGTCACATTTTTTACCTTTTTCAAAACTTTTCCCTTCTATAGCTTGCTCAATTCAAGTGCAGAATATTTTATGTTTACATATACACTTTAATATTTTCTTATCTCTCTTTGGCATATTGATAACAAAAGAAACTTTCATTTGAAATCTTTTTCTAAAAAACTCAAAGGGCTCTAGAGACTTAAATTCAACATGAAGAATTTACACCTTTGGTATCACTCTTCCCAATTTACAGATGAGTGAATAGTACTGAGAGGCAACTTGTGTCTCAGAATTCCCAACATAAAAAGAGTCTCTAGAGAAAACTCTAAGCAAACGCAAAGTAAATGTCCTTGAGGGAAGATGGATAAATGGGTGTGAGGGAAGAGAGGCTTTTAATGCTACTTCCAGGATTACATTTTCAGAGGAGTCTGAAAGACCAGTGTTAACATTTGGAGGACAGAGTTAAGCTATATTCATGCTACTAAGATTTTTTCAATGGTGTAGGAGAAAGGGAGTCAGGATAAATTGATTCTGACTGTGATGTTTTTGTTAACTAACTATGCGACCTTAAGAATATCTTTTAATGTTTTTTGCAGCTCAGTTTCCTCATCTGTAGGAGGAAAGAGTTACAACAGACATTAATATCAATTCAATCTTGGCACTATTTCCAGTTGAGCCCACACTTGGCCTTGGCACGTTTTCAACATCATGCTCTAGGTAGCCATAATCAATTAATGAGAGTTAACAAAGTAAAATCTCTTTGCCACCCTTGCACTGAAAGATTTCAAAGGTACCATCTAAAATCCCAGGCTTCTCTTTCTTACATAGCTTGCCTGCATTTAATAACAATGATTTAAAACAATGGGAACATTTGGAAAGCACCCATTATACCTTTTGTCAGATGGAAACCCCAGGGAACAAAGCCCCAGACTAATGAAGTACTTAAAACATCACACGCATCGCCTGAGGCAACAGCAGCTCAGTGCTAACTGATGGGCTCTTGGGGGCTGACCTCAGGATGTAGAGAAATCATCTGGTTTCTCCTAAACGTAAGCTGCACGAGTGATTTAAAACTATGCCACAAGCAAAAGAAAGAGAGCACTTAGCAATAAAAGATCCAGCTATTGGCAGCAATATACCATTAGATCTCTGTGAATTTTTGTTGTTGTTGAGATAACCCTGAAAATGCATACAACTCCAAGTCCTGTTTCCCTTAGCCTCCTGGACCCAGCAGGGATTGACATAGTCTAACCGGCTAGGTCTGTAGTAAGAAATTACAGGTTTGCATACATCACCCTAGGTAAGTGAATTCACAGAACATACTGTTTAATGATTGCACTGATTAGGTCCCTAGGAGCTGATGCTGATGCATCTTGTCCCAGCTTGTTTTATGTTATTCTGGACTCTGTCTCTTTGGCCTGGAGAAATCAAGACATTTATAAAAGAAACAAGACATTTTGAACCGCACTATTGATTTATACTTGCAAATGGTGAATAGCCTTGGGGAGAACAAGGGCTTTGCTTTTATTTGTGGTATGATTTGAAGCTCAGTGTCCTTCCAAAATGAGTCTATAAATTGATACTGATGAGGACACTCTGTTTTCCTCTGTCTGCAAGTAGCTGCAATTCTTCCCAGAATTTCCTTGCTGACTTAGGAAGAGAATCCAGTGATACTGCTCTGGGGCCAGAAAGACAGAGCTACTTGAGGCAGTTTAAGGTCATCCCAAGGGGGAAGCTATAATCCTGTCAATTCTTCTGTATTGGTCTTTGGACACCTTCATTTTTCCCTCCCTGCCCTTCTCATCTCTGCATAGCAAACGTATACTGAGCAGTTACATTAGTTTCTTTGGGCTGCCATAGCAAAACTCTACAGACTGGAAAGCTTAGGGACCAGAAATTTATTTTCTTGCAGTTCAAGATCAAAATGCCAGCAGGTTGGTTTCTTCTGATGGTTCCAACAGAAGGTTCTGTTCTAGGTATCTCTCCTTGGTTCCGTATCTCAGTTTCTTCTGCAGTCACTTTCATCCGTTGAAAAGATCTGTCAGATGAGACAGTGTTTCCTGCTGCTAGCAAAGATATCATGTATGTGAAAAGGCACATGACAAATCTAAATGGAGAACATTTACACGGTGAATGTGTAACTGTTATTCTAGTTCCAACTTGAGGCCACCATCAGCTGCACTATTTATTCACACACAATTGCACAGCAAAATCTTTTTCTCTATCACCACAGCCAGCACAAACTTAGCCTAAATCCATTTCAAAAACAGAACTAGCGTAGCTATAATCGAAGATTTTCCTTTGTTCCAAATCCACATCGGCAGGACAGGGATCCCATAATGTCACTCCCTGGATTTTCTTTGTTCTTATCTTGTCTCCCTTGTAATACACACCACAGCACAAGGAGGGATACCATGATTATTTTTTATTCAGATTTTTTGTAAACTTGAAACTTATGTAATTTTATTAACCAATGCCACCCCAGTAAATGTAGTAGAAAGTTCTTACTAGAAGTGCAATTCCTTTGAAGACAAAGGCTTAGAAAGTTGGTGGTCCACTCCTAGACTCAGAGTAGACTCGGAGCTTACTGCCAGGGAAAAGAGGGAAAAAAGGAACCCAAAGTGGGGTTTTGAACCCCAGTCTCTGCTTTCCAGACGTTCTGCATGGTGAGATCCAAAATGACTGGTGATCAAACAACCCACTATAAAGAACCAGATGGGTGGAGGAGCTTTGGCATCACGCGGGGTATTCTGTGGCTGGAAGACTTGGCGCAACCTTGACATTACCCAAACTTTAATGGATATAAGCCAGACTCTTAACCTGCTTTCCATGTGGTTTTTGAGCCTGAGACACATACTTACATATTGTGTACAGCTGTGGCTGCTTGCAAAAGCAAACCTCTGTGATGAAGATTTTGTTTTGTTTTGGAAAGAAATATCATACTTGTATTCCTCAACAAGCCTCTCAACTTTTCCTCTCAATGAAAGCAGCAGTTTTATTTGGCCTTTGGTATCTAATTTGCGTCTCTAGTTTGGCTTTGATTCCAGGTGAGCGGCTTCTTCAAATGCTATTTCCCTTGAAGACATCATTTGTCTGGTCCCACTGTCAAGAAATAGCTTATCTTGCATATGTTATGCTCCAAAATCTATTTGTGGGTCAAAAGCCCAAGTCTATTTGTCTTAAGAACACAGGGAATTATGGGGTAACTATCACCAAAATACTCCTTTATGGCTATGGATAACCAGAGTTTAATGAGAATATTTCTCAGTGTAGTGGGTAGAAAAATGTGGCTGGTCTATACATCAATGTCACTATAAGAAACCTAACTGAGAAGCAATACTGAGGCATAATTTTCCTCCAAATGTAAAGCTCATCAGTCTTTGGTTGTGGCTATGTCTCTCTTGTATTTCAAAAATCAAAAAAGAAGCCAACAAATATAACTATTATACTGAAAACTCTCGGTTAGCAGGATAATGCTTTGTAGTATCATTGTATTTCCCCTTGGGATAAGACAGCCTTTTCCTCATTAACTCTAGGTCAGAGGACTGAGGTTTACTGTTCAGGAGAAGGGGGGGGGGACTACCGCTTAAAATAATAAATGGTGATGATAATAGTAATCAATGCTTATAAAGTATGTATTGGGTCCTTGCCTGGTATTGTTCTATGCAGTTTGCGTTAGACTCTCATCTTATCCCTTATACTAAGCAGGCAAATATGTACCTCTAGGCTCACATTTGAACTATCTTGGGCCACTGACGTAGGAAAGAATATGGTAATTTGGTGTCAAAGCCTTCTTTAGAAATAATAATACAATACATTTCCGTGACAGTTTCTCTATATGTATAGAGAAATTTCAGAAATTTGCATTTAGAGTGCTCTAGCAATGTGGTTTGGAAGTGGGAATCTGGCCATTTGTTTTCCTTCAGAGGTTGGTCATTTCATGGGACATAGGTATGTCCTATGAGGGCATGTCCCACACCCTGGATAGGTATGCTCAACTGCATCCTCTTCTGCCACATCGTCAGGTCATCTACGGGTATCTGCGTTCATATAAAATATAGTCACAGGTCACTCAAGATAGCTCTAGCAGAGTTAGGCAATTCTGTAATTTCCATAAAATGCACATTTTCTTCACAATTACTCTGGTCTAAAATTTGTGCATCTTGCATTCAGACTGAGCAAATACTGTTAGCATGAAAAAGACACACTTTTTTCACGATGCATGTTTATAACAAATCATCACGTTGTACATTTTTAAGTAGTTTTACCTCTTACGTACTTTAAGTAGCTTACACTTTTAAAAAATAAAATGAAGTAAAAGTAATTTAAATAAGTTAAATCCAATTCTATGATTTAAATACTCCATTTAGATCATGCTCAATCTTACTAGAAAATTGCTTAGTCATTCAGAAACCTCTTTCTCTGGATCCTCCCTGGAGTGGGAGGTAAATGTGTGCAGGAAGGTTGCACTTTATGTACACGTCTGGCTGTAGGAAGAGCAAAAGGTCCTTTCTCCTCATGTCCTCTGGCTTCACCCCAGGACTGTGCCCCTTGTCCATGCCTTGGTTGTTTCCCAGTATGTGGCTGGCATGACTCAACGTTTTGTTCTTCTCTTTGTTTTTGTTTGGTCTGTGTTATCAGATATCCTTTTATTGTAAGTAGAAAATATGAAAGATACAAAAATAACTTACAGACTACATGTAGGTCAATATATATATATATATGAAAATGGATAATTAGTATTATTAAAATCATATTCTATAAACATTCCTTTCCAAAAAAGTAAAGATGTATTTACTAAAATTTAAAAAGAGGCTTTTGAGAGCATCTAATATGCTGTGATATACTACACATATACATTTCTTCATCCAAGAAATGAATATCATCTCTGGGAAGAAGCATGCCATGGTTGGGCGTGGCCATGCGCCCTGCAGGTGAGGGTGGGGTACACAGGTGTGGGGTGGGGTGAGTGCTGGGGACATCTTCAAGGAGCTCGGTCTTCCTTCGTAGGTCCCTGGGTTGTAAATGAGCACCTGCCTTCATGTCCCATCCCTGGAGAGGCTTGTGGAGAGAAAATGGCTGTGCTGAGACCAGCAGGCAGGAACCAGGGCCAGGTCTCCTAATATCGCTGTTTGGGGGACCCGCATTGCCCATTGAAGGCCAGCTATTACCAGAAGTAGCAGAATCCAAATTCTCAGGTATCTGTAATGAAATATTATTTAGTCATTAAAAATGGAACTTCCGCCATTTGTGACAACATGGATGAACCCTGAGGACATTATGCTAAGGAAAGAGAAAGACCAAAACTGTATGACCTCACTCTACATGTAGAATGTAAGAAAACCTAATTCATAGAAAGAGAGTAGAATGGTGGTTGCCAGGGTTAGGGGTGGGGCGTGAAAGAAGTGATGAGATATTTGTTAAGGGTACAAACTTAAAACATGAATAAGTTCTGGGGATCGAATGGGCAACATGGTGATGACAGTTGACAGCGCTGTGCTATTATATACCTGAAAGTTGCTAGTAGAGTAGATCCTAAACGTTTCCACCACCATGACAATAACAACAAAAAATGGTAATTATGCGAGGTGAAGGATGTGTTAACTACCCTTATTTTGGTAATCATTTCACAATACTTACATGCATCAAAGTATCACATTGTATACCTTCAACTCACACTACGTGCAATGTTTGTTAAAGCTGGGGACGGAGCTTCACAGCTGGACACCGTTGCACGGGCTTCCTCCCATTCCGTGGGCCCCAGTGCACCCCAGCCGCTGCTTGGTTTAGCCTCACCACGGTTTATCCTGCACTGACAAAGAATAAGGGGTTCAACTCAGAGAACTTTTCTCAAACCATTGGCATCAATCCTTTAAGAATAAAAAGTTGTTTTGTTTTAATTATTTTGAATAAAAATGTCTAAAACATACCATGAATTTGCCTAATTAAAAAAACCCTACAGGGAAGAAATGTTATTTTGATTGCTTAGGGTTATAATTATGAATGGTGGACATATACAGTGTATGTTGCAGGGTGTTGTAGAAGCAAATTGAGCATAGCTGCCAGGGTCAGCCAGCCCTGGGTTCAAATCCTGACTTTGCCTCACACAATATCTTCATCTAAAGATGCAGTTAATAATTCCTTACTCTGTAAAAAGATAAGGTGCATAAAGTGTATTGTGTTATCTGGCACATATTAGGCACTCAGTAGGTGTTCGCTTCTCTCCTTCCTCCTTCACTTCTCCTTGACTGGTCTTCCCCGCAGTTTTTTCAGAATGTAGACACATGCAGAACTGTTCCTTACCTTCCTTATGACAACTGTGGTGAGCGGCTGATGTCTAATGCTCCAATGTTCTCCAAGTGGGAGGGTCCTTCCGGAGTGAAGAGTGAAGTCTTTTTCTGCCCCCACCCCCAGTGAGAACACGAACCAAAGACCCAGGGTCTTGTGAAAGAGGCCTATTATATCCCACCAGATCTGCCCATGTTTCAGTCTAAATGCTGGCTGAGCTCCTATTTCCAATCTGCACATGGAGGAGTTGAGTTTATTATTTGTTGTTCTGTTTTCAGGAAAAGAAAAATGATACAGGGCAGGAAATTCTTTTTTTAAAAGTCACACTTTATTACACATCTAAAAGGAATAGAATGATAAAAGCTAACCCATACTAGGTCCTTACTACTCCCCAAGCTCTGTTTTTTTTTAAAGAATTTCTTTATTTATTTTTAGAGAGAAGGGAAGGGAGGGAGAAAGAGAGAGAGAGAAACATCCATGTGTGGTTGCCTCTCACACACCCCTTACTGGGGACCTGGCCTGAAACCCAGACATGTGCCCTGGCTGGGAATCGAACCAGCGACCCTTTGGTTTGCAGGCCCGTGCTCAGTCCACTGAGCCACACCAGCCAGAACCCAAGCTCTGTTTTGTGCACTTTATAAATACTATCTCGCTTCACTCTAATAATGGCCCTATAAAGGTTTCCACAGATGAGAACACTGAGACACCAAGACACTAAGTCCAAGGTCAGAGGCTGGCAAGTGGCAGGGTCAGGATTTGAAATCAGGATGTCTAGGTCCAAAGTCATTAGATATACTTCATACATATATGTGTCATCAAGTAAAATTTGGAAAACACTTTAAATTTACTAGCAGTAATAACTCTTCTAATGTATACAACCTGTGTCTTAATATAGGACTTGGTTAACAGGAAAAACAAGAACATTTGCAGAAAGAATATATTGAAGCATTATGAACAAATCACTATACGTAAGGGAGAAAAACATTATTTCAAATTAAAAAGGTAAAATTTGGGGGGTTCTATGTGGAAATTACACCCCTTTTCTCCACCCTTTACAGTACAACCTATCTCTGGAGTGCTCCTGTGGTGTTGGGGCCCATGAAGCAGCCAGATCAAACATATTATCTCTGGAAAACGATGGGCAACACATGTCAAAAGCAGGCCACCTTCATATCCACATAAAGTGCCACTCTCCACACTTGCCTTCTGCAAAAAGATTTCCTGGATGAAGGAGAAAGAAAGGTCAGGCAGAGAGTTGACTTTCAGCTTTGAATCTTGCCTTAACTGTGGAGACCCTTTAAAGCCAAAGGCAGGTGAGCTAGTTCAGCCTGGCCTGGAGGTGCGGGTGGGTGCCAGGGAGTTTGGGGACTCTGCTTCATGTGTGTCTGGACTGGAACCCGGTATCTATGTGTTTAGAAGACTTCCCCACTGATAATATTTCTTTTTTCTGCCAAAGATGTCTAAATGCATTCAAAAGCCTTGGGCTTCCTGTTTGCTTTATACATGCAGGCTTCTTAGATTCACACACACAACTCTGGAAAGTTCAGTGCTTATGTTTTTAGCCCATTAAAAGTCCTAACACATTAACAAGGGCAAGGTTTCAAGTGAGCATTTTGCCTAATCTCACTGTAGAGAAGCGCTGTGGAACCCATCACTTGCACAAACAGACAATTTCTCCTGTCTCACCACTGGTCTTGAGCTCCCTTCACTCATGGCCCTCGGGTTCTGGCGCTGCTTCTTGAGTGAAGACACTCTCAGGCCCCACCCAGACCAGAGCAGCAGAGGAGTCTTAGCATTTCATTGGTCAGTAGTGACAACATACTTTAAATATTTGACTCTGGGGATTAGAATAATTGAAAACATGCTTTTATTCTCCAAACATGACTATAACACTGATTGTCTCTTACATCTGTAAATTTTTTTTGTCTCGTATATCTGTAAATTTTTCTCCAAGTACAATTGCCAGTGTATCAATATTTGCCCAAATATAAGGTTTTAGTCCACTATGTTCATTTACAGAATTCTGTTCATTCTCCATTTGAAAAGGAGAATGTTCAGTAGCTAACAGACTAACCAATCTCTCCCTATTTCATAGTCCCCAAATGTCCTTGATCTCTATTCACTGGATATTTCAGGAAAACATACATCTGTCAGCACATGAACATGCGGATATGTTGCATGTGCGTATGTGCACATATTTGATGAGTCTGTTAGTATAAATATTCCAACTCAGTTACAGGATAAAAAGTGGCTTGTTGGTGGAACACTTTATTACTTTCAAAATTGTAGACCACTACATAGCCACTTTGGATTTCAGAGACTCTTAGAAGAAATATTAAAGACCTTCTAGTTCAAAACTTGCATGATTTTTCATGTTACAAGATGTAAAGCAATTTTTTAAAATATATTTTATTGATTATGCTTTTACAATTGTCCCATTTTCCCCCCTTCACTGCCCTCCACCCTGCACACCCCCTCCCACCCACATTCCCCCCTTTAGTTCATGTCCATGTGTCATAAGTTCTTTAGTTTCTACATTTCCCACACTATCCTTACCCTCCCCCGTCTATTTTCTACCTACCATCTATGCTACTTGTTCTCTGTACATTTTCTCCCTCTCTCCCCTTCCAACTCTCCTGTTGATAACCCTCCATGTGACCTCCATTTCTGTGGTTCTGTTCCTGTTCTATTTGTTTGCTCAGTTTGCTTTTGTTTTAGCTGTGGTTGTTAATATCTGTGAGTTTGCTGTCTTTTCACTGTCATATTTTTTATCTTCTTTTTCTTAGATAAGTCCCTTTAACATTTCATATAATAAGGGCTGGGTGATGATGAACTCCTTTAACTTGACCTTTTCTGGGAAGCACTTTATCTGCCCTTCCATTTAAATGACAGCTTTGCTGGATAGAGCAACCTTGGATGTAGGTCCTTGACTTTCAGGACTTGGAATACTTCTTTCCAGCCCCTTCTTGCCTGAAAGGTCTCTTTTGAGAAATCAGTTCACAGTCTGATGGGAACTCCTTTGTAGGTGACTGTCCCCTTATCCCTTGCTGCTTCTAGAATTCTCTCCTTCATTTTAATCTTGGCTAATGTAATTATGATGTGCCTTGGTGTGCTCCTCCTTGGGTCCACCTTCTTTGGGACTCTCTGAGCTTCCTGGACTTCCTGGAAGTCTATTTCCTTTGCCAGATTGGGGAAATTCTCCTTTATTATTTGTTCTAATAAGTTTTCCACTTGTTGCTCTTCCTCTTCCCCTTCTGGTACCCGTAAAATTTGGATGTTGGGACGTTTAAAGATGTCCTGGAAGTTCCTAAGCCTTTCCTCATTTTTTTTGAATTCTTGTTTCTTCATTGTTTTCTGTTTGGTTGTTTCTTTCTTCCTTCTGGTCCACTCCATTGATTTGAGTCCCAGTTTCCTTCCCATCACTACTGGTTCCCTAAACATTTTCCTTTATTTCACTTAGCATAGCCTTCATTTTTTCATCTAATTTGTGAGCAAAATCACCCAATTCTGTGAGCATCCTGATTACTAGTGCTTTGAATTGTGCATCTGATAGATTGGCTATCTCTTCATCACTTAGTTTTATTTCTTCTGGAGCTTTGATCTGTTCTTTTGCTTGGGCCATTTTCTTTGTCTTGACACACCTGTTACATGGTGAGGGGTGGAGCTTAGGTGTTCCCCAGGGCGGGGCAGCCCAGTCGCTGGGTTGTGACGTTGTTTGTGGGGCAGGGGTCTGAGAGATAACAATGGCGCCTGCTCCACTCTGACGGATTTCAGTCACTTCCGCCGCTTCCTCCAAGCAAACTGGGCCCTTCTGGTGCTGATTCCAAGGTGCGTGTGGTTATGTGCATCCTGGGATCCTGTGGGTCTCTCCAACGAGCTCTCCTGTGAGCCTGGGAGTCTCTCCCAGCACCTCAACTCCTACAGGTGTTTTCAATTGGTGTTTTGAGGCTTTGTTTCCCTGTGCTGGGACCCTGGGTTTCGTGGTCTGTCTTGCTCCCCATTTTCACCTGGTTTATGTGTGCATTCGAATGTGGGACCGCCGGGTTCTGCCAGCCGCCTTAAGCGCCAAGACCCTCCACAATCCGCTGCCCCACTGCCCCTCTGGGGCCGCCTGCTGCTACTTTGCATGCGGGTCTGCGGGTCTGCCAGTTGCTGCTTTTTTTTTTTTTTTTTTTTGCTGCCACCCCTCTCTGCCAGACTGCCTGACTCCGCCCCTCTTACCAGTCTGGATGAATATGCCTATTTTAACTCCTTAGTTGTCGGACTTCCGTACAGTTCAATTTTCTGTCAGTAGTGTTGTTATTTTGTTTCCAATTTTTTGTCCTTATTTTGGTCGTGCGAGAAGGCACAGTGTGTCCACCTATGCCTCCATCTTGGCCAGAAGCCGTAAAGCAATTTTTAAGATCCCAAATCACAGGTTCATGATATCTTCTTTGGAAACAACCTGCACTGCCAGCTGGTGCTCTGTCTTTTTTGCTTGCTCCATTTTATTAGGCTTTGAAAATCTCTGCATATATTGTATTTTGTATGCCTTTACTTTCTCTGCTTTGACTGATACTATATCTGATGACAGTTCCTACAGTTAGATGATCGATATGTGGATGCACACACAGACCTACAGGCACATGTCTATGTGTGGTGTGTGAATATGTATTCTTAGACCAGGGCCTAGAACCCTGTGTTGTATGAGTATTTGTTATTATTATGGTAAAGACAAAGGAAGTACAGTCTGCTGTGAAATTGCATAGCAAATTATGTTTTAAGCAGATACCTGAAGATGGGGTGGAAGGTGGGCAATCAAAAGTGAGGAAGGTATGAATAGGTGAAAGAGAACATGCAAAACCTCTGGGATAGGAAGGAGGAGCACAGTGTTTCACAGGAACAAGATGTTCATTGTGGCTGCAGCAGCGTGTAAAGGAAAGAAAGAGAGGCAGGAATGGAAACTGGAGAGGTAAGCAGAGGCCAAAGGCAGGACGAAAACCACATGGCGCTTACTCAGGCCATTCGCAATCTCTAAGATTGATATGCTAGCCATGAAAGTGACTTTTGTTTGTAAAATAATGGTAATTGATAAACCAGTAATTTTATAATTGTTATATGGAACGATGTGTATATTATTTTAGAGAAATGTTGGTGGGTTCAAATGAACTCAGTTTATCTTTCTGGTTTGTTGCCAACATTTATAAAGGAAATATAATAAACTTTAAGTTACAAAAAGAAAAAAAAAAGAGCAAACCCAGCTGCCTCAGCATTTCACTTCCCCACCACCACCCAGGCGGGTGTAAGGGGCCAGTCCTCCTTCTCCGGCAGGTCAGCTCAGTTGCTGACACAGCCCCAGGCCAGGAGACAGCTGTTCTAAAGTCCTGCAAACAGGGAAGCTTTGGCCCATGTCAACTCATGTGTCCTTGAGCCTCCTATCTCTTCGGAGACTTCTTGAAGCATCAGTTACGGGACACATCTTCCCTCGATGACATGAGCTAACCCAATGCTGTAAAGTGTGGAAGTCGTTTTATGGCATCTCGCCAGTTCTGTGGTGGCCAAGGTGTAGGTAGTATCATGCCAGGTAGAGTAGCACCTGAGAGGCTGGTCTTGTTTTTCTCTCTAATGGGAGGTAAGACACCTCCACAGTGTTTTCCTTGCTTAGGTACAGCGGCAGTAACTGACTCGGAACTCACGCGGTTGCCAAGCTTGCTTCCTATTTCATAGCCAGAGATTCAAACATCAGGTATTCTGTCAATATGGGGAACCAATACTCTGCTTGAAAAAAAGAATCAATACTTTTGATTTTCATAGCATCCCCATTGTGTAATCTGGTCTGTTCAGCTCATCTTTTTGGGTCATTTGATTTTTATCAAACATACCTGCAGCTATTTTCTTCTTCTTTCTTAAAAACCAGTTGCTGAACTTTTACTGACTTTTACAAGATAATTAAAAAAAATTTTTTTTTCTATTCAAGAAAACTAAGGCAGTAAACATTATTTGCTCAGGATTGGTGTTTTTGGCTGAATCAAAGTTGGGTTGGGAGATTCGGGCTGTTAACTTTTAATAGTTTATATAAAAACATTTTGTAATTGCCCAAGTGTTTTGCAAAAGTTATTGTTATTTCTGTTGCTCTCCTTATGGCTATTCATCACTCCTTGCCCAGACTGAGGACAATGTAATTACTGAGATGTGAAAAGATCTGAACTCTTACAAGCTAACCTTGACTAATGTTGAAGGGAAAGAAACACCCTTTATGTGTTTGAGGTGGGAGGCCTGCCCCTCAAAATGATAGAGGTCATGGAGATTCCATAGCTTAAAAGAATTGTTTTCAGGATCTGAAGGAGGAGAAGATAATTAAAAGTTAAGGAGCCTGTTCTGGTTACAGGAGAGCTTCAGTAATAAACCTATTCACAGAGGACTTTTTATAATTACCATGTATCTGCATTGGCATGAGAGAGAGAGACTTATCCCATTACAAAATGCTAGTCACTAACATGAATATCACTGATTACGTGTGCTGGTATGAATTGGCAATAAGCAGGCCAATGAAGAAAGAGTTGAAGATGATCAATGAAGCTACTAGTAGATAAAATCTTGGCTTTGAGAGATGTTAAATAATCTCCTTAGAACAGGAGATCCTTTATTTTTCTTGGGAATTTTGCAGACACTGAATACAGAATAATTTCTGATGATTTCAAGAGGAACCAAGGCCAAGACAGTCAGAATTCATCATGCACTTAAGATTTACAATGCAACCATTTTATATACTCAGATTGAATTTGGCTGGAAAAGTTCAAGATAAAAGCCTCCTTTTCCTGGCACTGCAGCATCTGTGCCCAATGCTTGCCATCTGTGCCCAGAGGCATATTCGTGTTGCATGCCACTCAGAGATGGGACTTTATTTTTGCCTTGGCTTTGTAACCTGAACTGAGAGTTGACCTTACCTCTCCAAGGTCATTCACCCATTGTTGGTGCTGGGTGGGTCAGAACTGCACAGTCAGTGCTGCTTGAGTCCAGCCATGTCTGCTCTGCAGCCTTGACACCCACCTTCCATAAGAGCCTATCCTGAGTCTGCATGAACCAAGAACAGCATCCACACGAAATGTTGGCGTTGGTGCTGCTATGGACTGAATGTTTCCATCTCCTGAAAGTGTATATGTTGAAGCCCTAACACCCAAAGTGATGGTATTACAAGGTGGGGTGTTGGAGAGATAATTAGGTTTAGATAAGGTCATGGGGCTAATAAGAAGAGACTAGAACTCTCTCTCTCTCTCTCTCTCTCTGCCGGTGAAGACACAGCAAGAGGGCCCCATCTGTAAACAAGGAAGCAAGTTCTCACCAGACATCAAATTGATGGGTGGCTTGCTCTTGGCCCTCCCAGCCTCCAGAACTGTGAGAAAAGTTTGCTGTTTCATTTACCCAGCCTATGGTATTTATTAAAGCAGCCTGAGGGAGAATTCTAGCAAGTGTCTGCATCTTTCTTCTTCTTCTTTTTTTTCCAAAAAAAAAAAAAAAAAAAAAAAAGGCTGGATAGGAAACATTTTAGGCTCTGTGGGCCATCTGTCTACAAGAAGATATTAACTACAAACATACCTTAAGCCAGACCCCCTAGTGCTAAGGGTGAAGGAAAAATGAGAGGGGAGGAGCCTGCATCTCTCACAGCCTAGAGCCCCTCTCTAGTTTATGTAAGAAACAAATACACTTCTAGTTTATTTAAGCTGCTGATAGTATGAGTTTTAGGTTGCTTGCTGCCTAACCTAACCATTTCTCACTACTATAGACACTTAAACTGTTTCTCACAATATGTTGGGTGAGACTGATCCTATATGCTATCCTAGTATGGCATTTCCCAGGAGAAGGGAGAGAGTAGGTCTAGAAGTGACATTAGCACAAGAGCAAGGTTTATGCCCATAAATCACATAGAACTGGAAGTTGCATGGTTCACACCTCAGCTCTGCCACAAGACCTACTGAGCACTTGTCCCCAGTGGGTCACATATCAGTCAGCATTTTCACTTGCAAGAAATTAAAAAGCAAACCCCAAACAACACAAAATGTAAAACCTTTGGTTGATCTAGGCAGATACGTATTAAGTATTGAATGGAGAAGACATGGGGCAGCTCTCCATACAACCAGGAAGGCCACTGAGCAAGGCTTGGTCGGGAGCAGGGATGCGGGCAGCAGCTGGGACCATGAGACAAAACCAACCAGGACAGCATTGCTGCCTCTAGGACTGAATAAGAATGCCACTGCTGCAGCATGGAGCCTGCACTTCTGACAACGCCACTCCCATCACCCACCATCGGAATGGAACCCCCCAGCTTCATCGCACCCCCAGCTCCCAATTCTGAATTTGGGATGAGTGCAACTGATTGGAAGAGCCTTGGACCCACACCCATGCCTTAGCTGCAAGAAAGGATAAGAATGTAAAAGTCTGGCATTTTTAGCGTCTTCAGTGAGAGTTAAGCTTCGCCTTCCACTGAGACTCATGAACTGAGGGATCACCCATTTGTAAGGTGGTTTCAGCTGAGCAACATCCAGAGATGGAGAGACAGAGAGACCATCTACAACAGAACTCCCCTTGCTCTTCTGCAAGCTGAGCGGTTTGACTTAACTGATGTCTGAGGTTTTAACTTTTCTGGTGTTCTGAGTCTAAAAAAGTAACCCTTGAAATCTTATGCATATTATAATACGTTCCTTGGCATTTAAAAATTATTGGAGGACGCAGCACATAAAATATCTGCTTACTGAGCTACTTGGACTTGGCTAAGAGTCTTGATGGCAAATCTTTCATTCTGCATGCTAACTTCTATTGATTGATTGTCGCATTCAAAACTCTTATGCAAGAAGTAATTCAGAGAATGACCTTGAATTCATGGGAAAGAGAGTTGGGGCCAAGTATCAGGGACTTCCACACAGGGGCAGAAGTGGTGAAGGGTAGCGTCTGTGTGATCTACCTACCGTTCGAGACTAAACTGAAAATAGGGGCCAGAGCTTCCCCTGTGCATACACGATGCCATTGTTCCCCAGAGAGGGAGCTACAAAAGGGAACCAGTCCCTTAGGAAAACTCTAGGTCATGGTTAAAAATAGCCAGCATATGAGGGTTAATTTTACGTGTCAACTTGACTAGGTCACGATGTGTCCAGGCCTTCAGTCAAACATTGTTCTGTCTATGAGGATGTATTTGGATAAAGTTAACATTTGAATTGTAGACTGAGCAAAGCAGATGGCCCTCTCTGATGTGAGTGGCCCTCGTTCAATCAAATGAAGACCTGAATAGAATGAAAAGGTTGAGTGAGAGGTAACTGCCTGCTTGACTGTTGAGCTGGAACACTGCTGGTCTTCTCCTGCCCTTGGACTAGAACTTACAACATTGACTCTCCTGGTTCTCATGCCTTTGGACTCATACTGGAAGCATGCACCCTATACACTGTTGTTCCAGACAAAAGGGGAGGTGGAGGAACAAAGCTCAAATTTAGTAGGAAGTGGACCATGTTTTACAAGGAAGCACTTAGGAGAGATGGTGACCAACCCAGAGCTGACCTCCAGCTGTCAGGACAACAGCAAACGTGCCCTGTTGCTAAAGCATATTGTTAAGGAATGAAGCTGTCAGTGTTAGTGAGAGACTGAGCAGCTTTGGGGGTTGTCACCCCTTAGACAGCTGTACTGTTAATGCCACCACCAACCCAGAGTCGCCCTGGCCACGGTAAGAGCAAATGTGTCAAGGGTTTCTGGGACAGTTTTTAGGTTAGCCAAGGGACACAGCACCAAAACTGGAACTCTGAAATAGTCCTCACAAACCCTCAGTATTTATGTTCTAAATGTCTCCTTGCCCTAGTTGCTTCTCCACATGTTCAATAAACCCCCAGCGGGGTTCCTCACCAGCTGGGCTGCTGACCACTTGCCAACAACAACAGATGTAGAAGGGTGACATCCTGGCACGACTGACTTCACACTTATATCAAAACAACTTTTTTGGTCTTTCTCTTGAACAAGTGGATTAAAACAACTTATGTCATGAACAAATGGATTTGAGACTGTAGTGAACCTATACACAACAAAGGTATTTTTATTTCTAATGTAGTCATGTGGTCTACAACTCGTGAAGGCAAACATCAGTGCAAGTGCTTGGATGAGATTTTGTCTCTCCTTGTTTAGTCACCTCCCTTCACTGGCTCTGAGTGACTTTTGGTTGTGCTTGTCACATCAGCCCTCCTAAGTGACAACAGCCCTTTTCAAAGGGATGGCAAGGGAGTGCATTACATTCCCTGAAGGCTCTTTTTGTGATGAGGTGCCGAAGAGCATCTGCCCAAAAGTAATGTTGTTGGAATCAGTGTAAAATTCCCAGAGTGTTAGCTTTGATGCGATGACAGTCACTCAACTATATAAATTCCTGAATCGCCAGAAACTTCTGTTGTGCAATTTTATAATCAGGTTATTTTCAAAGGCTTTCATGGGAAGAGTTTCCATGAATTTTCACAGTAAGATTTGTAACCTTTTCTTCTGGGAAGCTCCCTTTTATGTCAAAACTTAAACCTCTTCTCCTGCTGATTACATTTTGCTTGACCCTGAATCGTGATAACCACAGCTACTAATTGATCCTCAACATGACTCTCTGCCTAGGAGGAGGCTATTATTATCGTGCTTATTTATGGGTTAATAATAATAGTTTTAGTGGGATTAAGTACTTTACCCCAAATCACACAGTTATGCTGAAGGAGAACTGGGGTTCACAGCCACTCAGATCTGAGACCCTTCACCATTTCTTTCAGATCCTCACTAGAGAAGATGGCTCCCCAGAGACAGGAGCTCATTTTTCCTAAAGGTAGAAATGGACACAGATCTCCCAACACGTAAAGAAGACCCACCTTAGAATAGGTTGTTTCATCTGAATTGCCCAAGTCTTATAAATGTGATAAAAGTGAGTGGCCTAGCATGGAGCTATACCGAGGAGCAGTGGTCTCCAAACAAGGTTTCTCTAGAGAAGCTTAACTCCATTTCTTTGCAAGAAGACTGACCTGGCTCCTTTGCATTGCCAGCCAGAATTATGGTGTAAGGGAGAACATAAGAAGAAGTTTAAAAGTAATCCTCTCCTTAAAATCCTTAAAGGATCCATTTTCAACATGTCCCTGGGCCTTTGGGAGACACTCTCACAGTGATACATGCCACCACCATCTCAAAGAAAGCAGAAGATGCTCCTTTACAAATCTTGGACCATAGCCATGCACTCCGTATCATTCCTGGATTTTCTGCTTGGAACATTTAGAATCTGCCTTGTGAAACACAAACATACATTCATAAATTGATGAGAAAATCTCAAGGCGCAAACTGTACAAAGCTGAATAACCAAGGGAGCCTTAGCCTGTTGTGGAGTCTGCCCAGCATATCAGTCTTCAAGTGTTCGTTTCTATTCCCCACCGAACAGTCTCTTGCTTCCTGGGAAAATGCACAAGCTGCTCCCACCTGTTTCAGGTCAAAGTAACTTTTTCCAAAAATCACTTGACAACTTCTCTGGTTTAACAACTTATTTAAAATATTTCTTCTTTCTGAGCTGTCGTATCCTGGGAGAAGATTTTTTAAAAAGCATCCTGACCTCCCAATAATTTTAGCTAAACTTCCCTCAGAGAAGCTGACGCTCTTCTTTACCTCAGTTCTATTGGAGAAGTTTAAAATATTGGCTCCACTTTTTCACTGTCCTGTTGTATTACATTTAAGTTTGACCACAGCCTTATGATAGAGAGAATAGCCTTTCTTGACCTTTGACTTTGGGCTTGGCTACCGGACTTTCATTGGCTGTAGTTGTTTCTGTTGCTATCACGTCAGATCACCACAAAGCTACTGACTTCAAAAAACTTTCATTTATTACCTCGCAGCTTCTGTACGTCAGAAGTTGCATGGGCTCAACTGGGTCCTCTGCTTGGGGTCTCACAAGGTTATGGAAGGGCTAGAGCCTTACAGGGAAGTTCTAGGGATGAGTGTGCTTCCAAGCTCATTCATGTTGTTGATCAAATTTAGTTCCTTGTGAATGTAAGATGGATAGTTTCGTTTCCTCGCTGGCTGACAGCCGGGGACCAGGCTGCTCCTAGAGGCTCTCTGCCCTTGCTTCTCATGTGTTCCGTGTGGCCCCCTCCAGCCATGGTGGGCTGAGTTCCTCTCATGCTTCAAATCTCTCCAACTTTTTATTTTGATGCATCTCTCACTCCAGCTGAAGAGAGCTCTCTGCTTTTCAGGACCCATATGATTAGATCAGGCTTATCCAGATAATCTTGGACATCCTCTCTATTTTAAGGTTCACAATCTTAATTACACGTGTAAAGTCCTTTTTTTCTGTGTCACATAACACATTGACAAGTTCCAGGGACTGGGGCATGGGCATCTTTGAGGTCCATTCCGACTACGGTATTGGTTAGCAGGATATTAGCAGTGAAGGTGCAAGCAGAGTCTTGAAATGTACCTGCAAAAAGTGGTTTTATCTCATATTCACTGTGAGAAGAACTAACCTATGTAGCTGATGGCCCTTCTGTCGGGGCCCCAGAGTGAATACCCTTGGAAGAGCCTAACACCAAGCTCAGCCCAACCTAAAACTTGAAGCAGAGCCACAACCTGATCTCAGCCTGGATCAGCCCACGTGTAGCTGGTTGACCTTTAGACACATTGTGCTGAGAATAAACTCTTATTTTCATCTGCCACTGAGTTTGAGGGAATTTTTGTAATTGAAAGCCCATCTCTTTTTCTTTATTTTCATTGTTGACATTATGACAGGTGTCCCCACTTACCCCACTTTGCCTGCCTCCACCCAGCCCTACCCCCTTCCCTCTGGCCATCCTCACATTGTCACCTGTGTCTATGGGTTATGTATATATGTTCTTTGGCTAATTGCTTCACCCTGTCTAAACCCAAATCTAAGCTTCGTTTCAAAGTCTGTTCCAACCCCACTTCACCCTAGAATCTGAGCTTTATTGCTATATAATGGCTCTGGTCAAGGACAGAAAACTTGGTCTGGAACTCTGGCTCAACCTATGACTCATGTGATCTTGGACAAGTCATTTTCTGTCCATATGTTTTGAATTTTTCATACATAAATCAAGAAAATAAATCCAAACTTATAGCATTATAGCAAAAATTACATAAAATAGTAAATTCTTTCATTAATCATTCTTTGGTATATTCATGAAGTTAATACTGAATTCCTAAGTTGAGCCAGACATTTTGTTAAGGACTGAGCAACCAAAGGTTAGTTAAGACAAATTTCTTACTTTTAAGAAGTCTACATTCCATTGAGAAAAATATTCTTTAAATGCTAAAGCAATCTACAAATCCAAGACATTATTTTTATATTGTTTATTAGTTTTCTTATCCCTTCCCTGTGTGCACAAACTGCCTTTCCATATTTCCTGTCCTGTTTTCCTCTAACCTGTCAATCGGTATCTCTCAAATCCTTCCTTCACATTCTGTACCTGAAATAAAAGGCAGTTTCACTTACTGTGGAAAAATAATTTACTTCAGAGAGACCCAAATTCATTAAGCCCTATAGGCAAGCATAAGTACTTGTCAGTTGAAAAGAATGAACCTTTCTTAAGTCTATTGACAATTATTTTATTTATTTGTTTCACTCATAAAATGAACCTCAGGGTATATATGCCTCAGTACCAAAGCCCAACACCAACACACATAAATTACATGCACTTCCAAATAAAAGTTTATCATGGATATTTGTCTGGCTTTATGTTTTGCTGCAACCCTCCAAAGCCCCACCTATTCATTTTTTCTTCAGCATGGGATCATTTCTGTAAACGCTCACGGCCTTGAAGGTTCTCTTTCCCAGACACAGTCATTATTCAAAGCGTAACCCAATAGAATATTTTCGGAACATTGTGCTACTGTCGTTCGCCACACTATTTCAGCTGCCGGTTTCCTCCCTGCTTCTCCTTTCCCCTTTGTATTATGTCCCTGGACCAGAGCAAATGTTCCTTTCCTTGGGCTGGCCCAATAGTAAAAAATAATGCTAAGTGTACGTAGCTTGACTTGTTTTGGAACAATTTACCAACAATCTAATGACAGAATATTGGCATAGAGAATTGCCTTGGGGACACATCAACACCCACCGGAACTGCCAGGAGGGCTGCTGTCCCCTGGTAGGCTTCACCTGCCCTCCAGTGCCAACATCGGCAATGCCTCCATGGAGCTATCTCAACTGTGCCTTGAGAAGGGCCTCTGGTCTTGGCCCCAAAATCATTCAAAAGCTACTGGAATGGTCACTCAGTCAGGTCTCCTCAATGCTCTTGAAGACTTTCTTAACTTGTAGATATTTTCACATAGAATGAATGATTAAGTGGTTACGGACACTCAGTACCATCATGCTTTGAAAGGAGGCAACCAGCAGGGTGGAACTGGCAGCCACATCCAGTTAAAGTGCAGGTCACTTGCTGGTCAGGCGCAGTTTGTTTTTGTTACTTTGGTCATCACGTGTACCTGAATATGATATCCAACATTTGGGCATAAGAGCCAGAGAAGATATGATGCACTGTGGGAATGGGAGATGCTGTCTACTAGTGCTGGCCTTGGGGGAAGTGTAGTAGGCGTGTCAGAGAGTCATGTCAATGGAATTAGCACAAAGCACCCTGGGTAAAGAAAAGAAGACACTCTTTGTACAAGGCAGTAAAAACATGAAGGTCAGATCTGGAGGGACAGGAAAACAAAAAACAGGAAATAAAAGGAAGGCTACAAGATATCAGGGGTTAAGGACAAAGCACAGAAAAAGCAGAGATGGCATGAAATTTGAATTTAAAAAATTTTTATTTTTGTTCAATTAGAGTTGTCCCAGTCTTTCCCCAATTGCTCTCTCCTGCCCTGCCTACCCCCTCCCATGTCCTTGTCCATGGGTCCTTTATACATGTTCCTTGACTTGACCCTCAATCCTGCGCTCTTACTGGTTCATCTGGCCTGAAGCTGAGTATAAAGTGTGGGTTAAAAGGGGAGATCTTAAATTAGTAGGCTGCAAACATATTCCATGTCTTAATTCTGTAACTTAAACAAGTGGGTTCAATAAAAGCCTGCTTCTGTTTCCTCCTCCCCCAAGCGTGTGAGAAAACTTTAGAGGATTGTCTTGTCTGTCGATGCCTTACGACATTATGATTAAAAGATAACTCAAAGGCCATTTGGGTTACTCTCTTGCTTTTGGGCAGATCTCTCTAAACCATCCAAGGTTACTCTTCATGTTAATATGCTGATATTATTACATCAGTAAAAGTAGACAAGGCCCCAGGAGCCATATGGTGAGGGCATTATCTCTTCTTGAGAGCATCTTACCAGCAAGGTTTCTGGGGCTTGTCTATCCATTTTGGTAACATAGATCCTACGATAGCCTCTCCAAGACGGATGACACATTCTTACCTCTGCCCTCCCCTGGGCTTTCCAATGCTCAGTACATAGCAGGTATTTCAGAAGTGGTTGTGGCACGGAGGAAAGACTCAGATGCAGATGCTTGGCACTCTCGCAGCTGATGAGGTCCGTTAAGAATCGTAATGACACTAGGCCTGGGAATCCTCATCATGCAGGTTCTACTCCTGGAAAATGGAATCCAGCGTGACCCTTATGAGGAGGGAAGTGGTTTGCATTTTAAAAATATTGCATGGATGTGGGCTGTGGTGAATGAGCAGGTGGAAAAGAAAGAAACAAAGGCTTCTTGGTCAAATCCAACATATTCTGAAGAATGAAAATTAGCAAATTGTGCCTACGACAAGGAGTTGATAAACAATGTTACAAGACCATTTCCATGCTGCTGTGCCGCAGAAAGGAGCCTGGACACAGGACACTGCCTGTATGCACCGAACTAGTGTTCAGATGCCAAGTGACTCAGGAGAGAGGGTGGAGACTCTGAATGAAATGTGCTGGCCTTTTAAAATTGTTTTTATTTTTTTCTAGTTTTATTGAGATATACTTTACATATGGTATATGATGTAATGATTTGATATATGTATATATTATGCAAAGACCACCACAATAAATTCAGTTAACACTTTTCACTTCACGTAGTTACACCTTTTTTCCCTTGTGATGAAAACTTTTCAGATCTGCTCTCTTAGCAACTTTCAAATATACGATACCATATTAATAACTATCACCACTATGCTGTGCATTACATCTCCAGAACTTACTTCTCTTACGGCTGGAAACTTGTACCTTTTGACTACCTATACCCATTGTCCTCATTTCCCCACACCCCCGACCCTGCAACCACTAATCTGTTACCTGTTTCTACAAAGTGAGATTCTTTCAGATTCCACATGTAAAAGACTCATACGGTATAGTAGTCCCCTCTTATCTGCGGGGGTATGTTCCAAGACTCTCAATAGATGCCCGAAGCTAGGAAATTCTATTGTTTTTCCTATACATATATACATACTCATGGTTAAGTTTAATTTATCAATTAAGCACAGTGAGACATTAACAACAACTAATGATAAAATAGATGATTATAACAATATACCATAATAAGAGTTACATGAAAATGGCCTCTCTCTTTGATGACAGGTTTGATAACTGAGATGGCTAATAAGTTGGGAGATGCTGGACAAAGGTATGATTCATATTCCAGGTGGGACAGAGTGGCTCAATATGAGATTTTATCACATTACCCAGGATGGCATGGAATTTAATACTTAAAAATAGTTTAATTCTGGAATTTTCCATTTAATATTTTTGGATTGCAGTGGATTATGGGTAACTGAAACCTCAGAAAGTGAACCCCCAGATGGTGGACTCAGAGCAATTACTATATTGCTCTTTCTCTGTCTGGCTTATTTCACTTAGCATAATGCAGTCAAGATTCATCCATATTACTACAAATGATAGGACTTCCTTCCTTTTATGGCTAAATAACTTTCCATTGTATAGATCTAACAGTTTTTCTGTATCATTCATTTGTCAGTGGACACTCAGGTTGTTTTCATGGCTTGGTTATTGTGAATAATGCTGCATGAACGTGGGAATACTCCCAAAGAGATATAGATATCTCTTTGAGATAGTGTTTTCATTTCCTTTAGATAAACACCACGAAGTGGAATTGCTGGCTTGGATGGTAGTTCTATTTTTATTTTTTTGAAGAAACTCCATACTCTTTTACATAGTGGTTGTACCACTTACATTGCACCAACGGTGTATAAGGGTTCCTTTTCTCCGCATCCTCAGCAGAACTTTCATCTCTCACATTTTTCAGAATAGCCATTCTAACAGGTGTGAAATGATATCTCATAGTTTTGATTTTCAGTCCCCTGATGATTAATGACATTCAGCTATTTTCATGTACCTGTTGGCCTTTTGTATGTTTTCGCTGGGGAAAAAAAAGTCACCTCAGGCCCTTTGTTCATTTTTAATTGGATTATTTATGTATTTTGCTAATGAGTTGCATGAGTTTCTTATATAGTTTGGGTATCAACCCCTTATCAGATATGTGGTTTGGGAATATTCTTTTTCTATCATGTAGGCTGCCTTTTCATTGTGTTGGCTGTTTCTTTGGCTGTGCATAAGCTTTTTAGTGTGATGTAGTCGCACTTGCTTATTTTTGCTTTTGTTGCTTGGGCTTTAGGTGTAATATAAAAAAAAAAAACCCATTGCCAAGACCAACGTCAAGGAGATTTTTCCCTTATGCTTTTTTAGGAGTTTCTATGCCTTCAGGTTTTATTTTTTAAGTCTTTAATCTACTTCAAGGTAAATTTTGTGAGGAAATGGCTGGCGCTTTTTGATTTTGTGGTGAGGGGATCTTTCTCTGTAAGTCAGGGCAATTCTGGTTGATGTGTGCACAGTCCAGACTATAGGTGGTCATGTAAGACACCGACTGGCTCATGTACAAACATCTTTGTACAGATTAGGAAAAGGTGCCTACTCATGGTGGGTGCAGCCCAGTGCTAAGGTACATAGTCAGGTAAGCAGGACAGGAGCTGTACGTCAGTCCTCACCACCTTGGTCAGTCTCGCTCGCACAGGGCCAGACCTGCGTTCCTAAGTCTAGTGGCCTCGAGGATGGGGCTTATACTTCCCAGGGTTCATCCTGAGAGGTCGAGATGGAGAGATGAAAATTTTCTGGGTCTCTGTTTTCTGGTGTTTCCCTGGATACAAGAGAGGAATTTGAGCTTATGTAACTAAACTTAAAAAAATAGTTTGTTTAGATTCTTGAGTATCCACAGGCAGGATTTTTAGGGCTTCTCTAAATTTTTGAAAATTTAGATAGGTTTAATAAGCATATGAATATAGAATTCTTTTTAAGAAAAAAATTTCATATTTTCCACTAGTCTCAAAGGGATCAGTAACCCCCAAATGTTAGAATTACTGGTCCAATTATCTTTTGTAATTTAAAGATTAAACCAATAAACACAAAAGGGAAGGAAAAATTTGACAAGAAGCTTTTTCTTTACTTTGCTTTAACTGTTATGGTCCAATGAAGATAATATAAACATGACATAAACTTCATGAACAGCTGTCCACTCAGGGAAACTTGCTCTCCTTACCTGCTTCACACAGTCTGGATGGTAACTCTGGGCCACCTTAATGAATAAGTTATTAAATGAATAGATATGAAATTCTTCCAAACAGGGCAAAAACATTTAAAGTATGCAGTTCTGGAGAAATGTGGCAATTGACTGTGTGCCCTGGGCAGGCCAAAGGAAGTCAAATGTTATTACAAATTACAAAGGAGTCAAATGTAATTAATTCCTGCCCTTGTCATCGAGGAACTGGGGGCTGTGGTAGGAGTGCCTCAGTGTATCCACTTTCTTATTGGGAAAATGGAGTGAACTAAAGGGCCTGCTCAGCTCATAGGATCCTTTGACTGGGAAAAAAGCAATACTACACGGCAAGTGCTTTATACAATCTTTGACACATAAGAGCTCTATAAATGTGAGCTGTTCGATAATTTTATTATTATTTTTACTGTAAAAATGGAGCTATGGGAAGCAGATTTGGGAGTTCTGTAGTGTTTGGTGGCAGTTCCTCTTTTTCTGTTCCTTTTCTCAGGGCTAGTACCATTCTTTGTAATTTTTGAAGCAAATGCCCAGATTTCTAAGGTAAGATGTACATCCCCCCTTATTACACCTTTGAGATCTGTTAAAATAAATCTAACCTTTAAATCATTTAATAGCTATTAATAATGTCCAATAAATGGGATTTAGAAGAACAAACTTTGACAAATGGGGAAAAAGAGTAAGGATAAGTTGGCAGAAGGAATGGATCCTTTGGGTAAACAGATGCACAAAGATTAGAAGCAATTTTATTTCCTTTGGATTTGGAGTTAGGGCCAACTTTAAACTCCTTAGGTTTAGGGAATCCTTTTGAATTTAGAAAGGAGCAGCCAGTGCATTGAGATCTGAGTGTCAGAGAACATGACACCTGGCTTGGTCCTAAAACTCTCTTCAGGCCCCAGCTGACTCCGCTGTATGGACGGCACCCTCACAAGGTCCAGGGCACTTGTAAGCCCATTGCCCTGGTTGTTTCGCTAGTGTTAGTTGAGAGATTGTACGTAGGTCCTGGGTGCATTTATTTGAAAATGTTCTCAGATGTAATTCAGTTAAACTCTGGGGAGGGGAATGGAGGTCAGAGTTTACAACAATAATTAGCCAGGCGGCACCAGCAGGCAGTAAGACACTTGTTCTTCCCTTGCTGTGCATCACGACCAATGGGCACATGTCTGCTAACAGATATCCATGGGCCTGCCCCAAGCTGAGCCTGCATGGTAAGTCTGGGTGAGATGGATTTCCTTTTGGAGATGTTCCCCAAAAAGAAGAGAAAAAAATATGTATTGCTTTACTAGGAAAATATAATCAAGATGAAATTTGCGTACTTTATGAACAATAGCCAATTCATAGACACTCACACGCCTCAGTGGCAATATGCAGGTACTAGTGCAAACAACATGAGCTAGAGAACACAGGGGTATGATTGACTGAACTCTGCATAGGACAGGACTCAAAATTGGAATATGGAGATGGAAGGCACATCTCTTCAGCGGGAACAGAGGTGTACAAGGGAGGCAGAATGGTGTCAGGTTCCCGTGGGTCTACCCAGTGCTATTTCTGTGCTATTCTGCTCATTTATTTATGCAAATCCTTTCTGCCTATTCCACTATTGAGATCCAAATGGGACATGCATAACCTTGTCTCACTGCCCAAAAGACATAGGTGTAAGGGTACATACCTACCTCAGAGTGGCCCTCACATTTCAGGCCCCAGGCCACAGTGACTGGTGCAGAGCTGTGCTATCCGTATGGTTGCCCTGGGCAGTTCTGGCCACACATTGGACAGTCCTGGGGCTCATCAACAGTCCTTCTCACAATTGTTGAAACAGAGCTGGCACATAGAGGTCCTTTCTTCATAGATGCCAAAGATGGAAGCTATTGAAGGTTGAGTACCTGAAGCAGATCCTGAAACAGAGATTAGCTTGCTGGAAGTTGTTTTTTTGTTTGTTTGTTTGTTTTTTAAAGGAAGTGCTCTGGGGATCAATAGTTGTGCAGGAGAGGGGAAAGAAGCATCACTTGGAAAGTAAGCAGTTGGAAATGTTGGGCTGAAATGTACTGTCTGGGAAGGACTTGGCTGACCACGTGGAAGCTCTTTAGTCAAGGCAGTTCATGAAGATGGCTGACAGTTGAGGCACCTGGGGGCATAAGTATTCCAATCATGGAGGCAGCATATTACAGAGTTCACACAGAATCTTAGCACTGCTGAAGGAGAAAGAGGGAAGAACCCAAGAGACCCTGATGGCATTAGAGTTCATAATTCTACCCATGCTTGCACTTGTGGGGTTTGTTTACAAAAGCCGGGTAGGCTCTTTGTTATATCTGACCTAGTTCAGATTGGGTTTTCTTCATTTTCTGCTAAAGGAATTATGTTTAAGACTATTAAAAAAATGTATCTGCTTGGAAATCTATAAAACAAAGAATGGAAGCATGTCAGAAAATTTAGCCATGGGAGTGGGTAAAGGAAGAAAGTAATAAAATTATTATCGATTGAGCAGACCACAAAGGATGTTTTACAGACACATTATAGTTCTAGTTTAGCAACTTGGGCCAGAGGAGGATTCTTCTCTTTAAAAAAAAAAAACTTCAAATTTTTATTCTGAAATCTTTCAGACACAAAAGGTATAAACAATAATATTAAAAAACCCATGCACTCACCACTCTGTTTAAAAAATAAACCATAGAAGGATAGTGCCTAACCGAAAGCCACGTTTCCTCTTCCCAATCCTACTTCTCCCTTTTTGCCCAAGGAGATCACTCTCATGTTTGCTGTTCTCATTTTCGCGCATCTTTGTCGCCAGACATGTATAGATCTCTACATAATTTATACTAACCTGTTGGTGCTTTTAAGCTTTCAGTTTGTCGAAACACATCTTTCTACAACTTGCTACTTTCAACATCACTCCCCAAAACTCATTGAATTTCATTTTACTTTATTTTTTGCTTTTTCACATGCTGGTTTTGGGTATACAGGTTAATGGTTAGATGATCATACACATTATATAGTGTTCCCCTTGATATTTCCAGTACCCAGCTGGCACCACACACAGTTATCACAATATTACTGACTATATTTCTTACGCTTTACTTACTTCCCTGTGACTATGTTGTAATTACCAATTTATGCTTCTCAGTCCCTTCACCCCTTTCACTCAGCCCCCAAAACCTCCTTCCCTCTGGCAACCACCAGTTCTCTCTTTGTATCTATGAATCTGTTTCAATTTTGTTTGTTCATTTTGTTCTTTAGATCCCACATATAAGTGAAATCATATGGTATTTGTCCTACTCTGACTGACTTACTTCATTGGGCATAACACCCTCTAGATCTATCCATGCTGTCACAAATGGTAAGATTTAATTATTTTTCATGGCCAAATAACATTCTGTTTTTTACACACACACACACACACACACACACACACACACACACAGTTATATAATTAAATATATATATATATAAATGGAATGCTCCATTATAGTTGTCCCCATTTTTCCCTGATATATATATAATACATAAATATATTTATATATTATATACTATGTATTATATATTATATCACACACACACACACACACACAAACACATATATATATATGTGTGTGCCACACATCTATTGATGGGCACTTGGGTTGCTTCCATAACTTGGCTATTGTAAAGGATGCTGCAGTGAACACAGGGGTGCATATATTCTTTTGAACTAGTGTTTGGAGTTTCTTCAGATAAATCCTCAGAAGTAGAATCACTGGGTCATTGGGCAGGTCCATTCTTAATCTTTTGAGGAAACTCCACACTGGAGTTTTCCATGGTGGCCGCACCAAGTGCACTGGGGTCCAGAGGAGGATTCTTTGAGGGAATTCAGTCTCATGACCATCTGCTGGAGTAACATTGGACTGAAAGAAGAATGTCTGATACATTATTGACCAGCTTCTCTTACAAGTTGATTTTCCCAATAATGGAAGAAATGATTTGGAGAATTTATCCTATGGCCTCAATTTTGATGAACAAGAGGATTTGATTGCAAAGGAAGAAGTTAGAGAAATCATTGAAGAACATGTCTCTATTGCTTAGGGAGTGTTTTGAAAGGTTGGAAAGAAAAGATTTGGTAGGATTGTGATCAAACTTTAAAGAAATAGATAATTGCATGTTATGAGAATTGGTCAGGGAAAGGGCTGAGGAGAGTAGGGATACTACCAAAACTCAAATTCTGAGTATGCAGCCCCCGACCAGTAGGAAATAGAGAGGAAGCAATGTTATATTCCCAAGATGAATAGAACCTTTACGAACTGGGCCAGTGGAACTCAAACCCTTGCCTTTGACTGAATGTTTGTGCCCCTCTCCCCAAGCTGTATGTTGAAATCTAATTCTCTTTTTTTTTTTTTTGGTGGAAGACTTTAAATATTTTGTATTGGTGCTCCATTACAGTTGTCTCTATTTTTCCCCAATTACTCTTCCCTGCCTACCCTACTCCCACCTCCCACATTCAATCTTCCCTCCCTGCTGTCTTTGTCCATGGGTCCTTTATACATATTCCATGACTTGAACCTTCCCCTTCTTTTCTCCATTATCCTCTTGCCCCTACCCTCTGGTAACTGTCAGTTGTTGTTTATGTCCATGTCCCTGGTTATATTTTGCTTGCTTGCTTGTTTTGTTGATTAAGTTCCATCTATAGATGAGATCATATGGTATTTGTCTTTCACTTCCTGTCTTATTTCACTTAGCATAATATTCTCTAGTTCCATCCATACTGTCACTAAGGGTAGGAGCTCCTCCTTTCTTTCTTTCTGCTGCATAGTATTCCATTATGTAAATATACCACAGCTTTTTGATCCATTTATTTACTGATGGGCACTTAGGCTGTTTCCAGCACTTGGCTATTGTAAATAACATTGCCCTGAACATTGGGGTGCATAGGTTCTTTTAAATTGGTGTTTCAGGATTCTTATGGTATCTTCCCAGCAGTGGAATCACCAGATCAAAAAGTAGTTCCATCTTTAGCTTTTTGAGGAAATTCCCTGCTGTTTTCCACCGTGGCTGCATTAGTCTGTATTCCCACCAACAGTGCACTAGGGTTCCCTTTGTTCTACAACCTCACCAGCACTTGCTGTTTGTTGTGAAATCTAATTCTCAGTGCGATGGTATTTTAAGGTAGAGTCTTTGGGAGGTCACTAAGTCATGAAGCTAGAACCTCATGAAGGGGATTAGCACCCATAAAAAAGAAGCTCCAGAGAGCTCCCTTGTTCGTTCTTTCTTGTGAGGACACAGAAAGAAGAATCAGGAAGTGGGTCCTCACTAGACATGAGATCTATCCACACCTTGACCTTGGGCTTCCCAGGCTCCAGAACTGTTAGAAGTAAATTTCTGTTGTTATAAACTATACAATCTATGATGTCTTTGTCATAGCAGTCGAAACAGACTAAAAAATACTCCCAAAGATAGTAACAGTGGCTTTCTAATTTCTCTTGAGAAGAGAATGATCACAAAGTGATGGTTCTGTAGTTTGAACACACACCTGATATAATTGTGTTATATTCTGGATAACAATCTAGTTGTAACATCATTACTCTCAACGACTATTTTCTGTTTTATTTGTAGTTTAAGCATGAAGAACCTTCATTGGTATGTAGAGGCTGAAATATAAAATGTATGAATAAATGAAAATGAAACTTTGGCTTTTGTACTTTCTTGGCTCAGACCCTTGCCTTCCAAGGACCAGAAGTAATAATAGCTATGATTTATTGGATACTTACAAAGTTCCAGGCATTGTGCTAAGTTCTTTATGTGACTTATCTCATGTAATCGTTACTTAAATTCTCTGCAAGTAGGTATTCATTAATAGCCTTATTTTACATATGGTAAAAGTCAGGCCTAGGAAGGTTGGATGACCTGTTCCATGAGGGTAAAAATGAAAGTTACGACGAAGCCAGTGTTCCAGACTGCTGGACTGAAAGCTTGCAAATGAAAAGGGTAAGTCATTTTTCATGATCATTGAAGTTTTGCAAAAGAAAGCAATGGTGCTCCTTAGGATAAGAGTAGAGTGCAAAGCTGCCAGAACAAAGGTGTCCAGCGTGGGCTAAAATACAACCAGCTCTGTGCCTGTGGGCAGGCCTCATCCCTGTAGTGGGATTGTGACGGCCCAGAGAAAGCGGTCCTTCTTTCTGGTCTACCAGAGGGATCCATTTACAACTCCTCTGCCTAGAAGTGAGAACACCCTCATTTACTCTGAAGTACTTTGTGCTCTAGAGGTCCAGAATGAAAAACAGAATCAATCAATAAAGGAACGAATATGAGAAAAATGTTAATGAAGTTTGCAACAAGATGAACACTGTAGATTTGGAGAATTAGCAGACTGCCATTAGCAATTAGAAGACTTCCATCCTGGGCAGATTCTTAGAAGGGCTTATGATGTGAATGATTTGTCCTCTACTGCTTAGTTTGTCTGAGGTCTTTTTTGAAAAGTTGAGAGCAGGGATTACATTAGGATGGATATATACCTACCCCAGCAGAGGGAGTCTTAAATGGTCTTAGCATGCATGTTTAAAATACATATATGTGTATGTTTGTATTTATTTATTTTAAGATAATAGATGCTCAATAAATATTTTTTGAAGAATGGGTAAATGTATACTCTGAGAATAAGGTCAAAATGAGTCCACATATTGATATATCCCCTTTGAAAATTAATTTAGTTATAGAATCCATTAATTGATACAGTAACAGCCATGATCTCATTCAATGTCCCTTCCTTCGAAAAACCTTCTTTGATTTCAAAATCTCAATCAGATCCCTCCTATTTATTGTTGTTTAAAGCACCCAAATTCTTTGTCTTCATTTTACTTATCACACTGTGTAATTCATGTCTATTCACTTGAAACTCGTATCTGACCACTGCAGTGGCTGTATCTTGCTATTCACTATTGTACTTCCAACACCCAGCACAGTGTCCAGCACATAGTATTTGCCCAATAAAATTATGTTGAGTTATTTCATTTATATATGGAATCTAATGAACAAATAGAACTAACAAGAAAAATGGGGATAGACTCATTGGAGAGCAGGATGACAGCTATTGGGGGTGGGTGGAGGGATTGAGCAAAAAGGAAAGGGCTCATGGACATGGACAACAGTTCGGTGATTGCTGGGGGTGGGGAGTATAAAGGGACTAAATTGTAATGGAAAATATAAAATAAAGATTGAATTTTAAAAAATAAAAATATGAGTGAAAGAGGAGGTAAATTTCTGCTTAGTAGGTCAGATGACAGTGGTTACTGCTGCCAATCTGGATGTCCCAGGTTAAGTGCTTACGGACAAAGAGGAGCATATTGAGAACAAAAGAATAACCCATTATCAAAGCTAATCCTGAGCTAGAGAGGAGGTTTCATTCTAAGTTATGTAAAAATGGAATCATTTAGCCCATTAAGAAAAGTCTCAGGTCGTGGATGATGACAGCTGGCTAGCCATCTGCAGATATTATACAGGTTGTCTCTGAAGAAGTGGATATTCACACACACACACACACACACACACACACGTTTTTCATGTGGCCTCAGGGGGTGTCTGAAACCCATGCTGACCTTGAGGATTACTAGAAGATGAACACTTGAGTTTAGTGTAAAAAAATTATTTTTAGTAATTAAATGTGCTCCCAAATAGATTATACTATTTTAGAAAGTCTTAAAACCTTCAATTAGATAAACACTTAGTGGGTATATTAGAGTGAAGATAATTAAGAAATGGTATGAGAGTCAGAACAGCAGGATATAGCACCAGAGAGTTCTGGCGTGTCGTGGCTGCCCTGCATGTGTGGGCTGCTCAGATGATCTTTGGCTTTTTCTGGCCCCCACATTCATAAATGATAAACTCATAAATGAAAACTCATAACTTCTTGGAACCTTGATCATCCATGTTGCTCTTAAATGGGGCTGGGCAGAAAATCTGGCCTTTTATGTTTGATGTACATAGGGTATATCACTGAAACTGTAGTGCTTTCTAAATTCCTATCAAATGGGTAAAAATCTAATAACTTCACTTTTTCAAATGAAAGATGAGAAGTCTAAGCAATTGTCCCAAACTGCTAACTATTTACCTGGATTTATTGGTAACAAAAGCAATTACATATTCTTGGTAATATAAGCCCTATCTAGACACACAGTATTAGTATTTATGAAAATGATTTTTTTTCTGTACAGCAAAAAAGAAGTGAACTATTTTTTTCCAGCAACCAAAATTCAGCGGCTTTCTGACTAGCAAATAATGTTGTTACACAGGACTATGAGCATGTAATTCACATTTGTCATCTTGTCCAAACTCCATAAACCTTGATTGAACTGCTGTAAACAGATCTCCTAGGAATAGATGCAGTCCCGGCCAGTTGTCTCGTTCTTTCTCTTTGTTTACCAAGTTCAGGTCGTAGAAGGAGTGTTTCAATATTCTGAAAAGTTCTTATCCTTGTCGACATGTAAGATGATAAAATGTTTCAATATTTTATTTTATTATTCATGTACATTCACATTTATTTTCCTCCATCATCCCACATTCCTCCAACCATCTCACCAAGTCCTAGTGGGAAAGAAAACAACCTAACAGCTTTCAGAATCTATGGTGTTTGTAGAGATCGCATTATTATTTTTCTACCTTTTATGCTTTCTTTTATAATTACTGAGAGTATTGCATAAACAGTCACTATGCATCAGATCTGTTTGACTGAAAGCCATGGCCATACATCAGACAGTCTGGGGACCCTCATCTTATGCACGTAATGAATAAACATGGCCTACGTTTGGAAGGATGTCTTCTCAATTACAATCAATACTGCACAAACTCCGTTGCCAATTTTTCTCAACTCATTTTTTCCCTTCACATTTCTTTTTAATCTTATTTCTTTCCCACAAATTATGAGGCAAACTGGCTGTGCTGAGGCAATCTTCAGTACCAATAAATCAGGGGTCCCCATAAAACTGTACAATTTCTTGCTGTTGGCGCTTGAAGAAGAAAGTTATTAAATCATTACTCATTTAATATGAATTTTAGGATGCTCTAATACTTCTCACTACATGCTTTGCCTAGGATCGTCATAGTGTAGAAATGTAGATATTGCATAGAAAATCCAGTCAATTTCCTAGTGATTTTCAGGTTTAATACTTGGCCTGCAGTTGCTAATGACAGAATAAATGAGCAGTTAATTTTTAAGAATACTCTTTTTTCTTTAACTGCATAAGTAGAGCCAGATGCCATGCCACACGGACAAATGCGCTGGAGTCCAGGAATGCAGGTGTGCCACACTTGCTGGGATATCTCATGAACTAGGATTTTCTTGTGCTCATCCCTACATTCCCATGGCTTGGTGCCGCACACAGCACATTGCAGGTGCTTGGTGGTTGATGAGTTTAATGCTTGGTCATTAGCAAGGAGAGGAGGGACACAAAACCATGTAGATGAAGGGAGAGCCTCATTTTCTTTGCAAGTGGGTTGACCCTTTGCTTTTTTGGAAGTGATGTGGCTAGAGTGGGGTTCCCTGGAGTGGGGTACCTGTAAGCTCTGCAGCTGGGACAGACACTCTTCTGCACGGCTGAGGACGTGGTCCCTAAGAGCACCTGAGGCATGACGATCTGAGCGTGAGACTTCCAAGTTTTATTCACAGTCCACAGTCAGGAGGACTTAAAGGACAAGAACACCTGGCTCAAGGCTATATTTTTATAAAAAATCCGCTCTTCCGTAAGCTCCAGGTGTACATGTACTTCTCTGTGGACAGCCAGAAAATTTCCCAAAAGTTGACTTTTAGTCTTTAGTCCTCCACAATCCCACTTAGTAAACTGCCACCCACGACACTGCCTGGTGACCTCCTGCATGACTTGTGTTGAGTGGAGAGTCCAAGAAACCTGAACATTTTCACAGCATTGTGTACATAGCATGAGGACTTTTACAAGTATAATGTCAACTGCAGTGGTTTGAACACTAAGTGATACAGTTTAACCAGCTGCACAGCTAGGACCAACCTGTTGGAAGGCTGCAAGGAAAACACTTGAACCCCTATCTCTTGCATTTAGGGACCCGTACTTAAAATGCTACTGTTAACAACTCATTTCTTTGCCTTAAATGTTGTTCTTGTCCTCTAGTTCCCTTTACCAAATAGCCCACACATATATTAATGTATTAAGTCACTAACATCTTAGGGTTAAAGAGTTGGTTAAATCTATGGACAACAGAAAAAGTAGGGAGATGAGAAGCTTAAAGCATGATAGGAGAATATGAAAAGAGTCATATCAAAAATTGATATTTTGCCTGGGATGGCAGGACGAAAACTCATCTATAAGCATAAGTTTCAGGTTCTTTCATTCTCAAAGCAGAATTCCTCTACCTTGTCATTAGGGTGGGAAAATTCTTTGTTGTGTAGGGCTGTGTTGTGCATTGAAGGATGTTTAACAATGTCCCAAGCCCCCTACCCACCAGATGCCAGCTGCAACCCTCAGCCTGGCTACAACAAGAGAAATGTCTCCAGACGTTGCCAAATGTCCCCTGGGGATGGAGGGGCTCACCCCCAGTTGAAAACCATTGATTTAATGTAAATTATAAGCTTCTAAATGTTAAGGGTAGAAGTCTGTGTAACTGATTTCTCCCATAGGTGGAGCTCTTGTCCAACTAAGTGCTTCATTAAAAGGGCAATGGTGATTCTCACAACCAGAAGGAACAACACAGCTCACTGGCAGCTCAATCAACTGCAAACTGTCCCTTGGTTTTGCCCCTCTTCTGAATCAGCAGGAAATGAATAGCACTGGGGAGTTCTGGTTCGAAATGTCTGTTGTGACCCTTAATGGGCCTGTGAGAAAGGCTGATTTTGAAGGTGCAAGGTGCTGGCTCTCCAGACTTCATCCAGAGAGGCTCCCAGGCTGGGCTGGGTGAATGCCCTGGTTAGCTGAGCATTGCCCAAAGCAGCAGGCCACTCGTATGCTTTTGATATTGCAAAACTGTCCTTGTTCCCCTGTATAGTTTGTCTCTAAATTGCTTCCATGGTTTTATGTGGTCTGTGGTACACACCTCATTTCTCTCAGCTTGCAGCCATAATATTTCCAGCACTTAGCTCATTTAACAAAAGTTCCCTGTATTTTTAGGCCAAGGAGTTGACATTAAGTTAAAGAGTGAAGGTGAGGGGTGTGGAATATGAAGCCCTGTGGTGGGTGGCAACTAACCACTTCTTATAAAATGTGTTGTTACCCAAAGAGAAAAGGAATATTCTTCAAGCACACAAAGTGATGCTCAGCAAGTCTCAAAACTCTCTTTGGCATTTTGCTGAGATTACATGGGACTGGTTATACAAATTTCAGTTACCATTTACCAGGTCAGGGCAAGGTCACACTACCCAGAAGTAACAGGGATGCACCTTCCAGGTGCATGCGCATTGCAACCCTAATGGTTTCTCTCCCACCTGCTGAGTGGGTTGACAGGTACAGTGTACAGTGGAGAGTCAGAGCTGACATTATCTTTATTTGGCACTCACAACAGAATGTCCAGTGTCAGGACCACGATTCACTGTAACCGGGAGGTATTGCCCAGGCCCATTTGTTATTTATTATCTTTAACAAATTCCAGAAGGACTCCAGTTGCTCAGATAGATGTCCCAGAGGCCAGAGATTCGGGCCCATAAGGAAATTTCTTTAGAGTCATTAATTTAACACGTACTTTTTTTTGAGTGTCTGCTATATGTAGATGTAAATTTTATTCCATCTTAGGCAATGATGTCGCTCCTAAGCACCAGCACTAAGCGCAGCCCTGCCTGGAAGCATGTAAACCCATATGCAGGACACCACCTTGGCCAAGTCTGCTTGTCAACACTCCAGCATCTCCTCCGAGCCTCTGTAGGACTATGCCTTTGTCTGTAGCAGCAGCAGTGGGCCATGGGCTGGGATGCTCCACGGTTCCTCCTTGGGTGAAGAGTTCAAAAAAACAAGTCACAGGTGGTCTTCCCTCGTTAACAGCATCTTCCCTCAACAGCAGTGAGGGAAGTGGGAGTTTTGCAAACTAAGGAGCCTGATTCAGGCTGAGGGGGCTTCTTTCTGTTTCTATTCTTCTCTGGATGTCTTCTGTAGGCGCTACTGGCGTGGACCCCTTGTTTTGAGACAGAGATTCTCAGCCCTGGCTGCACATCAAAATTGCATGGGAGAGCTTAAGAAACATTGTTGTCTGGACCCTATTTTTCAAGATTCTGATTTCATTAGTCTGGGGTGGGGTTTTCTCCATGGAAAAGAAATAACATTTACATCAGTGGTTCAAAATCCTGGCTGTACATTAAAATCAGCTGGGGACTCTTTAAATATCTTGATGCTTGAATCCCATCCCAGAACAATTAAAAATAAATCTATAGGCTAGAGCCCCAGCATCTGTACTTTTTAAGTTCCTCAATGCATCTCAGTGCATAGGTAAATTTGGGCTCACCGATGAGAGTTCTTTTACTTTCATGTGGAGACAGCCTATACCAACAATTAAAAAGGGAGAAAGAGTCAGTAAAACAGTCCAGCTGGGATGGTCCTTTGTGCATAAGGAATTAAAAGCCAAACATCTCTTCTCAAACTGTTGAAAAGGGTGTGTGCACGCATGCATGTGCATGCATGTTCATATATGATTGTGTACATGCACATGCCTGTATGTTTATGCACGTGTACACACATATGTGTGTGCGCGAACTGTGTGACACATGTTTGTGCATGCATATGTGTTTGTGCATGCATGTGCACAAGTGAGTATGTATGTGTGCATGTGTGTAAGTATATCTTAAGTTCTGTCTGCCAAAAGTCCAGCAGTTGTTAACATAACAAGAACACCTTGTGTGACATAAATGTAACCCAGCAGCCAAGGAGAGTGGACTGGAATGCGCATGTGTGAACAATGATGACTTCAGTGTACTAGTCAGTGGGGGCAGTAGATGTCACTGAGTGAGCATGAATACTCTGTGGCTGTAATATGCAAAATGACTGAGCTAGTAGAGCAACGAATCGGCATCAAATTTTGCATTAAGCTTGAACATTCCTCTGTGCATACTATTTGGATGATTCAGAAGGCTGCAGCTATGGGCAACAGATGATTGGCAGCTTCATCACTGCAGTGCACCCACTCATGCATCCTGTCTTGTTCAGAGTTTTTTGGTGAAACATCAATCACCCAGGTGACTCAGCTCTACAGCCCAGATTTGGCACCGTGAGACTTCTGACTTTTTCCAAAACTAATATCATCTGTGAAAGGGAAGAGATTTCAGACCATCAACGGGATTCAAGAAAATACAACAGGGCAGCTGATGGAGATTGGGAGAACTGTGTGAGGTCCCAAGGTGCCTACTTTGCAGGGGACTGAGTTGTCATTGTCCTATGTAAAATGTTTCTTGTATCATGTATGTTCTTCAATAAATGTCCCTATTTTTCATATTAATCAATGGATACTTTCTGGACAGACCTTGTACACATGTATATATGTATGTGTATATAAACATCAGCAGGCGGGGTAGGATGTTCATGGTTCATGCTTAAGAAAAAGTAGATTCTGCACCATGAATGTCTACTAACACCTCCTCCATGCTGAGGGCTGTCAGGGAAAGTAAGGTATGACTGAATCTTTTCTCCTGATTCAGAAGCTTGCAATCTCAGGAGGAAATATTGCTTTGACAGGCCTACCCAGAGTTGGGGGAAGGAAGAGGAAGGAATGAATTCAGGTTCATGCATCAAAATGTGTCACTTGAGTGACCTTGGAGGAAGTTCAATTCCTTTCTAAGCCCTTGTTGCTCACCCACTGAAGGTCCCATTTAGATTGAGAGTCTGACCGACTGCATTCTGCTCTTCTGTATAATCTCTCTTCTAGGAAATCTTACCCTATGTAATATGCACTCACCTGTGTCCTGAGGATGTGGATTATTCCAGAGCCCACCCTTTCCTCCACCAAATGATACACCCTGTCTTCTATGCTTTGTCTCCTATGAATCTTATACTTGGAAGCCCCCGGCTGACAGTTGATTTGGCCATGCAATTCTCCTCAGGTGAAATGCTAATGAATGATAATGACACATTTTGTTTCCTTCCTAAGCATTAGTGATTGGGAACAAAGTGTTCAGAAAATGTATTTCCTGGTGGAGTTTGGGAAAACGTGGGGGAAAACCATGGACTTCTCTGCGAAGCTCCGTAACTGACCCCTGGAAGAGAGTTGCCCGCTTTGCCTTTGATGGGCCTGGGTACATCACCACCTCAATCCGGGAAGCTTAAGCCCCGCTGCAAGGACACATGAGTCTTCTTCACTCTGCCAGGACTTGTTAATATAAGGAATTCACTAAGGTTAAAGCCCCAGAATTTTATTCCTTTGAGAACAGTAACTCCTGAGTGGGCCAAAAAGTCCTTTTAGTTTTTCCCACAAAATAAAAGACACCTTTTTCATTTTCACCAATAACTATTGACTTGGATATTTTGAGTATGTCAGCTATCTCCCACATAGTATAATATTAGTTGTTCTCAGTTAATGTCCCTATTCGATCACTATCAACTTAAACTGGTCTACGCGACCCTGGGAAGCATCGTCCAGTGAGAAATCACCAGCACGAAACTTCACAAACCACTTTTGACATGTTTGGTCAGTCACAGCATCTTCTCCATATACTGCACAAATCTTTTTTTTTGCATTCCAGTTGTGGTTGTACATTTCTTGAAACAATAAAGCATAATATGCCAAAAATGTTGTGTATTTTCTGCCATATTCAGTATTAAAATGGCTACACAAAATTCACCGATTTTAATGTTTCTTTTAAATGCATGCTGATATGACAGCTGTCAGTACAATCTAACAAAATTGTTTTGAATGAAGTTAAAGACAACTAAGTGCTACCAGAACCATCTTGCAGAAAAAAGCCAAATGAACTTTTTGGTCAACACAGTAATTTCCAAAGAAGTCTTTTTTTTTTCAGTTGAACTGAATCCAGGGCACTCTGAGGGAATAGCATTTTTAGAAACAAATAGTGATATCCTGGCTTTCTACTAAGGTGATAGAAAAATACAGTTTGTATACCAGACCAGATCTTGTACTATCTTTTTTATAAAACCTGTGTTATTCCAGCAAGAAATGATTGCTCCTTTCTCTGAAATGTCTATCTAAATTTACATATGAAATTAATTTCCATTTTTAATAATATATGACTCTCCTCATATGAAAGTTATTTGGGTTCTTAATGTATTTTTTTGAACCAAACTATAAATCCTTAAGGGAAAATCCCATTTTCAGAATGGTGTTGTGCTCAAATGTTGAGAAGATCCAAATGAAGGCAAGAAATTGTTTATATTTGCATGTTAAAATAATGTAGGAAGATAGAAATAAATCCCATCACACATATAAAGGGGGAATATTTACACAAAAATGAATTAAATTTGCCATTCATATGTCAAAACATTTTAAGTGACTGGATCTTTGGGCATTTATAGTAAGACCTTCTGTGATGTAAAGAAAGCTTCTGTGTTCATTGGAGCAAAAATCAAGGTGTTGGTCAGGACGAGTTCTTGTCTGGAAACTTTGAGGGATAAATCCACTTCCAACTTAGAGTTCTTCTTGGTGGCAGAATTTAGTTCCTGTGGTGGAAGGACTGAAGTCCCCACTTCCTTGCTGGCTGTACACTGAAGACTGCTTTCAGCTACATAGGCTACGTGGACCCTTGTCATGTGACCCCTTCCACCTTAAGCCAACAGTGGCACATCTCATACTTCAAATCACTGACTTCTTTGTCTTTGACCTGAGAACCCAGATTTAAAGGGCTTGCGTGATTAGGTCAGGTCCACCTGGATAATCTCCCATATTCAAAGTCAATTGTGCCGCATAAGATGACTTAATCATGGATGGGAGATCCATTGCATTCGCAGACCCTGGGGATTATACAGGGTGTGGACAGGAGGGTTGGGCATCTGGGATTTCTGCCTACCTTAGATTTCTGCCTATTACATCACTCCTTCGAGAAGCTTTGCTATGGATAAAAAAATACTGAGAAAAATAATCTAGAAGGACGTGGGATTGAGTTTTTGGAAACCATGATCAAGAACAAACCTTAAGAATATTTACATGCTGGAAAAAAAAAGAAGGGATATAGAAAAGTGATTAAAACTCCAGGAGAGGGAATAACTATAAAGGGATTTGAGGAGATGGGCTCCCAACACAGGATTCAACTTCAAGGAAGGAACACCTTTTCCTCAGAGGATGGATGAGAGACTCTGAGGGTGGACACAGAGGTGGGAAATGGTAAGTGCAGGGGCAGGATTTTGATGGAATATTGTGAGATCACTGTGATGCTTTCTCTTAGAAGTAAGAGGCAGAGGAGAGGCAGGGACAGAGATGACAGACAGCATGTGGAGGAGGTTGAGAGAGAGGATGTTAGAAATGTGACTTGAGATGGATGACCCAGGACAGCCACAAATTCTTGAAGTATTAGTAAAGTCATCCAATAAGCACAGAGAGATGCTGGAGCTGCCTCATACCTGCACATGCGTGCTTATGTGCATCTCTCCCCAAACCTGAGTTCAGTGACATGATGTTAGTACCTTGCAACTGGCCATGGTGGGGCTATTTATACCTGGGATATTGGCAAACACTACAATTAGGACTTTTTAAACAGAGCTGATTGTTAAATATTTACCAGCACACTAGTGCTACAACTGCTACAGAGACTGCCCTTTCGGTTCCAAAGGCATCAGCCTACACTAAATTTCATCTGTTTGTAAACTCTAGTTCATTCCGCAAAGAGGTCACAGGAGCATCTGGATAAGTGGCACAGGGAGCATAGCTTACAGAAAGGTGCCCGAGGTTGCTAAAGATTTCATCTCTCAAACCAATTGTATGTGCACTAATGGCAAGGGGATAAGGTTAAGGGGGCCTCAGGATCAGATTATGGCATAAGGATCAGCTCTTTTATCTCCACAAAACACTGTTTATAGACTCAGATCCAAATATGACATTCAATCAGAGTTCATGATACTAGTAGTTCTTAGATGTTGAGATAAATATGTGTGAAAATAGAAACCCTTCCTTCCTTCCTTCCTTCCTTCCTTCCTTCCTTCCTTCCTTCCTTCCTTCCTTCTTTCCCTTCTCCCTCCTTTCTTTTTTTCTTCCTCTTTTACAAATGTGGGTTTGTAAGAGGAACGTGGTATTGGGACTTCCCTAAGAAGGCTAGAAAAAAGGCAAAAGAAAAATTGAAGTAGAAATGCAACAAGGTGAGTTGCAAAAAGAAAAAAAAATAAGCAAAGAAAGGTACAAAGGAACTGTCAGAGTTATTAATATAACATACAAAAATAGAATAATTTCCAATGATGAAATCAATTAAAGTCTGTATTTCTTTTAATAATTTCTAAATTGCCAACGATCTTCCTAAGATCAATAAGGTTAATACATTCTTTGATTCTTTGGTTGACCAGTAATAGTCTCAGTGCCTCCAAATATTCACAGGGCAATCTTCAGTATGAATCACTTCTTCAGGAAGAAACACAGAAAGATCTCTTGATCAGTAACAAAGGACTCTTGTCACGCACTGTGCCCACCCTCCAAAATATCTTCTGTAATTCACATTATTCTCTGCTCTAAAAGGAGAATACTGAGTCCAGGGAAAGTCAAAGCAGGCAGAACATTACAGAATTTTGACTTCTGTACAATATTTTAGCCCAATGTTATTTGTGATGAAAGAAGGTACTAGAAAAGTACAACAACAACAGCAACAACAAACACTGACATCCACGCTGTTCAAAAGATTCAGGGCCTTTATTCATTTCCAATCTGAAACAGTTGCCATTTATTGATTCTTATAGTCTTATTAAAGAAGTCAACATGAAAAAAATAATTGAGAATGAATTTTATGTTTTTATAAGTCTACCTAGTGAGATCACCCTAAAACTCACACTTAACTAGACTCTTAGAGAGTAAGGGGCTAAAGGAAAAGCTAAATGGTAGAGGGGATGCTATGTCTGGATTTTCCCTGCGCCAAGATAGTTGGCCTCGGCCTTCCTTGCTCAAGGGACTTCGGGACGGTAACTCAGAAGCATCATGAAGAATAAATTTGGATTCTGTTCTGTTCCTTTGCATGTCTTGTGTGATGGACTCTCCCCTTCTCTGCTTCATTAAATGATTCACCAATGTTCTCAAAGGTTGCTGTGTGTATCCAAGTGGGATGTTTCAGTGGTTGTACAAATTGAAGTTCATTCAGGAGTCTAGATAAGTTTTAAAAATGAAGATTGCTTTTTCTGTAGGGCTGTGATTTTATGCAATAGGATCTCTACAAGCAACTTATATACCAGTCTTATGACATTTTAAAAGAAATGTATATATCCCCCCAAAGGTAGACTACCAATTCACTGATTCCTCAATTTGCTCTTTAAAAAGTCTAAGGAGATTATTTAACTTCTGACAGTTAAAGTCATGGGAGAAGTTGAATTGTAAAATTAACTTTGAGTAAATGTTGAATAATATATATATCAAAATGTCCAGATCAGAATAATTTAGAGATTTCTGTATATAAATATAAATATATAACATAAATGTGAAAGTAATTACTTACTTTATCTAAAGATATGTTAAGACCATTTATTGAAGAGGCTATTTTTACTCCATCTTATGCTTCTTCCCTCTTTGTCAAATATTAATTGACCATAGAGACTTGGGTTTATTTCTGGGCTCTCTGTTCTGTTCACACTGGTCTATGTGTTTGTTTTTATGCCAGTATCAGGCTGTTTTGATTACAGTGGCCTTGGAATACAGTTTGGTATCAGGTATTGTGATCCCTCCTGCTTTGTTCTTTTTTCTCAAAATTGCTGCAGCTCTTCTGGGTCATTTATGGTTCCGTATAAACTTCTGAAATGTTTGTTCTATATCTGTGAAATACATCATTGGTACTTTAATGGGGATTGCACTGAATCTATAAATCACTTTGGGTAGTATGGCCATTCTGATGATGTTAATTCTTCTAATCCATGAGCATGATACGTGCTTCCATTTGTTTGTGTCTTCCTTAATTTCTTTCTTCAGTGTTGTGTAGTTTTGAGTATAGGTCTTTTACGTCCTTGGTTAGGTTTATTCCTAGGTACTTTGTTTTTCTTGTTGCTGTATCAAATGGTATTTTCCCCCTGATTTCTATTTCTGATATTTCATTGTTGGTGTACAAAAATGCCTTTGTTTTCTAAATATTGGCTTTGTATCCCACTGTTTTGCCAAATTCATTTATTAGGTAGAGTAGTGTTTTGGTGGAGTCTATAGGATTTTCTATGTACACTATCATGTCATCTGCAAACAGTGTAATTCTATGCAGCAGAAAGAAAGGAGTTCCTACCCTTTGTGACAGCATGGATGGAACTGGAGAGCATTATGCTCAGTGAAATAAACCAGGTGGTGAGGGACAAATACCATATGATCTCACTTTTAAGTGGAACCTAATCAACAAAACAAACAAGCAAGAAAAATATAACCAGAGACACTGAAATTAAGAACAATCTAACAATAGCCAGAGGGGAGGGGGAGGGGACAGTGGGGGAAAGGTTTTCAGGAACTACTATAAAGGACACATGGGCAAAACCAAGAGGGAGGGTGAAAGCAAGGGAGGGAGATGGGGATGGCTGGGGTGGGGGGGAGTGGGGGCGGAATGCAGATGACAGTAACTGAACAACAATAAAGCAATTAAAAAAATAAAACAAAGTTTTCTTTAAAGTAGGAAAAAATAAAGATATGTTAAGAATTGAAACAAATAATATGTACTAATTTTAGTCATTAAGTAAGAGTAAAGAAGATAAAAACACTTGGTTTACACTGCTGGCGTACATCCTGACCCGACTTCTAAGAAAGACTTTATGGAAGATGAACTTGGTGAATCCATGTATGTCTGAAAATGTTTTATTAGACACTCTGGCTAAGAATTCTAGTTTAAAGGTTTCTTCATATTTTATTTTGTATCTTGTATATACTACTTATTTTTAAGATGATCTTTTTATTCTTATATAAAATATGGACATATTCATTAATTATTTTAGCACTTAGGAGGCCTTTCCAAATGTAAACCCCTTATATTCCTTCATCTTTTGTAATTTTTTTCTTTGAAAATTCCTCAGCTCTATTTTTGGCCTCACCACCTCCCTCTCTTCCCTTTTCCTTTTCTCTTTACTCATTTCTTGTTGTTATTGGTTGATGTTGTATTATATAGCATTATTTTCAGATATTATCTGAATGTTATAAATGAATGACATTATGTCATTAATGAATAAAATGATACTATCCTAATGTTAAATTATATTAGATAAAGTTATTATATGTTTCTAGATAAATAGAAATCTGGCTAATGTAGTTCATTCAACGAAACACAGTTCTGAATTTTTCTACCAAGTAATCCGGAGGTAAGAAGTCTGAGAGAGCAATTCCACAGTGACATAGTGACCGAGGGTCATTCTCTTTCCCCTAGTCCACACCTTAACACGTACCAATCCCCCTGAGCCTCCAAGGTGGCTGCTCCTTCTCCAGGCATCCTTCCTGTGGTCAGGCTGAAAGTGGAGGGAAGAGTGAAGGAGAAAGGGAAAGGTCATTAGGGGTCCCCTTAGAGAATGATGTTGAGTAGGCAATTCTCAGTGTTTGCTAGAGACTTCCCCATTTAATCTCTAAGTCCCTTATGATATCTCCCATAATTACGGTCTCTATTTCTTTTTGTTCTTATAGATTTCCTTAAACGCATTTTCCAACCCTCTACTGAATTATTTAAAGATCTGAGGAATCATGATTTTAATTTGTTAAAGTTCATCTATACTGGTTTTATGAATGCAAAAATCTTTTTACATTTCTCTGAGGGACTACTGGAAGGATTTATTGATAAAAAGTGTCTTTAGCTATTTGAAATGTCTCTCTTTGTTGCGGGGCAGAATATTGTATCCTGACCCTTCTCCTTCATGTTTCATGTTTTCCCAAATGAGTGGTTGGGAAGTCTGCATGCAGCTGGGGCATTTCAATCAGCAGACTATTGTACATATAGAACGACAGCCCTGCAGTCCAGTCCCTACTCCCCAACCCTTGCATCCAGCACACCCCTGCTTAGGCACAGACCCTTGCAGTCCACTCTCTTTTGCTAAACATGGCATTTACTGGAGTTCAGGGCCCTGTGTAAGCAGGACCGGACAGTGAAGAAATGTAATGCTACTTGGAAAGTGCTATATTTGAGTTCCCTTTTGGAAGACAGAATTGTATCCTCCTTGATCATTGGGATCTTTTTGATCAAACTCTTTCAGAAATAAATTAGAGGTAATTCAACTTAGGAAATCAGTGAACTAAAAAGAAAAAAAATGAATGACATTTTGCAACTTCAAGTGAAGGCATTTAGGATGAGATTCTGAAAGTGCCCACTTGAAGTTAATTTTGGTATAAATTATGGGCTAGCTAGCTCAGGCAGCACCTCTCATGCACCTGATTTGTACCATCTCAGCACTCATTGTAATTTGTTTTTCTGAAAAAGTAGTACTGATGGAAATGAAAATGCAACAGAGTTTGATGAAGTCTCTTTTGCAAGTAAAAATTATACTTTTCTATAAAAAAAGGACTATCACATTTTTAAATTACTTGTACATTTAGGTGGCTGCATGTATATTGTGCTATATATTGTGTTTGATTGCAATGTGATTATAAATAAGGTGAAATTGGGGTTGATTTATAATATTAAAGAATAAAATCTTTCTGTGTTGGTTTGTTATTTTATTTTTGTTCTTTTTTTTGTTTTGTTTTGTCTATTACCAAGTATCTCATGAAAATCTATTCTGACGACATCATTCTGAACAGACTTCTAAGCTTTTCAGCAATGATAGGAAACCCCTTTCTATCAAGAGTGACTAATCTCGTACATGCTATAGCGATTTAAGGTTTACATGGAAGAACAATCACCTTAAACAGCTTTGGCTTTTCATTTTGAAACAGAAACTTTTTAAAAGCTTAAGTACAGAAACTATAAAACTTGATATTATCAGTTATTTAAAAATACACTTGAGTTCTATGCTAAGCATCAGCATAATGCGGCAGGGTGGGAGAAGGTGGGGGAATAGGGAAAAGGAGAGACAGATGGGAAGAGGAGACAAAACAACAGATTTGGAGGCCAGTGAGAACAGAGAGATCAATAGATTAGCAAGTGTGAAATTGTTTTTGTTACAGGATACTGTCTCCTGGGGCTGAGTTGTATATTAACAGCACCTTCTGAAGCATTCATTTATTAGCATTTGTTCCCACATCCATAATTATTCTTGATTCTTATATGCATCGAAGAGTCACAGTAGCTTACTCTGGGGCTACTTTTTTAGGTGGCATTAGGGTAACCAAGGGAATTTTATTAAAGAGCCAGCACCTAGACCCTTACTTTTTCTCTTAAAAAAAAAAAAAAAAAACTAACTAACTAACTAAACTTATAGTTTAATGGCTTAATGAGATATTATTAGTCTTCCCACTAATGTTCTTTTCTGGCCTATGACACAGCTCACGATCCCACATTGCATTTAGTGTCTATGTGTCCATATTTTCTCCCTGCCTGTGATAGTTTCTCTCTGTCTTTGCCTTCCAGAACCCTGATACTTTTGAAGTGTCCTTTGCAGACCATCCTGCCATTTGAATTTTTCTAATGTTTTTTTCACGAATAGAATAAGTTTGTGAATTTTTGGCAAGCGTACCACAGAGACAATGAGCCCTTCATGGCGTGTTGTGTCAGGGGTGCGAGATGTCAATGTCTGCTCACCTCGGAACCTTGGCTAAGGTGGCATCTGCCAGGTCTTTCCATTTTGAAATAACTTTTTTTGGTAATTAATATCTTGGGGGAGATAATTTGAGACTAGGCAAATACTGTGTTTCTTCTTAGAGTTTTTGCCCATTAGTTTTTAGCATTCACTGGTAGACATTGCCTGCAACCATTGTTACTGTGGTGTACATCTATTCCTACCACCATTTCTGCATTTATTAATTGGAAGAACTTCTCTCAATTATTTATGTATTCAATTATTTATTTATGTTATTATGGACTCAGTGGTGCTTATTATATTTCATTTGTTATAATCCATCCTATCGTTACTTATTTTGTTGCTCAACTTGTTCCATCTTTGGACATCGGGAGCCCTTTCATTCGGGCTCCTGCGACCTTTCGACATGCGCCAGTCTTTGTGTGTGTGCACTTCCTTACTTTCTGATAGATACCACAAGATGCTCCAAGTTCATCTTACATTTTCCCTGCTCCATCCTTGGAATCAACTACATCAAGAAGGAGTTCTGGTTTCTTTTGTAGGAAAATAACATTTAGAATAAAAAATCTGGTCTCCAGTAGTGGGATGTCATTGACTCTGCAACCCATCAGTGGTCCTTGCTTTCACCCCTAACATGTTGTCCTGGTTTGTGGGGTCCTGTTCAACACTACGTCTTGAAATTGTATAGCAAAGGTTCTAGCTTTGTTTTCAAAATTATTTTTGCTATTCTAGTTGCTTTCCCTTTACATGTAAATTTTAGAATCAGCTTGTCATTATCTATAAAAAAAACTGTTGGGATTTGCATTGGGTTTGCATAGATGAATTTGGAGTGAACTGACAGCTTAACAATATTGAGTCTTCCAGATTTTTACTCTTTTAAAACTTTTTATTTGTATATACGATTCAAGCCAATGCATGGAAAGCTATTTAAGGAAGCTGAGGTCAGGAAGCAAACCTATATACTAAAAACAGATCACAATGTTAGGCAATCCAAGAGTTGGGTAGGAAGTAGTTCACAAATTCATTTTTTGAAAATATGGAATACTTCAAGAATTTGAGTGTCACAAATTCATTTTTAATTGGATTTAAGAAAAGACTTCCATATGGTAGCAGAGTAAAAGAACTAATAGCAGGATTTACCTCCTCTAATGCCCTTGATAACACCCTTACCAGATGTCCTGCCAAATATGAAATATTTTAAAAATATTCTTCATTCACAGAACTAAAACATTTCTCTTTTGCTTTGTAAGCATTGAAAGCAGGCCTCCTGATTCTTTTCATTTTCATACTCACCCCATATATTTTTAAGGGAAAAAACTGTAGGATAAGAAAACAAATGAGTAAAATTATTTTGCACCAGAAATGCACCATTTGTATAACCACCTTGGATTTTATTTATCACAGGGACTTTAGAATAATCATTCCCAATGCATTCATTATGGTTTGGAAACTAAAGAAGGCTAGCATATGTTTTTTTAAAGCATGTTTATGTATTTGAGATTTTCTAAAATTAATATTTTTAGCTGACATTTTCTTTTAACTTCATCTTATTATACACAGGTTGGAAGGATGCTTTATGGGGAGAATGTAAGTCTGTTTCTGTGGTGGTTTAGAAATTAGTCTTATAAAGGCAGAGATAATTCAGACAAGTTTAACTGTTAAACTCTGAGAAGGGTTACACTGAGAAATTCATTTCCAGAAGCCCATGTTTCCAATGATGACTTTGTAGAAAATTTGTGATGGAGCAAATCATGTTGTGATGTGGTACATAGGTCTTGTGATTTTGGCTGCCGGTACCTTGGGCTAGAAAATAAAAGGAATACGATTAGCTATTGAAGAAAAGACACTTTTTTGATAGTGCACTTTACTATTGGTTCATAAAGAGTTGTTTATTTAATTTTTCATTGTGGTAAAACACACATAGCATACAGTTTACAACCTTAACCATTTTCAAGTGTATCGTTCAGTGGTAACAAGTACAGACTGTTGTGCCGCCATTTCCATCATACGTTTTCAGGACTCTTTTCATCTTGAAAAAATGAAACTCTGTACTACTCACTAAAAAAGTAACTCTTCTTTCCTCCTTCCCCCTTCAGTCCGTGGCAACCATCAGCCTGTCTCATGCATCTGATCACTCCAGATACCTCATGTTAGTGGAAGCATGCAGCATTTGTCTTTTTAAACTGGACTGTTTTACTTAGCGTGATGTCCTCAAGGTCCATCTGTATTGTAGCATGTGTCAGAACTTCCTTTCCTCCTTATGACTGAATAGTAGTCCATCGTATGTGTCTATCACATTCTATTTATGTATCCATTTGTCCATTGATGGATACTTGGGTTGTTTCCAAATTTTAGCTATTAGAAAAAATGCTTCAATGAACATGGGTGTACTAATAGCTCTTTGAGACCCTGCTTTCAATTCTTTGGGGTATATACTCAGAAGTGGAATTGCTGCATGGTAATTCTATTTTTAATTTTTTAAGAATTACCATATTATTTTCTACAGTGGCTGTACCAGTTTACATTTCTACTGAGGGATTTCAGTTTTTTTTGAAAATGTCCTATGTCATACCTGAGAAGAATATATATTCTGTTGTAGAATCTACTGTACATGTCTGCTAGATCTAGTTGATTTATTGTGTTGTTCATGCTTCATATTTCCTTAATCATCTTTTGTCTGTTGTCCTATTCATTATTGAAAGTTGGGTACTGAAGTCTCCAACTACTATCGTAGAACTGTCTACTTTTTCTTTCAATTTTGATAAATTTGCTTCTCATATTTTGATGATATGTCATTAGGTGTGTAAATGGTTGTGATGGTTATACCTTCTTGATGAATTGAACCTTTTATTAATGTACATCTTTCTTTGTCTCTTGTAAACTTCTAAAATTTAAGGTCTATTTTGTCAAGTAGTGTGGCCACCCTTGTTTTCTTACAGTTTCTACTTACATGGAATATGTTTTTCCATTCTTTAACTTTCAACCTATTTGTGTCTTTGGATTTAAAGTAGGTGTATAGCAGATGGTAATTAGTTTTATTTACAAAATTAAAAGTTGATAGTATCTCCCTCAGTTTTGAAATTTTACTGCTGTGTGAATTCCTGATGATGGATAGATTAATTTCCCTTTGCTGTTTTAACAAATTAGTACAAATTTGGTGACTTAAAACAAATATTTTTATCAAACAATTTTGAAAGTCCAAAGTACAAAATGGGTCTCATGAGGCTAAAGTCAAGATGTTAGCCAAGTTGTTTTCCTTCAGATGCTTGGTGCAACAATCTGTTTCCTTGCCTTGCCAGCATCTAGAGTCTACCTTTGTTCCTTTGGTCATGGCCTCCTTCCTCCATCATCAGAGCTAACATTGTAGCAATTCAAGTCTGTCTCACATTCTCACTTTCCTCTCTCACTAATAAGCACACTTATGATAACATTGGGCACACTCAGATAATTTAGGATAATCATCCCAGGTTAGCAACCTCAATTCCCTCAGCAATTTTAATTGGATCTTGAAATATAACACTACTTATTCAGAGGTTCCAAGGATTAGGATGTGACATCTTTAGAGGACCACTACTCTGCTTACCATGTAGGGAATATCGGCAGAACATTTCAGGCCTCCAGGTGGCAGTGAAAAAGTACAATGAGGCATGAAGGGATGGTGGAGTGGTGGGAAGGAGCCAGGCAGTGCAGAAACTTTAAAGGCAGGTCAAGGGCCTGGCACTTGACCTATTGGAAAACCACAGAAGTCAGGCCCACCAGGTACATCTCTTCTTGGATGAACATAAGGCAACTGATTATGGACTCTAATTACATGTGAAAAATCACTTCACAGTAGCACGTAGAACAGTGTTTGATTGAATCCCAGGGAGATGGTCTGTGCATGCTATCAATTTGCAGCTCTCTTTCTTCCACCCTCCCACTCTTATGAGAGATATCCTTGTAGGTCATCTGAACCACAAATATACTAGAAAGGAAATTCTGGAGATCATAGTTCAGCCTAGCCAAGATGACTTATTGCAAAGCTGTCACAAGGAGGGAGGAGTAAAGGATATATGAAGATTCCTGTATGGGTGACAGATGGGTTTTGGGAAGGCAATCATGCTGTGAGGTACAGCGAATTACAGAGTCAAGACATTCTTTTCTATTTTATATCCTGAGTTGCTACATGATCCCACAAAGAAAAGTTGGGGATAAGGGAGGGTAAGAGAATAGAAGGCACACCACTTCAAGATCAATAAGCCTCATTATTGGATATTGCCTCTTTTCCACAGTTTGTTGTGACTCAGCCAGGAGCCATAGGCAGTAGCCCCAGGGAGCCGACAGATGACATGGTGACTAAGACTTGTAGCTTTTGTCTGGAATTTTACTGCTTGGTAATAATATTCACACTTCTTGAATTCTTGGCCTCCTGGACACTATAAAAATGGCATCTTCTCTACTCATCTCTCTGGGGTGTGTTCCTAGGAAGCTAGAGCTTGGTTTTGAAGAGGGTGGTGGTGGAGGGGATTTAAAGCTGCTGCCTTGGTGTCCTGTTGCATTACAGTGCACAGATGGATGCTCCAAGGAGTCATCTGCTCATTCCACAGACACAGCTTGTATCGTGTGAGAGGGCACACCTTTGCTTTCTGATGTCATCATTAGGAAGCTAGAAATATACCTGCCCAAAGCATCCCTTTCTTCCTAGGACCCATGCAGTTTAATACCTTATATCTTAGAGTAAACAGTGCCTCATGATGCTTCCTCATGCATTTGCTCTAAGTTATTAAATTTCATGATTTTAAAAACTTTATTGATTCTGAAATTTAGAAAAATGCTTAAATCCACCATGCATGGAGCATGAACTGTGTGATTTTTTTTGGTATACATCTAATTTTTTTCTCCACAGTCAATCCAAAAGATGGGCATTATCGCTCACACTTTGGAAATAAGGAAACTGTCCAGAGTCACACTCTTAGTTAATGGCAGAGCAAGGATTTGCCTCAATATCTAAATCGGCGAGTATATTTTATTCTCCATGACATAATTTGCATCTAAGCCCTCAATGGCAGTTCAATGGCTTTACTTTAAAATCAGGTAATGCCTACTGATATCAATGATAAACTTGCAAATTGACTGTCATCCTCAAGTACTCTGTTATTGAAAATTGTCATTGAACGTAAGAAAAAAATACCACAAACTAGTGATGAAAACTAGTGATAAATGGCTAGGAAAGTAATGAGATCCAATTGTCAAGTAATGACAAGGACCTAAAACCTATTTATTTAGTGATTTATTAATTTACATAAATAAATACATTTATTTAATGAAAAGACAATTCTGATATAAGCTTTGAGCAAAAAGAGTTTTGCGTCTGAGTGGAGGAAAAATACATGGCATCGCTTATCATAATGTATTACAGAAAGTGCCTGTATGCTATAAGGGAAAAGGGGGCAAGGCTTTCGGTGCGATGGAGATTTGTAGAATAGGTGCCAAGTGGCATAACGTCGACACTCACGGCCAATCTACTGCAGTTGGAGATGTGGTCTCCCCAGATTTGAGCTGGACAAGCATACGACCCTCTTAGTTTACATTTTATGGCTGGCATACAATGGTAGAAGGACATGTAATATATAATAAATTAAAGTCTCATAATGGCCTCATAAAGGTGGGGCACTTTCAAACGGTGCTTGCAGGTTGCCAGAACATAGGTTAGCCAATTCCTGGTATGGTCTGGGTTTGTTTAATAACTTATTCTATTCTCAGACTTTACACCAGCATTTAAATGGTGATTCTGCTGCTGCTGCTGCTGCTGCTGCTGATGATGATGATGATGGCAGAGAGAAAGAAAGGGAGGGAGAGAGGTATGAAAAGGGATTTTATTTACAATTTACAATAGTGGGCTCTAGAGACAATATCAGCAAAATAAATTCAGACTGCTGTGCCTTATTTGAATTCCAAATTATACCCATATTTTGACCTCTCATTTTCTTAGTTAATATTTGTACTTCCCTTGCTTCTGTGCTTCTGGGTATGAACTCATAGCCACATATTCCTAATAATAACCTTCCTGAATATTAGTGCTCTGTGAACTGGTTGTCACTCCAAAGCTGGTTTTAGGTCTCTCCCATCAGTCCTAGCTCTACATCTGGCAGGGAGAAGGGTTGCGGACATTCTTCGTGATCTGATTCTCTGAGGCATGGCAGCTTCTACCAGACCTGGTACCATCCCTAAAGACTAAGTGGCTATGTGCCTTGAATTCACTTAGAAGTTCATTTTAAAAGTCAGGAATCCTTTTTCCTTCCTATTCATAAGAGCAATATTATACAAGGTGTTCACACACCCAGGGAAGCTCACAGACAATAACAGAAGGCACAGTATAAGCATACTGACCCCACCCTCATGAGTTCAAGTGTTTTGTTTATTTCTAGGGAAAGTGCTACTTTCCTGAGTTTCAGTCCTTTTCTCAATTAAGCCTTGCAGGGTAACACAATAACAATAACGAGGCTTCGAGCACCCAAAGGACTAGAAGAAATATCTCTTCATCTTTCAGAGGAAAGCTCGGAATTAAGGCAAACCACCCCGGGCATTTCCTCCCAGGAACAGAATGCAGGATCATTAGAAAAGGCTGTAGGACACCGACGGAGACTGGAATGCTGTAGGTAAAAAGAATCATGCAAGTGCGTGGACCGAGGGACAGCAGAAAAGCATACGGCATGTGCTGTGTCAGCTTGGTTAGGCGAAACCATACTTTCTTTGGTTCTCATTCCCTAAATGGTCTTGAGTTGCACTTGGCCAGACATAAATTGGTGCTCTCTTTGGAAGGCAGCTGTTTGAAGGCTCAGGCATTATGCCTGAAGTTGTTGTGACTTTCACATCCTTGCCCTGGGCTTCCCCTTTAGAGACCCAACCTAATGTCTAGACACACTTGGCTTCACAGGTTGACTGGTTGGTGACTCTCTTCATCATCCAAGTTCCCTCCTTAACCTTCACTTCCCAGCTCTTTTCACAGTTGTATAACATCTGATCCCTACAGTAAATACTTAGTCCCATAATTTAAGGGTTTTTCTACATGCTTGAGTGAGCCCTGACTGTTATAGGAATTGACAAGGGGACTAGATGTCATCATCATGAGAACTAACCCTACAGAAACCACGCAAGGAAAGCTCTTGCTTAGCACTGGGAAAAACAAAAAACAAAACTGGAACGTGACTTCCTAGGTGGTAGTGGGTTTTCATTCATTCATTCATTCATTGATTAACAGATATGTTGGCATCTCTCAAAAGGCGTCAGGTACTCTGGTTAGTGAAGACACAATTAAGCTAAAATAGGCTCACCGTACAATTCATTGTCCAAACCAGAGCTGTTTGAGAGTAAAAGGGGCATTATTAATAAACATACCAGAAAGAAACAGGCACAAACTGGGACTGTGCTACACAAACCACTATACAGATAAAAGAGACCTGGTACTGGTCTTCATGGTGCTGATGGTCAAGTCCAAAAGACAGACAACTTAAAAATAATTTCAAATATAAAATGTAAACTTACAAGGATGAGAAGGGCTAAGAAAAGAGGTCCGTAGAGCAACATATCATAAGGTGACAGACCTACACCAGGTCAGGAAATGCTGCGGGTTGCATTGATATTCTGGGTGCTCTCTCCTCCTCCTTCTCTTCCTGCTCTTCCTCTTCCTCCTCCTCCTTGTCATTCTTCTCTTCCTTTCCCCTTCCCTTTTCTCTTAACTTCCCCCTCTCTTCTCTCTCTCTCTCTCTCTCTCTCTCTCTCTTTCCCTCTCTCTCTCTCCCTTGCCCCAGTGGATATTACACAAAAACTAATAGAAAACCAGGTTTTCCAAGTATGTGGGTCATTTACATGGGGAGTCAGCATGCAGGTAAAAATTGAAAGAATAAAAATTAGATGTTCACAAGTTGGGGTGTGTCTGGGCAGAAAGAGAGCCCTTCTCTGGAAGCTTACCTGGTGCAACTAAACATGACCTGACCCGGGTGATTTTTATCTTTATTCTTTTGTTTTTAGAACAGAGGTTTTAACCTAAATGTCCATCTTAGTCTTTGCTGGTGTTTAGACAAGTTTACTTACTGGTTTTTATTCCCTTTTAGCCTTAGAATACTCATCTGTAAAGCGATTACCATAGTAATACATCTCAACATTATTTCAAAGGTAAAATAGTACAAAGGATGGACATTCTCTTAGAGTGTTTGGCACATAATACCCTTCATATAAATACTACTTCTTGTTGTTATTACAATCTTTATTATTATTGAGTCATAAAACTCCTCAGTGAAATTCTTTCATATAGTTATTCCTTGAAGATAAATCATTGTTAAAATGCTTTCATGTTTCTTTCATTAATCCCTTATAGATCTAAAACATGGTTATTATCAGAATGTCTAAAATACCATGAAAATGAAGAAAGTGAATTTCCTGTATTTCTACATCTTAGAGATAAATACTGTTAACACTTTGATTTATATTCCTTCCATCTTTGTTATGAATTTTTTATGTGGTTGAGTTAAAGTATATAACATATTGTATATGTTGAATTTTTAAAGTTTGTTTTTTTCTGACTTAAAAATTATACATGTTTATTATAGAAAAATTAGAAATGCTTACATAATTTATACTCAAAACAAGGAAAATATACAGCTGTTAGTTAATATTTTGAGTATATTTTCTTATAGCTTTTTTAAAATCCTTATCCAAGGACATTTTTTTCATTGCTTTTACAGAGAAAGGGAGAGAGAGAAACAACGATGTGAAAGGGAGACATAGATTGGTTGCTTTCTGTATGTGCCCAGACTGGGAATTGCATGCACTCTGATGGGGAATCCAAGCCACAGCGTAGGTATGTGCCCTGACTGAGAATTTAACCCATAAACTTTCAGCTGCAGGACAACACTCCTACTAACTGAGCAACAATAGCCAGGGCTCTCACAGTCTTTTTCTATGCTTTTAAAGAAACATAGTTGAAATCATACTGTGTACGCAGATATTTAAGCTTCAACAGGGGGCCCTTCACAGGGGCCTCATATGAGAAATGTAAAGAACTATTCAGTAACATATATTATCAGCACCTGAGTGGATTTGTTAGATTTTCCTAATTAAAAATCACTAATCACTGCTGTCTTCACATGAATTTTAAAGATGCCAAAAATTGTTACTGAAGTAACTTGCAGTGCATTATATTGTGTCTACATTCTTAATATTATGAATAAAGAAAATTTTTAGTGCTCCCAATTCAGTGCCCCAAGTAGGCAAGAATTTAGCTAGGGTTAACAACGGTAGGTACAAAGTAAACCTGAAGGATGACGACATCTTTTGTTCAGATGTCATCACCCATGACTGTGGGGTGATTATAAAAAACAGATTATCTCTTACGGAGTTAAAGCCGAGGGAAGCACGCTAGGGTCAAGTTTCACCCCTGCATTGCAGAGCAGATGGTCACAGTCAAGCCTTCTCAGTTTTAGGTTTGCGATGAATGCTGCGGAAGGGAAAACTTAGCAAATCTTTTATACCCTTTACCTGTACCCTCGCTTGTCTAAAATAATAAGATAAAAAGATGAGTCAGACAGATGTGGCTGGGTTACTTTGTAGAAAGCATTATATTTATGTTGTTATGTTCACACAGTTCTGCTGTATTAAGTTGTGCTATGTAGACTGCATGTTAGATTTACACTTTGATTTACCCCTCATCCACTGAAACTGTTCAAAGTGCTTGCTGGGCTGTTTCTATGGCTGCATCCGGAGCACATTACTTGGGTAACTTCTCCCCCCATAATGTTCTTATTTGAGCCTCCTTCTTATTGCTCCTAAGTTTCCTGGGAGTTTCAGTCCCCAGTGAATTTAAGCATGAAGGCACTACCACATTTTCAAAATCACATGTGGTACCTCAATTGGCATTTCCATGTAGACAAGAAACTATAGTCCAATTTTCCGATCTCTACCATCCTTACCTTTTTGAGTCAGAAGCAGACAGTACGTAAGTTTCCATCAATTCTTTAGTCATTGAAAATTCCCTCATTTTGGAAACATTTGCCCATCAGTTCTCCTTTGCAGATCCACATGAGTCATCACTAATTCATTGATTGACTGATGGATGGATTGATCTTGAGCCAAAAAGATCAGAAAGTGAAGAAAAATGAGGAAGCTGGGAGAAGTTTTTCAGGAACTGTTAGCCAGATGTCATTTTAAAATGTGAAGTCTGAACCCATCCTGCCTGATAAGGGGATGGGATTCAATTCCACTTATATAAGTTAAGCCTGCCTACTAAAGCAGACACTTGATTGAATCAAAGTGAGCTTCCTTTTATTTCCTCCTTGAATGCTCTAGCTAATTGCCTCAAGTCTCCATTTAATGCATATATTTTGCAGAAATGGTGTTCAAGGTAGTGGAAGATGGTAGATCTAATTAGCAAGTCTGGTTTTATAAGCAAGCTGCTTTCATCTTGTTCTTCCTTGGAAATCACAAGGTTTGTAAAATTATTGTAAATACATGTCTGAACATGTAACCCTCCTCACCTCTCTCCTCATGATTTCATAAGCAGCTGGTGTTGCTGTGGTAGTTTAACGGAATAAACTGGCTCTTTTGGGGACATCTGTATCCAATATAGACTATCTCTGGCATGTCTGTGTCCCTTCTCTGTGTGTAACATGATGGAAAGCAGGCTCGGAGTTTTGGGTCCTTGCCCCGTGTACTTCTTTGTATCATGAAGTGAACAGCCATTTCCTCTCCAAGTCTCATAAATGCTAGGGGGATTTTCATTTTCCATCAAGAGGATGAGATTTTCTTTTTCCTGTGATCTCAGAAGTCATTGCAGCTGGCACTTTACAGAAAGTGAAGAAAAGGTCTTTAGGCCCTTGATTGTATCATTCGCTCTGCAGCCTCATGATTATGAAAACACAGCGAGTCCAAGCTTTTCATTTTGGTTTTCTGAATAAAAACCATAGACATAAAACAGGCCATAATTGATATCCAAAGTTGTACCAGGCTGGGTGATGCCTATAAGATCAAATCAATATCCATGTCCTAGATTTGCTCTCTATTTTCTTTTTTGAATTTTCCACTCAAAGAAATCAACTTGTAAAACAGTCTTGGGAGTATAGCTCTGCTTATAAATTCTGATAAGTTATTTGAAATAAATCACAAATAGATTAATGTATTTTTAACCTGATCTTATCCCATTTAGAACAAAGGAGTTTGCTTAACAGAGAAAGTATTTAACAAAGCCAATGGTCTGTAACAACGGTTCTCAGTGTGGTCCTCAAACCAGCAATATTAGCATTCCCTTGAAATTTGTTAGGGATGAAAATTCTCAGGTCCCAACAAAATCTGAAAATCCAGGCATGGGACCCATCTATCTGTGTCTTAACAGGCCCTCCAGGTTATTGTAATGCAATCTAAAGTTTAAGAACCCCTAATCCCTAAAGACTAATTGATGAAGTAGAATTGAAAATAAAATTAATATATCTACAGTGTGTTTGTTTAGGTATTGGCAAAGTAATTTTAGGGCTGTCTTGCTTTTTCTGTGAGGAATAAGTTGAGTGCTCTTCTGCTTTACCTGTATTAATTTAATTAATTCTTCCAACAATCCCATGTGGTAGGCACTGTTATTCTTACTTTCAAGATCAGGAAGCTAAGATGAAGTACCTGCAACACCATCACCCAGTTTAATCAGCAGTGGAAGCACCATCCAACTTGGCAAACCTGGTGCTGAGAAATGGTCATCCTACCCTGGATTTGCTGGATCTGGGAAGGGGCTGCAGACTTTTCATAAGGAACCCAGGGGCCCCTCTAGGGACCTCAGGAGGGTGGGAGGCTGGACCTACTCCTCAAAGGACAAAGAAAGCTTCTCAGAAAACCTAGGATAGAACTTTATATAGCAAAGAACTGTTGCTCTCTGATATATAGACAGCTTTGTCTCTGGCATCACACTTAGGTATAGCATAGATTTATATAGGTAATCCATTTCTCAATGTTACAGCTCACTCTCAGGGGATACATCTCATATTTTACTTCTAATGGAACACTTTCCATAAATTCCAGTTTCAAAGTCCAATGTTACTGATGGCTAGAAAGCTCTGCATCTTTGTGGAGAATAAAGCTCCTGGTCGATTGGATCTCCTGGGGATTATTTCAAGTGTGTAGGCTAAACCTACTTGTCAGTGTTCAAAAATGTCTGCTTGCGCTTTTTAAATTAGACTTTAGTTTCCTTATGCTCTGAACATGTGATAGAAACCTGTGTAAGAAAGTGAACTTCCATTTATCTAGAACAAAACAGATGAAAATTCAAACCTTAAAATTCCTCCTAGATTGTCACCAGAAAGCACCATTACATTGTTTGTGTATTACTGGTAAGAACATTTTATTGTATTATGGACCTATGGTTTGGGAAAGAAAATCAGGAAAGTTCGCTGTGGGAAAAGTGTGCAGTTGTGATACAATGAAGATTACTCTGTGCTTCTTTCTGTTGTTCTGCACTCATTGTTTGGATGGCTCCTTCTCAGTGGCCACCTTGGACAGCCCAATTACAAAGACTTTTCTAGCCATTCAAGGACTAGTGGGCAGAACCCATGAGCCTGGGCTCACCTTTCTGCCCAACACACATTGAGTGGGTGTTCACCATCTCCTCCACAAGCCCTACGCAGTTTTGCTCACCTCTTCCACGTATGGCTGTGGCCTACTCTGTTTACTTACCACAGTTGGAGCTGCTCAAATGCCCAGAGCTGTGGGCTGAGCACAGCCCCTCAGTGTGGCCCGTAGGTCCCTTCTGTCCTTACTGGCAAATATGGCCACAACCATCAGCAATGGTTAGAACCTCCATCAGGGCTGCCTGGGCTTCTCACTCACTGCCGCTCCCCTGGGCTTTTCTGTCACCACCATGACATTGCTCTCTTCCATGCTTTCCCCCCTTCATAGGCCAAAACAAATTAGAACAGAAAGAACACACAGAACAGGAAAGGACTCGAGGTATCCTCTCAGGGCAAAGAAAACCAAAGCACCTGGTGCCTGGTCCTCCCATCCTCCACATGAAGCCCTTACTAACATCACAGGGCCTCTTTACTGACAGCTTCTTTGAATAGGAAAGTGATTTGTTAATAGTATGGAGAGAAAGACCAGATTTAAAGCATGCTGGTAGTTTTATGAACTAAATCCCAAAAGATTAAGTTAACTCTACATTTTCAAGCTGCACTAAGCTAATTGCTTACTCAGTAGGTGAAGAATTACCATTTACCAAGACATGCAAGTAATCAGCAAAGCCTATTCTTGAGCCCAAAGCATGTTAAAAGCAAACTTAAGGATTTTTGAAAAAGTATCATTTTGGTATGGAAAGATATAGATTACAGATTGGTTTAGAATTAAAAGAAAATTCCCACATGGGAGAGATGAGACCACTGAGGAGTGAAAGACTAAGTGACCTACCAAGGTCATATAGCTGATAAAACATAAAGATGGCATTTCTGATCCCAAGCCTATTGGTGTCTCCATGACTCCAACCATCTCAGGAGATGACAGCAACCACCTCACTTTGGCCACTGACTCTTTGTTCCAATACAATGGTGAAGGAAGCAGTGACAGGCAGCAGCCAGTCACAGGAGATGAGATGATGACAGTGACGGCATTTTCATAGCCACCAGCCATACTTCCTGATCACCCCACCCAAGAAATGGTAGTTGATGAACCATACTTATCAGTCTTGCTATAATTAAAAAAAAACACTGATAAAAGGACATACCATCCATTAATATTTCTAATGTATATGTGTCTGGCACCTGTGTACTTGAGTCAGCAATTACACATCCTACTTTCTTCATTTAAAGGCTTGCATCTTTGCATGGAAGGGTTCAGCTGACATGTTGTGGAAAAACATCACCATGTACATTTAGCAGAGATCAGAAGACAATGGATCCAGGCCCTCACTTATCAAGGTTGGCCATTGGCACAACAGCATGAAAATATCTGGAAGAGCTGTGTCTGTATCACATTCTGAAGATGATAATAGAAGCTGAGTGTCACCAGCAACACCATCTTTGGATGCATAAATATTTACATCCCTTTTCTGTAAGGGAAATACTACTGTAGTTTTTTAAAAAGGAAGGGGGAAGAAAAGGAAATATCTGTGTGTGCCTTTTAGCTTATCTACAGGGGGCAACTTTTCCTGGTTCTGAATTTCTACCCATAAACTCTGCCCTCCGTCTCCCCAGCAGTCCTCACTTTACTAGACTGGAAGATCAAAGTAGATGCTGAAAACGCTCTCCAGCCATGATTTTAGCACACTCGTGCTACTCCAAAAAATCCTCTGGGCCTGGAAGTGCTCTTCTGTCTCTCCTTGAGGAAGCAATAACATGTCAAGGGGATTTTAATGTGAATATTGATCTGTGATGCCCACATTTCAAGATCTCTTCACCAGGCCCAGGGTAAGGTCTTATGCCTTCCTACCTCTCTTCATGTTTAACACAGGCAAGGATTTAAGGCAATTTCTAAATTTGAATAGAAAGTGGTCATTGGTAGGTTTGCCATAAGAGGATATTGCCAAATATGGTACTTAAGAACCAAGTGGGGAAGCACAACCTTTGGGCCAAAGAGGAAACAATCTTCTCTTTGATACCCCCTTCCTTTTATTAGCATTACCTTACCCTAGAGAGTTCATAGAAGTGAGTTTTTGATTAGAATGATCATGCTTTAAATATTTCCAGAAGTTCACTTGGGATGTAGTTGATACCTGAAAGCATGGTTGGTTTCTGGCTCTATTTCCTGTGCTCAGCCCCTACATTAATTCCATATCTTGAAACCAGGTGTGGTCAGTTATGGTTTGACCCTATTTATGAAAACATTGGAGGCTCCAGGTTTTACTCCTCTGTGGGAAGACATAATAGTGTAATCATTTATTGGGTCTGCCATAACGAAGTACCACAGATTGGGTGACTTTGATAACAAAAGTGTATTTTCTTACCATTCTGGATGTTAGAAGTACAGGATCAAGGTGTCCGTAGGTTTTTTTTTTTTTTTTTTATAAACTTTCTCCTGAGCAATTTTCTCATTGTTTCTTCAGTTGGTGTTCCTTAAGTATGTATCTCTGTCCAAATTTTCTCTTCTGATAAGGACAGCAGTCATGTTGGATTAGGGCCCATCCTAATGAACTTATTTTAACTTAACCACCACTGTAAAGATCCTGAACCAAGTACAGTTCATTCTGAGTCACTGGTGGTTAGGACTTCAATATATGAATTTTGTTGGGGAGGATACAATTCAGATAGAACAAGTAGTGTTTTGGTTGAGTCAGAGGAAGGATGAATCTGAATCATCTCTTGCTAACTCCATGATTTTCAAGAAAAAACTCATATAAAAGAGTGCATATTTCTCAGGATGCTAGAGGGATCAGCTAAGAGTTCTTCATTTTCAGTAGCGCCACTAGAACTGAGTGATGGTGCCAAACTTTGGAGCTTGAGTCAAGAATCATTTACTCTTAGCAGAAATTGGTATAATTTACTATTATTTGGAATATAAATCCTACCTACTGCAAAAGGACTGGAGATGGTATATAACTTTAAACATAATGAAAAAAAGAGAAAATAAGTAATCATATGAAACTTCAAGAGTGAATAGATGTTACCAGTTGCCTGGAGAAAACTAAAGATTGATCCTTAATTATTTTATTGATTTCCTGGAAACAAAAACAAAGAAATATACTAAGATATGTCATTTTCATGGGCTGTTAAAAGAAAGCAGGCAAGCTTGCCTGGAGAGTGAATTTTTTTCCCTGAAACTAAACCCAAGGAAAAATTTATTGCATGAGACATTTCACAGCAACTTGAGTGAATTAAGAGTGTCAGATGTTGAACAGGGTCAGTGGATCATAAAATAGATGTTTTCAAATAGGTTTAATGAAAATGATTATTTATAACAAAAAGTCCTACCACGCTTTAATGTTATAAGGGGAACATTTGGCATAATTCGTATCTTTTGGGAAATAAAATTCTTAAAAAACCCTCTTTTCCTTGCGATGTTTGGAGTGCCTGACAGTATGAGAAAGAAATGCTGAGATGCTGAGTGAGCTACCATATTACAGCAGAGGCCACTGAGGAGTCTTCAGACATGAAGCAGCATGTTTAAAGGTGATCTGGGTTGAGGGACAGGAAAAATTAAAGTGACTTTTCAAAAGAAAATGTAGAAATTTATCATTTCTTCCACTTAATTTTTTCCTTCTCTTCCTCTATTTCCTCCTCCTTTTTTTTCTCCTTCTCCTCCACTCCCTCCTCCTTCTCTTCCTTCTTTCTTCCCTTGGCTCCTGGGAGATGGATCAGGAGAGGTGATCAATGACATGACTAAATAAATAAGAGCTGAGCAGCTCTCAAGAATGGGATTCTACATGTTTGAGGTAGACAGCCTCCAAGATGGCCTCCTAATGAACCTGGACTCCTGGAATTCATGGCTTTTGTAGTTTCCTTCCACCTTGTATAAGAGTCAGTCTGTGTGACTGATAGGATATCGCAGAACTGATAGTATGTCACTTCAAGGCAAGGTCATTAGAGACACATGGCTTCTGGCTTACTATTTCTTATCCTCTTTCTTGGGTCACTCACTCTGGGGGAAATCAGCTGCCATGTCATGAGCAGCCCCATGGAGAAGCCCACATGGTAGGGCTTCCTGCCAGTAGTCACTGAACGAGGTGGAAAGTGGGTTCTCCAGCCTGTCAAGCCTTCAGATGACTACAGCGTGGGCTGGTATCTCACTGAGAGAACTTGAGCCAGAACCACTCAGCTCAACTGCTCTAAAGTTAAGTGAGATAAAGAACTTGTGATACAGTTCTGTGACCCACAGAAACTATGAGATAATAAATGTTAGTTGTTTTAAGTTGTCAAATTTGGGGGTGATTTGTGATCTGTAATAGGAAACTAATAACAGCATTCGATTGCAAATTGTTTACATTGCTATCTAAAATAAGACTCTCCACCTTCTTGGGCATTCACTTTCCCCTTTATCTACTTTAGTTTTCTTCATAGTCCTTATCACTACATGGTATTACATTACTTTTTATTTGTTCATTGTTTGTCTTCCTTCAAGCAAAGAAAGTTTCACAAAGGTAGGGAATTGTCTGTTCTGTTCGTATTGTCAGCACCTACGAAAGTGCTTGGCACATGTTGATGCTCAGTCATATTGGTTGAATAGTTTATGTGATTAACTGAGTCTTTGATAACTGTTGGCTCACAATGGCTGAATTTTGGAAAGAGCAGTGTCACCGGGAGGAACCACAGAAGAGATGGCCAGAGGGGCCTTGCTGAGAGCAGGATCAGCAAGAATCCAAAGCAGGTTGCTAAGTGGAGGTGTCAAGTAGTCTCTGTGGCTTTCCAGAAATTTCCTTGGGAAGAGAACTAATAGACAGTGGCAATTCCAGCATTTCTATAAAGAGGTTTTATTGGGAGGCAAATCTGGTTGAAGATGAATTCCCATAGGCTCTCATAAAAGACTGAGAAAAACTGAGGTGTTCATGAGAAGAGAGTGTTTGATGGAGGGTTGGCTGGAGCCATTCTGTGTCCTGCCTGCTCAAATTGTCAATGTGCGTAGACGAATGGACTTCCCCTCATGGACGGGTGTGACAGATTCTTGAGGTTTTTGTCATGTAGATAGCACAGGAAATACTGTTTTTGTTGTCCCTCCCAATAAAATGAGAGCTTGTTTCAGTTAACTTGGAGTCACCTTTTGATTGCTCTCTGTCTCTCAATCTGCATCCAATCTGCAGCTAAGCCTTTTGGTGTTACCTTCAAAACATACCCAGAATCTCACCACTTTTCCAAGCCCTGGTCCAAACTACTCTCATCTCTCACTTAGACTGTGGCAATAGTTTTCTAGCTAGTTTCCCTGCTTGTGTCTTCTTGTCACTTACGTCTTTTTCCATACAAAACCTGAAGGTACTCTTTAAAATATACACCAAATCATATCATCCTTTCTGTTTCAAATTCTCCAGTCTTCCTTGGAGTAAAAGCCAAATTCCTTGCTATGGCACCAGCTTCCCACAGCTGTCCCGGTGCCTCTGCCACCCCATCTTCCACTTTCTTTGCCCCAGCCAATCTGTCCTCCTTTCAGTTAGTGGAGCAAACTAGCAGGGTCTTCGCTCCTGCCTCAGGGTCTTTGCACTTACTGTTCCAGCTGCCTGGAATGCTATTCCTCTCTGGATATTTGCCTGGATACCCACATCACCTGTTCCCTCACCTCTCCAAGTCTTTCTCTAATACCACCATTTCAGTGAAGACTTTTCTGACTGTTCTGTTAAATATGGAAACCTCTCCACTCTGTACTCCCTATTCCCTCTCCCTGTTTTATTCTGCACCATAGAATTTCTCATCTTCATCCATATACACATTCTCTCCATACACACATGTATATACACACACACACACACACAATTCACTTCATTATTTGTCTGCCTCCAACACATAAGTGCTTCTCAAAATTTAATTTGAAGATAGTATTAAAATGCAGAGTCTGAATATTTAATATCCCAAGTGTTGTTGATGCTGCTGGTCCAGGGACCATAATCTGAGAAGCAAGTTTCTGGAACTGTGCTCTTCAGTATAGCAGTCACTAGCCACATATGCTCATTTCAATTTAAATTTATGAAAATTAATTATGGTTTAATACTCAGTTCTTCAGTCACAATAGCCACGTTTCGGGAGCTCACAAACCGCTTGTGACCAGTGGTTGCCCTATCAGCACAGATACAATACATTTCATTACCAGTGCAAGTTCAGCTAGATAGCCCTGCTCTAGAACCACTCTGTACAATACAGTAGTCACTAGCCACATGGGGCTGCTTAAATTTAAACTAATCAAAATTCCATAAAATTGAAAAGTCAGTTCTTTATCCGCACTAGCCACACATCAAGTACTCAATAACTGCACATGGCTAGTGGCTGCTGCGCAGCAGAGTATGGAATCTGTCTATCATTGCAGAAAGTCCTGTGGGGTGGGACACGGAATATAAGTTCCACGAGGGCAGGGACTTCTGTGTGTCTTGCTCACCGCTCTGTCTTCGGTGCCTAACACAACAGGACCCACAGGTGGGCCTTCAAAAAGCATTTATACTTTGGTCTTCCCTCGGTAGATGGCGGTATCTTGAGGAAGTAGTTGTGATTGCCTTTTGCTATTGCTGGAAGACCATTAATAAACATTCCCTAGACTGAATGTTTACACCACTTCCCACTGTCTAGCTCCTGAGGGATGAATGTGCAGCAGGACAGGGTGGTATGCAAGCTGGAAACTTGGCACAGGCAGAGCCGTTAGCCTCTCGCCTGTGACTCTAGTCCTCCTTCTTGGTCAGAGAGAGAGCGAGCTCAGGGATGCTGCCTTTTACACTTTCATGGAGGACCCGCACAAGTCGGCTTTCGAAGCCAATCCCCCTGGTGTCCCTGAGTTCATGCAAACTCTGATCTGAAGGGCATTACAGCCCTTTCCATCTCCTTAGACGTGGCTCCACGCTTCCAGGTAGGCCACTTTCTAAAAAAAAGATGCACTTCATTCTGAAATAGTAGCTAAGTATGACCTACATAACCAAGAGTTACTTTGACATCTTTAGGATATATACCCCCTGTCCTCAGCCCTTTCATTGTGCCTTCACAGTCAGATCTAACTGCTCTATAACAAAGAAAACACTAAGAGGATGCGCATACAAAAATGTAGCTGTGTTCTTTGGAAATCGTTTCCCTAGAATTCTAGCTGGCTACTTCTGATTATCAATGGTATTCATCCTGCTGTATTTTTCCAGGAAAATAAATCTGGCTGGGGAATTTTAAAAATCTGTACAAAAGACACATTTCACTACTACCACATTGGAAAAAATATTGTGTTTGGCAAAGGAGAGACTTTTGGATGCCATTAATAAATACCCTCATCGTTGGTCCCAGTAACCAGAACTGAGAGAAAAATCTAGGCCATGAAGTCTTGTCTGCATCCTAATTCAGATGGGTTATTTATCCCCTTGGCTTTCTCCTACAGTGTTTCAATTTTATTGGCTGAGTCAAACATCTTTTTCTGTCCTTATTCCAACAGCAGTAGAATATCTCTATTCTTTTATTCTTTTTAGTTAGCCAGACTGGCAGGATTTAGAAAGATTTTGATAAAAACTGAGGACAGATGCAATATTCAATATTTTTGATAGACGTGGCTCTACTGGTTTTTTTGTTTGTTTTTTGTTTTTTGCCTTGAAGCTAATGTGTCTCCCAAAGCTAAATACAATACTTAGCAAATGAGAATTTCAAGAATGCCAGAAACTTTAATGAGATGGCATCAGTGCTGGGTACTCCTCGACCAAATTCATATGTGTCTGTCTATTTAACACCTATCTACCTACCTATCATCTATGGTTAATATGAAAACTAGATCACCATTTAAAATATGAATAATGACAATACTTCTAGAGAGTATGACCCCTTGAGCATTGTGTAATACAGAAATAAAGCAAATTCTTCCAAACAGGAACAGAGAAACAGCGGCAGAACCAAAAAGTAAATTCTGGACTGTTAAATCCTAATCTAACCTGACCATGTTGTGAAAAGCTAAAGGCAGCTCATTCTCTTTATATCTGCAGCATGTGCTGGGCAGAGCTGGGCAGCGTTTCTGAGTCTGGGGCCTTCTCTTTGTACAGAACCACATTGAAGTTCTACTACCACAGCCTCCTCGTGTCAAGAGGAGGGCTACCATAGGCACTGATAATACCTTAGAAAGCCCCATAGAGATGTTCCAAATGCTGGACCAAGGCACATCTGGGGACACTTGGACACGTTTCATAAGGAAGATGAGAATGAGCGAACTGCCTCTGGGCTGTCTTTTGGCAGCCCTCTCCGCTTGGAGGTGAGAGGGGTGGGAGAGAGTTTAGGGAATCTGGAATGGGGCCTGCAGGAGGTTCTGCCATTTGTTCCGATTGTGCGAAGTCAGAAGGGCCGTGGCACAAGGGTGTCTGGAGGTGCTCAGCTGCGTGTAAGTCTTACTGAAGTTAGCTGCTTGATCCAAACTTCAAGCAGACTCAAATTTATTCAAATACTAACGATATTTGAAATAAAATCAGTATCTACAGGTCTTCTGCAATGTGATCCATATGTTTTGGACTCATTACAACCCCCAAAGGGACAGAATTTACGTAAAGCGGTGGCACCGGCAGGTGTCCCCGTGACACAGGCAACTGAAAAGTGCAATTTCCAATTACAGTCCTTTCCACCGAAGTTGGCACACTTCTAAAATGAAACTTAATGTTTTAAAAATTCAACTCTTTGTATTTCTAGTCCATCCCTGGACCTACAGAAACAACGCATTTGGGCATTAGAAACAAAACAGAATCCCTACAAACCCCTGATTCTTGCGATATTCTACCTGAAACAAACTTCGGAAAAGAACCTTGATACATTTCTCTAAAATGGCTTTTCGAAGTTGCTCAACCACACGTGCTGAAGTGCTTACCTTCAGTTTTATAACAGTTTTCAAGAGGCTTGCCGACAGTTGCTGATCCTTCTCATGAGGGGCTCTGGATGTGAACAGAAACAAAACGTACCTTTGGAGATGCTGCTCAAACAGAGCCATGCAGGAAAATGGGGAGGGAGTGACGAGTGGCCAGTACACAGCTACAAACAGGTCAGGAAGTAAAAGGCCCCCACTTTGCTTACAGTTATGGGGCAATTAAGGCTCTGACTATGGTTTGGGTTCACCTGCTAGCAGTGAGCAGGCTAGCTCCGCAGTCTTTGAGACTGAAGCTTGTTAAATGTCCAGGATCGTCTCCCAAAAATCTCTGTGTCTCTGACAAATTCACTCTCGCATTCTGACGGTGATATGTTCTGCTGGGCATTAGCTTATCTCCCTTCAGCAAAGTTGTCTGCAAAGTTCTTTGAAATCACCACAGACCCAGCCCCCTGCACCCCGTGGCACTTCTCCTGAAAATGGGCACCACACAAAAGTGGCCCATCCACCTAGTGCAACTAAAAAAATACAGAAGAAAGAAACATGCAGGACCCAAACCTGAAGCTGTATTTCATCAGTAGCTGCAGAGAACCCAATGGGTAATACTCTACAAAAGGAGATGGGTACATGAAATTCATCTCACTGAAGTACAGAAAGAGTAAGCTTAAAGAAAAGTTTTAAATGTTGCATTTGCTATTACCATAAGAATTACCAAGTGTTTCTTACTTTGAGCCCAAGGAGACATTTGGTCTCATTTTCCCAAGGCCTTGGTTGGATTCCAGTTCCCACACAGCATGACGTTGGGTTCCAAGGCCTGCAGAACACTTTGCTAAGAGTAGAATATGTTGCATTGTTTAGAAAATCAGATAAGAAAGGTCACGTTTCTTCCTGGCCAGAACAGGCTATTGGCTGTGAAGAAGTAGGCATTGGAGCCCTGAGGCCACAGGCCAAGGAAGTTAGGTGAGGGAAGTTAAAGAAACAGAAACACTCAGCACCTGAGACAGTGCGGCTTCCTCTTCATAAACGCACAAGGAGCCCGTTACATCACACGATCACCCTGAAGGTTATTTGGCCACCTGCATTTGGGATTAAGCACAGCTTTTAAAAGGGAGGGAGACTCTCTTGTGGCCCTGTGTGTATTTCCTGCGTGCAGTATTTTAAAAAGAAACATTACCCACCAGAGGCCCCAGGCGATGGTACTGGGGGAAACAATACCCGCTTGGAAATCAGAGGGGACTCTGGTTTTCATTATGTGAGTGAGAGGTCATTATTTGAATGCTTCTCTCTTTTTCTTTAAATCCACAACCTCTTGGTCTCCAACCCTCCAGTGGGTCCATGGTCCATTATTCTTTGGGTGTTTTAACATTATAAACGTGGTGGAGGAGAGCCAACTGGAGTCCCACCGTCTGACTAGCTGATGGCAGGCCTTTGCCTGCGGGGTCGTCATTCATAAAGATCAAGTTGGTCGTAAATCACCTACTGGCCTGTGGTTGTAAGGAGAGCAAGAGCAATGGTCTGAATCCTGTCCCTCTGCTTCTTCTACAGAGACAAGGATTGGTTCAGCAAACTGATCTTTTCAGGGGCTTTTCTTAACTGGCAAGGGAGCATGAAAAACCAACATTTCTCACATTTCTCCATCAACGGGGGGTGGGATTGTAGCTGGAGGAATTAACTGTACAGTTGAAATCCAAAGCATTTGTGCAGTTATTCTGGAAGTACGAAAAATGGAAAATTTTACAAAGGTAGTTATAGTCACTTTGGTCTCCAGCGCCAAAAGAACAGCTTTGAGGTAAAAAGGCTGTTTATCAGTTGTGACAGTGTTGTCCCTTTATCTAGGTTCTCATAAATGAAAAAGCCTATGACAGATTTGTTAAAATCCTAAATGGAAGCACCCATGAAGAATCTCTTCATGATGCGAAATCTGTATTTTTTTAAATTGTTGTTCAATTACAGTTGTCCCCATCTTTACCCCCATGACTCCCCCCTGCCCTACCCCTTCCCCACCTGCCACATTCAATCTTACCCTCCCCCCCAACCCTGTTGTCTTCGTCCATGTGTCCTTTATACTTGTTCTTTGACTTGGGTCAAGTCATGGAATTTTTTTGGTTAAACTTCATTTGTAGAGGGCAGCTGTGTTCTTTAGCAGTTGGTGGTAAGACTGGAGAAGAAAGAAATACCAATTACTGGTTGATCTTTCTTACTGGAAATCCTCTCCCCTGTATCTTTTGTGTGACTATCTGGAAGTGAGCTTAATAAGCCTACTGTGACTTGGGGAGACATTTGGGGCTCTGAGGATAATAATGAAAAATAATGAGGATAGTTACCTCCGACTGCAGTGAAACAGGGATTAAGAGCCTTCCTGCCACACTTTTTAATAGCTTTCATTGTTTAGTTTATTGTCACTGCAGGCAGATAATTTCATATTCACAACCCTGATAATATTTGAGGTTTCAAAGAACCCATCCTTGGTGGGTTTACAAGTACAATCAATTTCTTGGTCATTTGAATGGCTACCTAATCAATCTTACTTGGGCTATCTACTATTTTGTAAATTACTAACATAGTCTAGTTTTCAATAATCAGACATGGTAAGTTGAGATGCCTCAATTATTCTGACCATTACCATTGTAAGTTCATGACAATTAGAATGATACAAAAGAGCACCCACGTTGGCTGAAGAATCCGAGGATCACTGAGGAAGGGAGCAGCAGCCACCCTCTCCGTGAGCCGGATTCTGGGGAAATCGTGATTGTGGGTTCGAAGGCGTGTGGTGTGTTTGGACTGTGGCTATTGCATATGCTGTTTGAGAGGACAGTCAAGCAGCTTTGAGGCCCTTAGCGCTTGTCCAAGCAATAATGTTTCATTGTTATTTTCAGAGAATATCCTCATCCTTTAAAATATTGTGTGAGTGTGTGTACGCGTGAGAGAGGAAACATATGGATTGGACATGAGTCTTAATCCATGGAATAACAGAACAAAACAGAACCTGCTATTTCCATATGACTAATTCAAGGCCATGGCAAAGTTAACTTATAATTAATATTATGATACTGTTAAGCTATGGTAGAAATTGCCTCATTAACTTTATCAAATATCTCCCTGAGTGTGCTCCATGTACGCTGTTTTGAATGTTTGAGTGCATCATGGCTTGTGATGCTCACCTTGTCTGAGTTATAAAATCCAGACCAAGGGTCTTCTCTGAGAGGAATCCCTGAGCTTCATCCCTCTCTCCATATGGTGATGAAAATGGTTTCTTTGGTAAATGCCACCAGAGTAAGATTCACAGCACCAGCACAGCACCAGGCACACAGTAGGTTCTTAGTAAATACTTGTGGGATGAGTGAATGAATGTTGTCACTGTTTTTGTATTCCCCTTTCCACCCTCTGATTCATCACGTGATGCCAGTTGATCCGAGTTCCATTTAGAATATGGATATTATATCTTTCTTTTTCATCCAGATTCTGTCATAATACCTGGTCAACGAACCTTTGTTAAAGGAGTTGAGGGTTGCTGAGTACCATCTACTCCTTCAGAAGAAAAATGATTGGTATTCCTTGGGAATCCTTTGTTCATGAGTATTGATTTCAATTTCAGTCTCTGTCACATGTTCATCATCACATGGGCCAGGACTGGTTTCAGGCATCCTGATTTCATCAGTATAAAATTTAGTAGCTCATTGACTGTAATGAGAAACATTCTACAACATGGAAATGGTTAGTCTTGGAAATTCTTAGGTCAAGGTTGTTGTTGTGGTTGTTGTTGTTGTTTTTAATGATTCTTCAAGGCCGTCTTTTAGTACCTAGATGATGCTGTTTGCTGATATGTGAGCAACCATTTAAACTTCACGGTAGCCTCCCTGGGTGGTTCATGAGACGGGCATCCTAGTTGCAGATAATTCCTGGGATAGTTCTGGAGATGCCACAAAGGTGCTGCTGACAGGCAGGAACTGTTTCGTATCTAGTTCTCAAATGGAGAGGTTCTGTTCATCACATGTGGTTTCAAATGCAAGCTGATCTGCTGACTTGAAACAAAAAAAAAAGGCTTTAAAAAATGGACCTGTGGCTTTAGGAGATGGCAACGCACTCAAAGGGAAAAGGAGTGATCACGAGGGTGCATTCCTGGTTGCGGTGTTCCTAGTATGAGTGTCTCTGGAAGTATTTCCTCTGTCATGTGAACGGCTTTGTGCACCTGGTGGGCATCTTAATGAAATCCTCCTGAGCTGCGGTTGGGCAACTGGAGCCGTGTTTCGGCAAGTCCCAGGGACAGCACCAGCGTCCACTGCACACAGCTGGTGACAGGCGCACCTTCCCCCTGCCCCTCTCCTCCCTGGAGTGGTAAGGACAGCTTCTGGTGTAGGGGTCAGAAAGAAGAAACCGTTTGGCTCATGGCACATGGAAAACCAATTTGTTTCACAGATTTTCCATGTGAATATTTTCACTACAATATTTACCTAGTCTTTAAATATTCTCTCTCCTTCCTCTACTGTGTATTCAGCATTTTATCAGAATAACTCCTTTCTCAACGAATCATGATTGTCAGCTATTGAACAAATGAACTGCATTTGGTGACTTCTCTGTGAACATTTAGACCTGGGAAGCAATGTATGGTATTACTTTCCCCTTAAAAATACTGCATCTTTACTTTCCCCTTAAAAACACTCCAACATTTCATGTTGCATGCTCTTGGACACCAAACTTCTTGAAAACTTGTCCTAATTCTGAACACATGTAAAGGGAAAATGTATTTAATTTACTGCTAGCCTTATTCTGAGATCTTGCTAAGATGCAGGGGGCTAGCTCAAGTTAATGCTCCAAGGAAGTTAGCAGCCCTGTTGGTTTGTATGAGAGCCATTAAGCAGCTCACATAAGATGAGGAGAAGGTTGAGGACAAATAGACTTAAAATCGATATCTCTTAAAGCCTTTTTACTTGCTGAAGATGAAATTTGCCTTTAATCTGTCAGTATTTGCTTTCTGTCATGTTGATTTCTCAGATCTAAAGGTCTGAGTGAGTAGAGGTTTGTCATTTCTCTTTTTCTAACTGATTTGATAATTTTTCCTTTTAGGTCAAGTTGCCATATTATTCTTCCAGGCTTTAATGCTCTAAGACTTTTTAATTTTTTAAAGCTGTAATAACTAATGGTCAACATAATTTTGAAGATTTCTCCAACGTTTGTAATCAGTACCAGGAGAAGTATAATTAGGTGCATACTTATCCATAATTCTGAAATCTACAAAGAGCTGAAAAAAATAGAAGTTTTTAAAAACAATTTATGTTTGGCACAAATTAATTTGGTGACAGAACCTGACTTAAAGGGATACAAGCTGTTTACAGTTTTCAATAATCTTATGCAGAAATATTAATACATTTAATGAAGGGTGGCATGCCAGACTCTACTAGGTGTGTTACAAAGCATGCCACAGACAGCTTCCTAAAATGTGAAAAACTATGAATTCCAAAATATATCCGGCAAGTATAGAATTGAAGACCTGAATTAGACTCTGATGATAAAGACTTTTCACTTACTTGTTCACTTTCAGCCAAAGTCACTGAGCCAAGGGAAGTGACAAAACCAAGGATGCAACTTTATAGGGACGGCAGCCACAGTGCTTGCCACTGACTTGCTCTTGACTTTAACATAAGGCAAGTTTCTTGCTCACTTTTCAGTGTCCCATCTGAACACCAAGCTCCTCTGGCCAGGATATTAAATGAGGCTTGACCCAATTACCAACATATTGCTTTATTTCTTGGTGGTAGTAAATTAAGGCTTTCTAGATTCATACAGCACGCAGTGATTTGAACATTAGGATTAAAAAAACAATGAGCATTCAATTTAGCAGAGGCAGGAAGGAAGCAATGTTTTAAAACAGATAAATTTCCTAGTGAGGCCTTTTGTTTGGTTTCTAAAAATCTGCTGAGCTATTTCCCCAGTAACCTCTGTCAGAGATTCACAGCCCAAGGGGAAGCAGAATGGAAAGGAAGATTGGGGGAAAGGGAGAAAGTGGGACAGATGGTATGTGCTGGGCAATCAGCATGAAAGTTGTCTTTGTCTCCTATTTGGAAGACAGTGTAGATGTTGTGGTCAGGTGGTGTTGATAAAAATATTCGCTTTAGGACTCCCTTTCTCTGATTCAGGGAGCCATTTCGGACCTCCCTTCTCATTCTGGGAGTACGAAAACTGCTCACTTGGAAGATCCCAGTGCCAAGGGTTAGGAACAATCCTTTGTGACTCTCAAATTCTAAAGCTTTAGACAAGGTCATAAGTCACAGAGCAGGGGAATGCTACCTTCAACCCCTTTTATGATTCTAAACTCTATGGCTATCACTAGATACTATCTCCAGCCAAACAATTTATCTACCCCCGTCCCCTGCCCATGGCCCTGATTGCACATCTGATTTGTTGATTACATTGACTGGAGAGAAGACCGTATTTCACATGATGCATGAAAGAAATCTCCTGGGTAGACACCACCTCACTCTATCTCCTTCCCAACAGAAGACAAAGGAACGCAGGGAGCCTACAGTGGGAGTGCAGTTGTCACGAGCGGTGTGCAAGCTTGGTCTGAAACAAATTCCACATGCTTGCCTTGGAGATGCAGAGGTTCTGGGTTTGGATGGTGGACGCTGTGAGAAAGAAAGGATGGGTGATTTGAACACTGATGGAGGGGCGTGGTCACAGAATAATTTGGGAAAGGTCATGTGTTTATTGACAAAAGGCAACTCAATTTGATGAAAATAAGCAATGGAATTTCTTCTGGCATCCTGATTTCACATGAATGAGGCTAGCAAATGGACTGTTATCCAAATAGGACCTTTACAATTCATACTTGGCAATGACTTTAATGTTTTATTCAAGGGCTCTGGCTGGTAAACCAGCGCCTAAGCTCTATCAATGTGTTCTCTCTTCCATTTGTCTGGCATTTCCGAGCGAACAGTATTTGAACACCTGGAAGCCTGCCCTGCTTTCTTTGACAGAGAACATGCAGACAGCCACAGGGGAAGGCACACAAAGTGGCAGTCTGCACAATTAAACGTTATGACTTAACCCCAACAGGCTTTATGTGATGAAGTCTGGATGCACAAAAAAATAAATAGATGAAAAAAGTAGAAATGTGATCGGAATGACAACGAACCGAGGTGTCTGTTCCTGTCAGCTGCAGGGCAGATGTGCATGCTGCAGGCCTCGTGCGCATGGACAGGAATCAGGAAAAGCTTATAGGACTGTGCCCTTGGGGCCTTGTTTCTCAGTAAAAAATCGTAAGGGTTTTTCCTCCATTTGAAAGATCAGCTTGACTGGGGGATATGGGCTTTGCTGGGATTAGGGATTTCATGGTGGTATTAAGTGGGCTGCTCTAGCAGAGTGGGAGAAGACACCCAAGAGATTCACCCCCCAAAAAAACAGGGATGGGGGTGATACTCAGGTTGGAGTGAAGGACACTCGGGACACTGATGTTGGCACTTCTGAATCTCCTGAAAGCATCCCTAGAATTTGCACCCTTGGAGGAGGTGGTAGATGCCCGTGTGCTCTATGCCAAGGTACTTTTGTTTATTGACATCTCAGTTCCCTCAATTCTGAAATGAACATCAAGCTAAACCTCTTGGGCTGGATGGTCTCTGATTTAGTGCTGGAAAGTACAGCCCAGAGTGGATGAGTTAAATGTTTTGTCCAAGATCACAGAGCTGGTCAGTGGCAGAATGCAGGTCTCCCCTACACTGTGCTCTTTGTTGAAAGAGATTCTTTTAAAAGGTTTCAAAGTGCTTTGTATCTACCAGGTGCTATGGCATGAATTTAATAAGAATTTGCTTGGATATAGGATTGAAGCATGTAGCTTAGGCCAACTGAGCATAAGGAGGAGGAGGAAGTATGGGCAGAATTATTATTCTGATGATTTGATGTTGCTGCTGTTGGAGGCAGAGGGATGGGAGAATGAGGGATGGGGTATAGAACCCCAGAAATGTGGTCAGGAGGAGACAGAGACAGGATGGGGTGTCTCCAATGACACAGAATCAGGTTTCTGAGGTACATCTGTGGTGCGAACAGAAACTGCCTGGGAATGACCTGAACAACACCATCCTTTGCTGTAATAGAACTTTACCCTTCCCTTCCATGACCTCTGCTGCCCCGGGCGATTAGAAAAAATAAAAGCCAGATGCCTAAGAATCTTCCTGGAAGAAAGAGCTGTTATGAGTGGGTGTCGGTGCTTACATATGCTGCTTTAGAAAAACACATTTTGCTTTGTTCATGTTTGTCTGAAAACAGCGCCGGATCGGAGCTGTCCCTTCAGAAGAAGGCAGGGTTGGTGTGCTCGATGACGCAGCGCTTGCAGTGGCGCTTCACGAACCGCAAGGCCTCCACGGACACCTCGCAGTCCTGGACGTTGAGCAGCTGGAGATCGAAGCAGTTGGCTGCCACGATCTGCAGGCCCTGGCCTGTGATGCTCTCGCAAGACTTGAGGCTGAGCCGCTTGAGATTGAAGCAATTCAGGGCCAGGCACTCCAGGCCCGTGTCAGAGACCAGAGGGCACTTGCCGATGTCCAAGGACTTGAGTTTGGTGCAGTTCTTGGCGAGGTACTCCACGCCGTGGTCCGTTATGCCCTCGCAGCCCCTCGCGTTGAGGTAGCGCAGCTTGCTGCAGTACTTGGCGACATAGCGGATGCCCACGTCGGTGACGCGGCCACAGTGTGCGATGCTGAGGTACCGCAGGCGGGACTCCAGCTTGGCGATCTCCCGCAGGCCAAAATCGCTGACGAAGCGACAGTCACTGACGCTCAGCTCCTTGATGGACGTGCAGTAGATCATCAGGTAGCGGAGGCCCTCGTCGGTGAGGCGGACGCAACGGCGCAGGTACAGGTGGGTCAGCTGCGTGCAGTGTGCCGCGATGGTGTGCAGGCCCTCGTCCTCCAGCACAAAGCAGTCGGTCATGTCCAGGTAGCGGATGGAAATCTGTTTACCATGCAAGGGGGACAGTTTAATGGAGGCCTCCCGGGTCAAGCTGATGCAGGTCACTTTGGAGCACCCTACACAGAGAGACAGAACACACGCTCAGAGCAACCGCCAGGAATGGGGTGGTGGCCTCACCCCTGGATGAGGAATGACAGATTCCTGCCCTCCTCCCAAGACCGATCCCCATGTTACCTCCCCCCCCCCCCCCCCCCCCTTTTTTTTACTTAACCTCTACAAAGAAGGAGAGCAAGAATGGGTTCTCTATTCTTCAGTGTTCACTGATTTTTTAAAACTACTTTGGGGCTTAAGGGGATTCATAGGCTTTAGAATCAGACAGAGGATGGCTCTAGTTCCAGACCATCACTACTTGCCACACACGAGGCAAATCAAGCCTTCTGAGTGTTTCCTTTGTCTTAAAATGGGGACAATGACATTCCCTGAAAGGTGACCATGAAGAAGAAATGAGACATTTGTGTAAATATCTTGCCTTGGTCCCAGAATGTTCTGGAAGCTCAATAAAGGTTAATTTCCCCCTGCAATGGTCTGCTGCAATGGCCTGGGAGCTCTCTGGTCCAAAGAAGTATCCTATGTAAAAGAAGCCTTGTCCTTGTCCTTGGTTTGGCAGAAGGAGCTCTGACTGGGAGTCACACATGTTTCAAGTCTATTTTTTATGGCCTCAGGCAAGAGGCTTAACTTTTCTGTCTCAAGACTTTCCTTATAACATGGGAATCAACAGGAGGTGTGCCTCTAGCTTAGGGAAATAACGAGGATGCAAAACCAGTTAATGGATAGGGACATATTTTGGAAACTCGCTGGGAAATACATGTAGTTATTAGTCTAACAAGGTGACCATCTGGGGATTCAAATCAACTCTCCTGGGTAAAGAAAGAGTAACTGTGTCATCTGGATTATTGTTCTAGCCCCTCTGCCAGTCTCCCTGTCCTGCCTTACCCCCAACCTTCTGGTCTCCTCACAGCTGCCAGAGAGATTACAGAAAGGGGGACCGCAAACATGTCACTCAGCTCACAGCCTTTAGATGGCACCCATTTCACTCCCAGTGTAAAATGCAAAGCCTCAGAGGGCCTCAAGGACCTGCAGCCGGGGTACTCTGACGCACCTCTTTCCTCTCTCCTTGCACCCCACTGGCCTTCTTGCTACTTTGCACACTCCTCACACATCTTCCTGCCTCGGGGTCGTGCACTGGACAGGGCTGTCCCAGATCTGCATGGACCTACCCCCACTTTCTTTGGTCTCCGAGCACAGGTCAGTTTACCGGACAATTCTCCCCTCCCCTGTCTGACGTTTTCCTTTCATTTTCAGCACTCTCTATCACTTTGTAGCATTCTATATCTATTTGTTCACTTTTGTATTTGCTGTCCCCACTCTGGAATGTCAGCTTCTGATAAAAAGGACTCTGGGCCGTTCACTGCTACATCCTTCACAGCTGGGTCAGAGCTGGTGCTCACTAGATACCTGTAGAATGAATGAATGAATGGGCCTGTGGGGTGAATAGAGTCTTCTATAGGAAGCTCAGATAGGATAATCCGATTTCCAACATTTCAATGTCCTCAGGACTTGCACCCTGGCTGATGTATATCTACATTGAAAAATAGTTCTCTACTTTATTATAATGCATTTCATTTGTGTTGAATTATGAAGTCTATAAAGTGTTTTTATAAACATTTTTTACCAGATTTTTAAAACAACCCACTTTACAGATAAAGAAATTAAGTTCAGGAAGGTATCTTTGGATGTCTCTCTAAACATTGTTTTTAACCCTTCTTCCCCTAAGAACATGTATGTGTGCAAATTATATACATATATACACTACACATTATATAATTACTATATATTTATATACCATATGAAATATTTTGTTGTATAATTCAGTTCGCTATATATTACCATGTAAAATGTACACAGTATATTTTTAGTATGTAAAGAATTAATATGCATAGTCCATATAAACAAATGCATATGTATACATAGTTCATTTCACTACACAGGCTGCTCACTTTCCCTCTGCCCTGTCCAAGTCCCTCTGGCAGATCTTAAGCTCGGTGCCTCACCTCCGGCACCTCTGTGCCTTGTTGCTCAAGTAATATCCAAGGCTTCCAAGCAGCTGCATAATAGTGCTAACTGGGACTTTCCTCCCACCTCCTGGAAGGCTGCCCAGGAAACTCATGTAAAATTCAGGTCCTGGGAGAAACGAGATTCAAAAACCACGTGCTACCAAGTCAAAGACTTTCAGGAAGGAGTAAACCATACGATGCAGCACTGGAGAACAAAGGTGCAACTCGTCAGAGGCTCCCCGCACAGTTCTAGCGGGCTCCCTGGTTTTGGAGAAGGTGGTTGGTACCTCTCGACTTTGGCTTTGAAATCTTCCTTTGTTTTGCGTTACTTTTTCTAGATGAACTCTGATCCTGCTTAGAATGAATTTGTATGTCCATAGTAGTGGTTGCCCGTCTGTGATGCCTATGAAGGCACTTTGTTTCTCAAGAATATATGACAAACTTTGTTCCTAAATACTTAGTTTTGTTTTGCTATTTTTATACATACATATTTTAAATATCAAGCAAAATTTGTTGCCCTACAGAAAAGATACTGTATTTGGGCCAAGGAAATACATGCTTTGTTTTTGAAAATTAGTTCCAAATTTAATGAAATAACTAGTTCAGCTCAGTTTTCGTAAAGAAACTATTTTGACATGCTTATTTTCAGTCAATAATTTAAAAATTTAACTGTAGATTTAAAATTTTAACTTTAAATTTTAATACTTACAGATTTTTTTCAGTTTGGGTTGAAAAGACATTGGTCCATGCCTCAGCAGGTACTATCTGTGGCTAGTCGTGCATTCAGACATTACAGACATGCAGAGAAACTTAGAAGTCATCCAATTTAACCTTTGTTTTTTAAAGACGAGACATCCCAGGCTCAGTGAGACTAGGGCAAAGTTTCTCGACTCTTGTTTCTCTGGAGAACCCTAACTAGACATTTATAAAAGGTCAAATGTGATAACTAAAAAATATACCCACTCTAGCTAGTTACAGTAATTTTCACTGACTTGAAAAGATAGCTTTCAAGGTGGGCATTTTCTGCATTGCTGGAACCGGAGAGGCAGGCTCATGTCCTCGGGGGCAATTAAGATCCGGACCAGCAGTGATTGTCTACAGTCAAGCCTATTGCCTTTGAGAAGGTGGCCAGTGTCAGAGTCCAGCTGGAAAAACCAAGGAGAGCAGGGCACAGGTGAAATCACCTGCGGCAGCCCTCTGGCTGCTCCCGGTATCGATATAACAATTTCTGGGTTCCCTCAGGTATGGAGGGCGCCTTTCAGAGGTAGTGTTACATTCATCCGTATGGCTTGTTGGATCTTTTAAGTCCATCTTCCTGAAAATCTACCCCCTCCACCCCGTATCTGAAATTCTGTGCTCTTGGTGAGTTACAAGGTCCCCTTGCTTTGGTTTTTATGTATACGTACCACAGGAAGGCTTTTGGGAGACATGTGAGGACCTATACAAATACAGGGTCCAGCACAAATAATGCCCTTTTAAATTACAAAATCATAAGCGTGTAATTCTGTAATATAACAGTATCACACTGAAGCACACCATATGACATTTTAGGTGAAATATTCAAATGAAGGCTATAAATTATTACACCCATATATTACCCTACCAACCACACTCAAGCAGGCATTACTTCTGCTAAACCCTATATATTTGGATCTGCAAATTAGTCAGATTGGTATAGAGGACGGGCACCCAGACTTATATAACAGTTAATCAAAGAGGCTAAGCAGGACCCACCCACTCAAGCTAGAAGCCCAGGAATTTCCATTCTCAAGTAGTCAAAGTAGTTTTTGCATTGAATTTCAACAGGACTCCAAACGACAGGGCACAATTACTTGCAGCTTGTACTAAGGTTGCATGGGGAGTCCCTTCAATGAAGATGGGGATTCCAAAAATAAATCATTTCCTCATCAGAGGAAGGAAAAGAAAATGAGGTGTTTATAAAAGAGGCCCATAATGCCCAGAATCTTAGAATGTTAAAGAGTCCAATCCCCTGCTTTTTTTTCTAAACCAAAGACGAAACACATCTAGAGAAAGCTGCGAATTGTCCCAGATCACAAGGTTTTGAAATAAGTTTCCACCACATCACAGTGCTTTCTCTTTCCAGAATTCCTTGGAGGAAAAATGTAAGAAAATCTCTTCGTTTCCTGCTTCTTTATGCCAATGGCTGCTCACAACTGAACATATGGTTACTATGGTTTTGTACTGAAGCCAGCTGAAGAGGGGAGCAAAGAGTTGCTTGCCAGCAAGGGAAAGAATCTGCACAAAATAATTGACTGTCATCTGAAATATTTTCAGATGTCGGCTTTCGAAAGAGAGAGCACGCTGAGAGAGCTGGCTTTTACCTCAGGTTTTTTCAGGGGGTGTCATGTACCTCAGGTGCTTGTAAATCCTGAATTCCATTTATTTGCCCATCTCTGTGGTTCTTACTTCTTGACCCTCCCCCAACTATCCCTGCCGTTGTGGCTCACGCTGCTCATTTCTTTAACTCCCTGATGCATCTTACATATCTCAGCCCCTCGAATGCTCATCTTTTCACCGGGCAGCAGAGGAGATAAAGGGAGGCTGTGAGTCTGGCTGGATCCACGTCTGGCGCCAAAGTGTGAGTCTGGGTTTTAATTCTTCCTGCCTGAGAGAGGTTTTCAAGCAAAGCAGCCACGCTGGGATTTCCCTCAATTTTTAAAAGAACTAAAAGCCCCACTCGATAGGCCTTACCTTTGGCCTATGTAATTGAGAACTTTGCTTAAGAAAAGATACAGAATCAACCCACGGGTAGGTGAGTGGGTTGGATATAAGGAGACACTCGCCCCCAGCGCTGCTCTCGGGCTCTGTAGAACAGAAACCCAGGGATGTAGGGGCAGTTTTAAACTCCCTATACCCTGAGTGAGACACTTGGTCCCTATTTACCTCTGACAGGGTACTCGGTTCTCATTATCTAAGGTTTCTCTGAAATGACTGTGAGAGTTATGGGGAGGAAAGACATTTAAAAGTCATGCTAACTTAAAGTGCCAGATAAAAAGATGCCTCTAAATTCTTCTAAGAAGTTGACATCATTTGACAGAAGAGATACGTCTGGCCTCCGGGGTCCTGCTTACACAGAGATAGTTTCTCTGGAAGTTGGCTCCTTTCACACCCACCCTCCATCTTTGATGGTTAACAAGAGGTGGACCCTCCCAAGTGGCAATGTCATCTACTGCTTTGGGACGGTGCCTTGGGAAGGCCTCACTGGTTGGAGGTTGGTTGCCCTTTACCTGACACATCCAGGTGCTCCAAGTTGGGGCAGAGGGACACCACGTCAAAGACAGCCTCGTTGGAGATATTGTAGCAGCCTGAGACTTCCAGGCGCCTCAGTTCTGGGCAACACTGGGCAATGGTGTAAAGCCCTCTGTCCGTGAGCCGCCGGCAGCCACTGACAGTTACGGTTTCCAGCATGAGACAGACGTTGGGTGTGTCCTGGCAAAGCCTGCGGGTCAGCACCTTAAGGGCGCGGTCCACGTTGATGGTCTCGCCTGTCAGGCGGATAGTCCTCCAGAGGCGCGGGTCCCAGGCCAGGTTGTACCAGCGGCGGCACACGCGAGCGCAGCGGCACAGCTGGTTGGTGGGCAGGAAGGAGAAGATCTGGACCATGGAGTGGTCCGGGAGCCGCTCTATGCTGGCCTGCTCCTTCTGGGGTTTGGACGCCAGCCGGATGAGCGGGTGGGTGAGGCGGGTCGGGGGCGGGGAGTGGACCAGGGCCACGGTCTCCCCGGTGATGGAGGACGAGGAGGTGGACGAACCCCTTCCATTCTGAAATCCGGGCAGGTTCGGTGGACATATCAGGGCTGGGCTGGGCGTGCTCAGTGTGCGCATGCTCAGGTCGGAGTCTGGCAAAGGACAGAGAGCAAAGGGTTAATGATGGCTCCAGCAGAGCCCCAGAAGGAGGCAAGTGCCCGGTGACACTCTCATTCCACTGATGCCCATCCTGGGCAGACCCTGCTGAATCCATCACCAGAGGCAGGAAGTCATGGAAGTGTCACCAGTTCCAGAAAGGGACTCATCCTCTGTACCGGGGGGTCGGGGGAGGTAGGCAAACTTTTCTATAAGGGGCCAGGTAGGAAATACTGGAGGCACCGCGGGCCATATGGCCTCCGGCTCTGTGGCAATTACTCAACCCTGCCAGTTGTGCATAAAGCTGCCATGAACCATATGTAAAAAACAGGCGTGGTAGTTGCAATAAAATTTGTTTCATGAGAACAAACCAGCTGGATTTGGCCTGAGGGTCATAGTGCGCTGACCTCCAATCTGCAGGAATGGTGATTATCTAAAGGGCACAGCTTCAAAGTTTCATTATTTCTATTCTGGGAGGAGCCTTCATGTATTATGAACACAAACTGATTTAACTTTTTAATTATATTTTGGTTAGGCAAAAAATATGCTTCATTTACAAATGAGGAGAATGAGTTTCAAAACAGGAAGTGGGGCCAGCGGGGGTAGAAAGGTTCCTGTCTTTGCCCCGCCCCCCCGGGTCCCCAGCATCCAGCCCCATCTTCTGGTAACTGCATCCCGAACTGTGGGGCCCGGGGTCTGTGGAGAACCCCCTTTTCTGTTAGATTTCAGATGGTATTTCCAAGCCCTGTATATCTGTGACAATATTTATTTTTCCTTCTTATTAACAACCCCTTCCCTTTGCACTTGAATAATTCGAGTCATATTTTGTTCCTTGGAACCAGACAGCTCACTTGATGAGGACACAGTGGTTTTTGAGTTTATGAGAGGTTATGTTCTTCAGAAAACTGTTGTAGGGAGTCTGCTCATTTCATATCCCCCCACCCCATGTATGTGTGAGAAAGAATGTATTTCTCTATAAATATGTATTTTACATTGTAGGTGGGTGTATTTATCTAGGAAGTCATTTATTCTTTCTAAGTATGTTTATATATTTTGTGTATCTTACACACACACACACACACACACACACACACACAAAGAGAGCTTTTTTTCTCCAAAATATAGATTTTTTCATCTGTGACGCAGTGAGTTGGACTAGATGATTTCTAAGTCATTTCCAGTTCCAATTATAGCTCTAAAGACTTAAAAATTCTATCCTTGTGTGTTTTTCCACATTTCATACCTTAGGGATTTTCTAACACTCATTTTTTTTCAAAGAACTTCCAGTAATAACATATAACACAAAATTCCGACACCTAAATTTCCACTGATTGCCTATTTGTAGTTTTCATACCTAAATACTTTTTTAATGCAATAATCTTTTCTTTTAATTTACTGCTTTATAACCAAACACTGCAAATGCCCTTCACATGTCCACAACTTTGCTCATGGAGCCTCTTTGAATTATTGTCTGCCTCTACCCACTGTCTGCCTCTTGAAATACAAACACCTTTTGCAACTGAGCACAAAGGCCTCCTTCTCTGAGAACATCTTCCTGGTGTCTTTGAGAAGTAATTATTTCCTTCCTTTTTGAATCCCCACCCTTTGTTATACAGGCACTTGTAAATTTATCTTTCCCTAATGTGCTTGATGGTATTATTTTTATCAAGCTGGCATCCCTCCCTCTACCCCCACACCCTTTGTCACATGACTTTGCAGCTTCTCCCAGGCAGGGTATATTTCTTTGGTCTAAGTGATATTGGGCTTGGCCCTGTGCCTTGTTTTGGCCAGTGAATTCTAGGGAATGTGATTTGTCCAAAGCCATTGGTACAGTTGGGCTTGCCCTCCGGTGCTTTTCTATCACCATGAATAAAACCATGCCTGGCTAAGTCCACTGATATTGGGATGAGGAGAGTCCCATGGAGCAGGCAGAATTGGCCACAACCTGCTGCTGAGAGCCAAGCTCAACCAAGCCCAGTAGGGGCAACCAATGCCCAGATGAGCACAGATACGTGTGCTAAAATAGTGAGTTGGGGGCTGATTTGTTACACAGCATTACTGCCTTCTATTACATTAAAAATATCTTTAAACAAGGATTAAATCCCTTTTTATGTGCACCCTGGCAGTATCTGACATGGCTTATGGTACAAACTAGGTGCACATAAATGACTTTAACTGAGTGAAAATACATGTTTAAAAACAAATAATTTATAGCTCAGTATGTATTTTTCTTTGGCAGGTAGTATACATACTGCAGTTTAAATTATTCATTAGAAAAGAAACATGTACTTTTCCCTTTTGCAATCAGCTCAAATGAATGATAAAATTTTAAGGAAAAACATAAGTTACAGATTTTAAAACTGCCATCCAAGCTACCATGGTAGTTGTGAACTCCAAGAACTGCCTCCGAAGCTGAGTTTTTGTTAGGCAGGGACAATTTATTTGGGGCCAGGAGGGAAAGGCAATCTTGGACTTTCAGCTCTGACATTCTAGCAGCTGTGAAGGCTCTGAAATCTCCCTCTTGCCTGCTTAATTCCATTCATCTTGAAAGAGAAGACATTTGACAGTGCTCCAAGGGGACCACCCTGGGGGATGAAATACACTTACGGCGGGAGTAGAGGCGGAGGCCTAGCACCTGCCTCTTTCAGGGATTCACTTACCTTCACTCTTTGATGCTCTTGGCCCTAACGGGATAATGGGAGCACACCCTCAGTGCCTAGCACTGCTGAGCATTCAGTAATGCTTTGTTTTTCCTTTCTTTCTTTTCTTTGTCAACAATCATAGCTTAGTAGTCATGGAATTCACCCTCAGAGAGCAACGGCAGCCTGACACATCTCTGAGGAATGTTCTATGCTTGGGAGGACTCAGGAGCATGACCATAGCCCTCCTGCTCTCCTGTCCGGAGCTTAGCAGCAGGGTTCTCAGCAGTCATTCCTGGTTGCTCCAACTCTCACTGAAGTGGGGAGACAAGCAGCAGAGACAGGAGATTTCGACCAGGAGAGCTGGATGTCTCATTTACTAGAGTATACATCAAGATTGTTTTGTTCTTTTCGTCTTACTCTTTAGCAGGTCAATAACCCTTAGAGAATTTTTGAAAGGATATGATTTGTCATCACTGAATAAATAGTACCTGATAATTAAAATTAATAAAGAACGATGAGTAATGTGATGGTCTGAATGTTTATAACCCACTCAAATTCTTATGGAACTCCCAACCCCTGCGGTGTTACTGGTGGATGGTCAGTTGGGGCCTGCAGAGTCTCCCTGCCTGGCCAAGACGGTGGCAGGGGAAAGCTCCTGCACTGAACATGTGCAAGACTCGCAAGATAATTGGTAGGGGGAAAAGTGCTGCTCCTCACTTTCCAGTACCAGTGGGGGGTGGGACCAGGGGAAGGCAGGCACATGGGCCATAGAAGTCAAAATGGGGGAGGTTCTGGACCAAAGAGGCCTCTCAGTCTAGCCTGAGGAAAGATGGGATTGGTTGGGAGGAGGGCCCACTCAAAGCATGAGAAAGCACCTGGTCTGTCCCACATCCAAGCTAATGTAATCGCAGGGGAACAAAGAAATGCCCTCTGGCTCTTGCTTGCTTGGGGCTTGCTGGCTAATGTCTTACACTGGCACTGTGCACTGACATGGGCCTTAGCAGCCACGTGGCCCATGGTCTCCAGTAGGGTCTGTCTCTATCTCCTCCCACCTGGTGATGCATCACTGGTGTGTGTGCATGCTCTCTGGTCTGGAGTATGTGACCTTGAGGCCCTAGCAGCTGCATGGCCCATGGCCTCTAGGAAGGAGCCTGAAATGGACAGCAATCGGGAACCAGCTAAGGTAACCGGATGCCCACTTAGTATCCACTGGCCTGCTCCAAAGGTCTATACTTTAATTTGGAGCGGAAACTCTGGATACTAGTTGGTGTTTTGGTGTTGCTGAGGAGGTGGGCTTTGAGACAGGAGTCTGCCATTCTCCCAGACTGCACAGCACCTGAGTAAAAGCCCTTTACTTATGCACCAACATCTGCCTCATGAGTTTGGCTTTTGGGGCAACAGGCAGCCAAGCCTCTGTTTTTTCTGTTTGGTAACAACAGTGATGGTATCAGAAGGTGGGGCTTTGGGGAGCTGATTAGGTCATGAGGGTGGAGTCCTCCCCAATGCGATTAGTGTCCTAATGAAAGCTCTTTGGGGAGAGCTCCCTGTCCCTTTTGCCACAGGAGGACACAGTGAGAAGACTGCTGACTATGAGGAAGCAAGTGTCTCCACACACCAGAGCTGCCAGCGTTTTGATATTGAGCTTCCCAGCAACCAGAACTGTGAGAAATAAATTTCTGTTGTTTATAAGCCACCCAGTCTGTGGTATTTTGCTATAGCAGCCCAAATGGACTAAGACAAGTAACAATAATTTACCTAAATATATAACACATATATTTATATAAATATAAAAATTTAGTGTCTTATGTATATTTGTATTGTACATATTTAATATTCTATATTTAGTATTTATTTATATAAATATAAACATAAAACATATGTATTTACTCCAAATACACACACACATATATTTTAACTTAGAAATAAACATTATTATGAATAAAATATGCCTGTCTGCCACACAGTCTTTCCTATCCTTTGATCCTAGGAGCTATTTATTGCCACTGGGCATGATCGATAAAAACAGAAGTGTTCAATATAGAACTACCAAGAGCCCCAGAATATCAATGTCTGTATACCAGGAAAATAGAGCACGGCTTCTCACTCCAAACAAGGATCACAACCACCTTCCAAGTGGGAGGCTTCATTTGCTCAGGGGATTGCAGAAAGACCTAGTGCACTCTTTGGGCATGGTTTCCTCTCCTACGTCTCTTTCAGAGGGCCGGCAGCTCAGTGGATGTTGGCAGCAGCTGCTAATTTTTCTGATAGAGTTTAGAAACAGGCTGCTGATGCCTGATCGCTGGATACACACTTGGAATAGACAGGGTCTAAGACGGAAGAAAGTCGGGGCCCTCCTCCTGGCCTTATGACATTGCAATATAAACAGAGGCAGAAAGAAAAAAATGGATTTAGAATATTCTGGAGGCATGAACTTACTTTCATAGCTGAATACCTATTCCAAGCAAATCTCTACCTCTGTAATTTTTTGAGGGCAAAGTCAGCCTGCATCATTTAGGTGACATGTGTTGGGCTAAAACACGATTTGACAAAAATGCTCAGGGATACTGGTGCTGATTTTAATACATTATATACATTTGTATGCATTTATGTAAAACTTAGCCATTATACTACATCTTTCTTCACCTTTTCCCCTAGGCAATGGTGAGGTGAAAGTCTATGGAAGGTCTCCACACTGCCAGACATTATTCTGAACAGGAAAAATAACAGGACTTGCAAAATGTGCCAAATGAAATATACATTTCCAAAAGCTTCTATCAAGGACTGAATTCATTGATGCCACATCAGTGTCCTTAAATTCTGAAAAGACCTTTTGATAAATGGAGGTGGGGATCGTGATGACGTGCACATAGTGGTGTGTTTAACAGCCTTCCTTGCCTACAGCTTCTGTGGTACCCACATGGCTATAAGGAGAGGTATCGCTCACAAAGCATTCTTGGCAAGAAGCATTGCTAAGAGGTACACAAAAATGCTCTCTATCATTTATTTGAAGATAAGACGTCCCTTGAAATGTCAAGAAAAGGAATGCTCAAACTGTTAGGAGAGGCATGCACCTTCATAACTTATAAAATATTTCCAGAAAGTAAAAAGCGAGAGGCTTTTTTATCTACCAAGACCACTGTTTTCCCTACGGATATTCTTTGAGCAAACTTTTTTTTCAAGAGTAAGTACATGAATTGATAATGTAATCTCGTAAAGGTAGGCTCTAAAAATTTTGTGGAAAATGGGTGGGTGCATGGAGGGATGGACAGAGACAGACAGGTATTAGAAGAAAAATCTGCAAAAAAGGAGATGTCTAGCTAATTACAAAGATAGGAACTAGAAAAGAAGTTGCTAATTGTGAATATGTAAGACTCAAAGGAAGGGAGAGATAAACATGTAAGTATCACAGGCAGAATGAGAGAATTTAAAGGAGAAATAATTACATGATTTGTCAATAGGATGCAAATTTTGTGGCCTATGCCACTTATTGATATTGAGAAACTGGATATATTCAAAAGATTGAAATAGAATAAAAACACACATAGCCCTGATATTTGCAGAAAAATATACAGATGGACTGCAAGGAATGCACAGGGATAGACCCTGGGTGTTAAAATCCTGCAACTTGGGCTGTTACAGCCTTTCTACAGTAACGATTCCTTCACTCATCGGATCATTTAACACATGTCACTACTGCTTGAGTGCCCGGTTGGGCTCTAGGAAGGGAGGAGTTTTTGCATTTGACTAGATTATGAAGAAAATTTCTAGCCCACCTTGCTTTGGCCTCCATCACAGTCCCATTAAAGTGCCGTCACCCTAGACTCTGACTTCTCCAAATTATTTTTTTCCTTTAGGGAGAGAGAAGAATGACTCTCTGTTGACCATGCACTGAAATCACACAAAATCCAGATGGTAAAGAATAGAAAACCAAAGGCGGGTTGGATCAAGGGTGGGAAGTGGGGATGGCTGGGGTGGGGGGAGTGGGCTGGTAAAATGGAGACAACTGTACTTGAACAACAATTAAATAAATTTTTTTTTAAAACAATAGAAAAGTTTGTACAAGTCTGGGGGGAAAGTCAGTTTTCATTAAGTCTAAGGTGAAGACGATGAATAGAGAATCTCACAGTAGTGAAAAACGTTTGAACTAAACAATATTTTTGTTGAGCTTTTGGATTTTCTCAAAAATCTTTGTTTCACACAATGGAGATATGAAGTCAAATAAATATAATTACACTTTTTATATTGATATTTTCAACTGTTGTCTAAACGAAGAGAGAGTTGATTCTTTAAAGTAAGAATCAACTTACTTTACTTACTTGTGGCTCCATTAATATTTCAATAATTGAAAACATTTCCAAGTACATAACTTACATAAAATCACTATGTTTTGTGTTCTTAAATTACTTTAAATATGCAAAGAATACCAAAAATAGCTTTTTCTGGGGGAAAACCCTACAAACTCTTTTTCTCATGGTTTCAGAAGTCCTGCAGATTGTACTTCATTAGTAATTACAGTGCAGTTTAAAAATATTCAAGGCATCCCAGGCACACATGCTCATTAGCCACATTTTCTTGTAACTAGACAGCTGCCTGTTTTGTACAAGTTTTTATTTTCAAACCACTGCTGTTTACACTCTAGGAAGTCATATTTACATTGCACTGCCTTTTCAAAGTCAAAATTTACAAAGCTACCCTGCATGTTCCCTCTCTGATTACCAAAACTTTGGTGCAAGATGCTTTCCATTATAAGTGGTCTTTCTACTCAAGAACTCTTGCCATAAAAAGCAAGGTTTCTTTTCTTAGCTTAAACTCAAGCTTAAAAAAATACATCTATAAAACCCAGCTAGTGAAGAAAAAATACCATCTGAAGGATCTTTTTTCTTCTTGTTTTATTTCAAAATATTTTTTCTTAATGCGGTTCACATTATATACGCACCTAGACCTTATTTAAGGAATTGGTGGCAATAAAGTGGTCATTAATAGAACCCAGGTTATCCTGCATGTTGCCTGGAGGAGTAAATTTCAGGACTCCAGGGTTCTTGTTGGCAATGTCCTCCAGAAGGTGCCCCCTCCCTGCCCCCAGGATCAGAGATCCTGGACAGGACTCTCTCCAAGAACAAACACCCACTTTGGCAGTCACCTGGACTAGTCCCATGAGGGTAGAGCTCTGGTGAGTGATCCCTGAGATCTTGAGGATGATGATGATGCTCCTGTAACATCGGAGTACATGGTTCGGCCCAATGCCTGACTTGACTTATGCCTGGCCATCAGTTCCCCAGTGGTATCCCATTTCCGAGTCTGAACTGAACCGAGAGCATGGATTCTGTTTTGCCCTTTAGCTCCCACAGAGGAGAATTAGTTATTGCTAAGGAAGCCTGTTAAGCTGCATTTTTCTAAAAGTCATAAATATAATCACCGAAATGTCAGAATGGCCTGTGTCTGCAACATGAATATGCAGAAAGAAACTTTTAGGAAATTTATGCTCAATGAATTATCAAGTGGCCTCAGAAACTATACGTAATTCATCAGCCTCTTTCTGGTTTTCTTTTATGCTGAAAGAATAACTTCTTAGTACCCTCCTTTTACTCACATGTAACATGGCAAAGGGAGGTGAACGCTACTTGTTCTCTAACGGAGAGCAGGATGTTTCACCCCTGACACGGAGAGCGCCCTGCTCCTCAGTGTCACCCTTCACAAAAGGCAAGGGTCGAGCAGGTTTTTGGAATCTCTTTCAACATTTATTAACCTTCCTTTTTTTTTTTTTTTTTTTTTTTTTAAAGAAAGCAGGCCTTAGGTTCAAGGTCATTGACAGACGGCAGCATTTAGCTATCATTTATTAACATTTTTATTGCTTGAGGTTTTATTTTTCACTATAATTTATTTTTATTTAAAAAAAAAAAAAAACATCCTCTATTTCTGGTAAGTAATACTGGTTTTCCAAGTAAGGCAATGTTAGAATATTTGGTTTCTAAACAGTAATTTAAGTTTACTTTAGAAAAATGTTGAGTGAATAAAAATCAGGGTGGCATTTGTAAGTGTCTTCAGTCCAGGAAATGCTGTTCAGGTGGAAAGAACATGGAAGAAGACACATGAACTTGGACTCCTGTCTCTGCTCTACTAGGTGCAGTTGCATCCTCTGAGGCAAGTGGATGAAACCTCATGAGCCATAGGTGCCCCTTTTGTAAATGGGAGACAATTCCACGCACTTCGCAGAGCAGTTGGGCGAGATCTGTAGGAAGTGACACTGTCGGCGGAGGCATTCAAGAACAATTATACAATCTTGCTGAGGACGTTGTGGGGGAGAAATTCTGCACCCTCCTGCTACGGGGCTATGTTTTTAGGGGCATGACATTCTGGGTTCCCTGGAACAGTCCTGTCTTTATAAGTTTCTTACTGTTGTCTCCAAAAATCTCCTCAATGTTTTTCACACCAGCAGGAGGGGTTGGGGGGGGAGGTGGTAGAATAAAAATAAAAATCCATTGTTGGAGCACAGTGTAATAACTCTGGGGGAACTCAATATGGTTGTTGCACCTACTGGTAAATGAATGTTGTAACTGTGAAAGCCTTTTCTCATTGTTTGTTTAATAAAATGTGTTTTTTCTACAACACAGTGCACTGCCCTTTCTTTGGAATTTCCACTGTTCCTTTCACAGAACCATTCTCTCTTCTGCTTTTCCTTTCTCCTTCTTGGGTGTTGTCAGCTGACCTTTGTTGTGGTGCATCACTTACATGCTGGTGTTCCCCAGGGTTTCATCCTTCACTCTTGTCTGTTAGCCTCTGGACTCCCCCTGGGTGGGCTCTTGCCCTCACATGGCTTCCGCAACTGCTTATACACTAATGACTCCCAAATCTCAATTTCCAGTACAGACAATTCTCTCTCTCCATTTCTGTGTCTCTTGCAGACATTGAACACATGTATCCAAGTGCCTGCTGGAAAAGTGCTATCTGTAAGGGTAGCCACTAGCTAGTTGTAGCTACTGGAAATTAGATTTATTAAAATTAAACCAACAATTCAGATCCTCAGGCACGCTGGCCACATTTCAGGAGCCCATTGCCACAGGTGGCCAGTGCCTGCTGCACTGGACAGCACATACAGACCAATTCCATCTCTGTAAAGATTCTACCGGACAATCCTACAGCCCTTCCCCCACAGATGTATGAGATATATCTCCAATACAACATATCCAAGGCTGGATGTGTCCATATCTTTTGCAAAACAATCTTCTTTCTTACATCCTGTGTTAGTTACTGTTAATGGTATTGCCATTCGTCAAGTCTGCCTGCCTAAGCTAGAAAACCTGGGAATCATCTTGAATCCTGCGTATTTCTGATTAGTTGCCAAGTCCTTTACCTTGATTAGCTTGTAGATCTAATGTTCCCCTCCCTTCTGTCTCCATTGTTACCACTCCAGCTCAAGTTATCATCATCACTCTCTCTTTCAACCACTTACCTGCGATTCCCGACTTTGACTTTCCTTCCGAACCCTCTACCACTTTCACACAGCCGCTGTCCTGCAGTTAGAGACCACTTTCTAAATTATGATCCAATTTCCCTGCACCGACACCTTGAGTGGCTCACTGGTTTTGTTGTGGGTTGAGTTGTGTCCACCACAATAATCTGTTCAAGTCCTAATCCCTGGTGCCTGTGAACGTGACCTTATTTGGAAAGAGGGTCTTTGCAAATGTAATTAAGTTAAATTGAAGTCATACTTGATTCAGGTGGTTCCTAATCCACTATGTCTGGTGTCCGTGTGGGAGGAGAAGGCAGAGACACAGAAACACTCACACCGAGGTTGGAAAGTAGTTCAAGGATGGAGGCAGAGACTGGACTTATGTTGCCATATGCCAAGGAATGTCTGGGGTCACCAGGATCTGAAAGAGGCAAGAGAGTATCCTCATGTCCCTGCCAGCACCCTGATTTCAGGCCGCTAGCCTCCAAAGCTGTGAGACAATAAACTGTTATTTCAAGCCACCTGATTCATGTTACTTTATAACAGTAGCCCCTGGGAACCAATACACTTCATTTCACACTTTTTTTCTTGAATGCTTCCTATATGCCAGACATTGTACCTAGGGAATAAAATCCAATTTTTTAGAGTGTATAGGAGACCTTTTTCCAAAATTCACAGATCAGAGGACCTGCTGATGCTGTTCTCCCGGTTTAGGATGTCTATTCCTCCAGACTAACTGGTTGATGCTCAGTTGTTGCTCAAGTGCCAGATAGGAGGTCAGCTTCTCTGTCAGGACTTCCCAGAGCGACCCAGGCTGAATTATTTAGTTACTATTAGTGTTTCTGTTGAATTCAAGTATGTCAGCATCATCGCCCTTTTCATGTAGTGTTTCTCCCCCCACTAGACTGCGAGCACCTTGAGGCCAGGTGCTGTCTTGTTCACGTCCAATCAGTCCAGAGTCTCACCTGGATTCGGCCACCCAGAAAGCGTTCAACTAATGCACCAAAGAGAATGCACGATGCTTGGTCCTGCAACAAATCCTTTTCAGGGAACCACTTTTAGGAACTACTTGGAAGAACCAGATGCTTCACATCGAAGAAGTTGGAACATCTTAGTGCTTCATCAACATTTTATTTTTATGTCTTTTTTCTCTCTTCCCCTCCACTTAATTTAGGCTGAAAGTAGTATATACACTTAGTTCAATAAGATTAGTCTACTCTGAAGGTATTTGAAAAACACATGCGCACACAAAAACAATCTCTTGCAGCAATATCGTCAGCCTAAGGGGATCAGAGCCAAATTCCTGGTGCTTCTGCTTTCATTATACCTGCTATTGTAGATTACCTACATCACTGTTCACTCTTAATAACAATAAAATGTAAAAATGCACAATAAATAAAAAAGAATAACACTTTTACATTGGCATAGAATTTTAAAACTTTTCCTGTTTAAATTTATACCTAAGATGGAACAGGAACTCTTTCTCCCCCTCCCCAGAACTGATTCATACATCAGTTGTAATGATCAGAACTGGCTTTTCTATCACAGTGTGGGAGAGACAGTAGTATTTATTCACTGTCCTCCAGAGAGCTCGCAGACAGCTTTGCAAAACTGGGGAAGTGAGCCAGCTCTTGTCTTGACAACAGAAGAAACATAGATTTTTGTGAAAAGACTTGCAATCTGTAATTTCCCACCTTCAAGTTGCACTTTATATGGCAGCCTTAATTATTTTCTATCTTCAATTGTCAGATAGAGCTTTTGCCTTATTTCCCCATGAATAGTTAGGAAATTCCAGCTCTGCATCTTTCAAAGCACAATACCTAGTACAGTATTGAATTTAGATTCTGCAAAGAGAAACTTATAAATTTTCAGTTTGCAGCAGAAGCAGGCCCCACAGGGAGCAGCAGTCCATCTCACAAATTCAGCTTTCTAGTGAGAAAAAAAGAAATTGCAGTAAACTTATAAACATGTAAAAGATCAATAATTAATCAGAATGCTCTTAAAGTACAGCAAATCCTTGATTTCCTTAGCTATTTGAAAATGTAATCCACCATTGTTTAAATAATTTACAACAATTTCTTTTAATGTAAAATATGTATAAAGCATTTATTATCTACCAGGCACTGTTCTAAGTACTGTATAAATATTGACTCATAAATACAATACCCTATTGTCATTTTTAAATACTTGAGAAAACCAATGACCAAATGATGTGGGGGAACATTTTATTGTCTCTATATTATCAAGTAGAAAAGGTAACAACTAAAGGAACTAGTATGTTTAAAGTTGCTTTATTTACCTGTGGAGAATCTCTGTATCCTGGTGGGTGGATGGACCCCTTTCACTGACCTGGCACACATTTTGCATGGGGAGTCCTCTAGGCCTAGTACGGTCCAAGTTCACGATCTCTTCTTGAGAGACCCCAGGGCCACCTGAGACCCACTATTTGGAAGCACGAAAATTGACTTTCTCATGGGCTGCCCGCTTTGGAGACAGGGTGTTACACAGCCAGCTCACATGGCCCCAGTTTGGACCATTTCATTTTCTAAAACTTAAATCGCATTTTTTAAAGGAAGCCATCATTTCAAAGGAAAATTAATAATAATAACCTTTTGGAAATTCAGCTGCAGAGTAGAATTCAAGCAAAGTGCAATACTTCTGGGAAAGCCGCCCATACCAACTGCATAATTATGTCTCCATAGAATTAGGGTCTTTCATCACTTTTTCACCCATATCTCAACCAGTCCATAATTTCTGGGTCATACATTTCTCTTTAAAAAGATATCTATACATTTATTTTTATTGAATATATGTCTTAACAACATTTGGGTCAAGATTTTGAAAAACTAAATCTAAACTTAATCTCCTAATTATACAGCATGTGGCACTACTCAGTATTTAAAGCTCTCACTTAGTCCCGAAGTCATTCAAAACATGATTCTTGGAATGGAGGTTGGGCACCAGGAGGGGACGAAGCCTACATTTGATACACTGGAGATAATCTCTACTTAGGATTATTTTCTGGACCACTTGTGCTTTTAGTTCCCTTTTTATCCAAAATCTGAGATTTATACTTTGTCCTAAAACAAAGTAAACGGTGGATTCTGGTTCATCATTTACACAGATACACTCAACTACCCTTATCCCTGGGAGATATGTTCCAAGACCCCCAGTGGATGTCTAAAACCAAGGAGAGCGCCAAACTCTCTCCTTACTATGTTTTTCCTAAACATACATGATAACGTTCAATTTATAAATGAGGCACAGTAAGAGATGAACAATGATAACTGACAATAAGATTAAACAACTATTATAACAACATACTGTACCAAAAGTTACATAAATGTGGTTTCTCTTTCTGGTAACCAATTCGATAACTTCGATGAGCATACAGCATGTGGAGACACTGGACAAAGCGATGATTCACGTCCCAGGTGGGATGCAGCAGGACTGCGTGAGATTTCACCATGCTACTCAGGATGGCGCACCATTTCAAAACACGTATTGCTTATTTCTGAAATTTTCCATTTAATATATTTGGACCATGATTAATCATGGGCAACTAAACATGTGGAACTAGAAAGTGTGCATAAGAGGACACTACTGTGTATCATTCACTAGAATGTTTACTACTGAGTAGGTAACAGTTCTTGGAAGCTGTGGCTTGGTCTTGTGACATGGGTCAGGGAGGGCGCGGGGGCTGATGAGCACCTGAGGAGGGAGCCTCATCCCCTCCACCCTGCCCTTTTCATTCTTCCCTCTGCTTCCCCAGCCCCGCTCTCCTCCGTGGACCACTTTGTTTACGTTCATGAATTTAGATCTGAACTGGAAATACTTCATTTTCTCAGAAAATGTTAACACTCTGACATTTATATTCTGGGCTGGTGGCTTGAGTTTTCCTTAAAATGTTTTGTTGTTAAATTTTTACATTTGGTTTTAAAATATCTCTATCAAATTAGTGAAATCAAAGATTACCAAAGATGACAAAAACATTTTCAGTTCAGTCTTCAGAGTTTGACTAGATGGAAGCCTTGAGGCAGAAATTGTTTTGGTTCATTCAGTATAAACTATCTTAATAGATATTCCATAATCTGGGCCAGATTATTTGCAGACTGGCTTCAAAGCAGAAAGTTAGTCCTTTCTGATAAAAAAAAAAAAAATCAAATCTCTTACAATGGTTCAAGAAGGGACAATAAGATGAAAACAGCACCTTAGTTTTCAATTTTAAAGAGAAATTTCAATGTTTTATTGTTTTGGAATTAATTGCAGGTCATTTTGAACAACAAAAAAAGCATGATTTATAGCTAAAAGATTGCTTCATTTGCTTCATGGATCAGCAAATCAAAAGATGATTACAACAGCATTTTGCAAAATGGCCAATTTAGCTTTTTTGGCCATGTCAAGAGCCTTATGAAATAGTATAGCGAACTATCCAGCAACTGACTGTGACAATACTTCAGTACAGTGCAGAGTAGCATAAGCCACAAAGATGTGGTCAGATATTTGTATTTAACATTCCTCTTTGGCCAGTCATGTTAACTAAAGGACATACCTTTTCTCATTATTAAAAAAATAGTCCACATAAATATAGTCAAATAGTTATGAAAGAGAGATTTTATTTTCTTGGGGGAATATTTAGGAACATCTTGACCAAGATTACTGTGCAAGAGAGCAAATGTGTAATTGTTAATGAACTTCCTTTTTGTACCTTACATTCCTGAAAATAATTTTGAACTTTGACCACAGCTCTCCTTTATCCCTGGAAATAGTTTTACTTCTTATGATTTTAGTATGTAAAGATCAAAATAAAATTAGAAGTAACCCATCGCAACCATAATCCAACTAAGAGTTCATCATAGCAAGGAACCTTGTTTTTGCTACAAAATCCACAAAGGGCTGGTTTACTGTTACTTCTTTCAGAGTTTGGCATTGATGCATAATGAAAATAGGGAACAAAGAGCATTGTGTCTTCACATCAGCACTATGAGTTTTGTATGTTTTCACTGTGAACAAGTACATAAAATATGAGAAAAATGTCTGCTGCAATTTACATTAGACTAATAGATAACCTGGTATGAATACGGTGGCTCAAAACTTAAAAATGCATATATCAAAACACAAGAGTACATGTTTAAATCAAAGTAGCCAAGAAAAATAATGCATGAAGTAGTTCTATGACTTTAATAATAAAAATTTAAATTATAAATACAATAGAAAACTATGAAAATTTCAAGATACTAATGTATTGTACCTTGAAATATAGGATACCAAGGATGCTGTATTTCACAGTGCCAACCTTAAACAAAAAACTGTTCCAATGCTTCCCTTCTTTTTTCCTAGGCTGTAAAAACATAATCTTCAAAAGTTAGGTAAAGAGAACGCCATTATCCACACTTCTGATTCCTAGATTCTGAAAGGGTAGAGGATAGCAGTATTTATTCTACTACCCCTGTGCTGGATTTCCTGGAATGAATTAGAAGCACTTTGACCTCTAACCTGTTTTTAAAAAATTGAATTGGATAGGAAATTTAAAAAAAAAACCACTAAGGCAGTTGTTTCATTGTGAAGTTTTATAATAACCTTTAAAGGAGGTTCCCCAACATATCTATTAATGTTTCTATCTTTCTAAATTAAGAGTTAAAATCATGTATAAATAATCCATCTGAATAAATTCTGGGGTACTCTACCCCCTTCATATTTTTTCATGAAGATAAGGAAGAATTCCTGCTAGTCAGCAATAACCTGTTTCCATGTGGACAGAAAAGGATAAAACCACAACCAAGAAGCTGTTATTTATTGTTCTGAAGAGAAGTGTGTCAGGATACTGAAGGACAAGGAGAGCCTAATCAGATTTCTTGGTGTTTACACCCAAGCACCCTCCTCCTGACTCCTGTCTTTAACATCTGCACCTAGTGTAAACCTGCACAGAGAACGTGGTGGGAGTGGGGAATCAGAGAACAGCCTCAGGTAGGCATCTTCTGTTGGAATCTTTCAACTAAAGAGTTTAGAGTCAGATCTTTAAAGAAAAAAAGCTAAATTTCCTTTCCTCGATGGGTCCTGTTTTTTAGTCATTTATTTCTGAAATGTTATAACACATCCTTTGAAATGGCCTCTACCCCTCAGTGTGTTCATAAAGCTTATCTGGCTTTTAACTTGCTTGGTTTTCTTTGGGGGCTGCCAGCCCTGCTCAGAGTGCCATCGCTGTGCCTTTTCTCCCAGCACTTCTGCCGAAAAGCTTTTGAGCCTGGACATTTGGCGGGCTGGCCACTAGTCACTCTTGCAGGACTTGCTCTGCTCCGATTGCCTGGACCACAGGTGGCAAACACAAGGCCAGCGCGCCCAATCTGGCCCTCCACCTTGTTTCCACCTGGCGGCGGTGCCGAGCTCTCACTTAACTGTTAAGGAGTAGTTACATATATACAGTCCTAAAGTTACATTCAGCCCTTTGAAGGCACCCGCAGGGCTGATGTGGTCCCCCGTGAAAATGAGTTTGACACCCCTGGTCTAGACCTACCACTTGACACCTTCGCCATCAACATTATCACACCTTTGCTGAGGGGCTGTAACGCACCCACCTAGAGATCGGAAGGGCAAGGCACTGAAGCAATGCCTGGAGGACTAGCAGGGACAACATGGTGTGGATTTCTGAGCACAGCTCCATTAATTTCTCCAAGTTTGGGGGACTTGGTGAAAGAACTGTACTGAATTGCTGCCTCCTGAACTGTACCAAGCCAACCTGAAAGCTTTCTGGAGTGGGGAGCAGGGGTGCTAAAAAGAAAGCTAGCAAATTCTCGCGTAAAGAGTAAGCTTTCCACTCCAGCATGGGAGGCTGTGAATACCCACATCACCAATTATGGCATACTCTGGGACTGTAAGAGCAGATGGAAGTAGTATATCTCATGTGGAAAGCTGGGCTGGAGCAACTTCCTCAAGTCATCTGGACACATTTTTCTTTTAATCAAAGCATTGATTTCTTCCTTGTATATTATTCAGTTGTCTTCTGTCAACATAATGGCAGCAAATGGTGAAAATGTGCTGGCTCAAAACATTAAGCCATTTAGATGATAATAATTGTGTAAACATAGATGGGATGGTGGGCACTTTCTGCTATGAGGACACTAAGAGCTCTGAGACTTTGCATGTTGGGGCATCTGTGCCTTCTAAGGAAAACAAACTGATAACTTCGCAACTTTAAACATCCTGTACTGTCCCAAATATTAAACATATGCTCTAAGGGGGAGAAAAGCACATGTGGAAGCAAGACAACCAGTATAAAGCTGTCACTGTGTACTCTACAGGCACAGAGAGGCGGCTAGGAGTGACAGGATGGGAGGCAGCTGCACGGGGCTTTTCCCCCTCGGACAACTAGACAAGAGTCGAGAAGCAGGGTCCCTGGGGTGGAGTACTTTGGGGCCCTAATTACATGAAGTTTTCTGACCATCCTATAATCACATTCCTTTGATAGCCTGCACAAAGAAAGTGAACTGTTTACTGAAGGATGCGGTTCAATCCCCTATGCATTTGCTTTCTAAAATGAATGAGAGTAACACCAAACAGTAAGCCTCTACAATATACAGCAAGGCATGGCAATCAAACCCAGCGTCCATGTCATTCGGAATGCAAAGCTAATCATTTACAAGTTCATGGCTGAGTAGTTGGTACCTGGGGCTGGGTAGGACTGAAAAATCCTTCTAGAGGTGGGAGAATGATCCAGGCCTTGGATCGCCTCAAAAAGGGTAACACATTGCGTGAAATTTTGTGATATGACCTAACTGAATTTATCAGCTTCTTGCTTGCTCTAACGTTTGTGGTTCACTTAGGAGAAATGTTGTGGGGGAATAAATTATGACTTACTAATAATTAACAACAACAACAACAACAAAACAGGAAGAGAGGGAATATTGGTACTTCTGGCCTCATTATGCAGTAAACTGCGTGGTAGAGCACATGGCTTTTAGAAACTGGAGTAGCCACCGAAAAATCTATCTCTGAAGTGGCAACTACAGAATCTGTTTCTGATTTTTATGATTTTTTTCTACACAGGATTTTGAAGTTAAGTAGGTTTCTACTTGATACTTTATGAAAGGATTTAGATTTTAATAAGAATCCAGGGGTCTCTCCCTTCTAAAGATTCTTAATTTCAATTGAGCCCTTTCCACAAGTTATTCACCTAATTTACCTTTGGATTGTGAAGTAAAATTGTTCTAAAGAAAACTGGAAATCTACTAATTGGGCCAAAGGGTGTAGATGCTGGTAAATATTATGAGAAGTTATTGTAAGAGTGATTTTCTCCTTCTTTGAACTAAACTGTTTACATTTTCATGCTTCAATTTCTATAATCACGGGCTTATTTTTTTTAATTGGTTCATTTATTATTTGATTGGGAGTATGCGTGGTACACTCCAATGTTTTCTCATAAGATTCTAGAGTTTATACATTTGATTTATTTTCATATGTTGCCTTGACTCCAATAGAGGAACCACAATAACAAGTTTTCTGGGAATTATAAAGTATTTCATGTAGAAGGTAATATTCTTATTCAGAGGAAGCAATTCTCTTGTTTACTGTCTCCACCTTTCCGTTTCTCACCAAGGCCAGCTTGGCTGCTGACACCATGAACAGACCTGATGGGCCCGAACACCAGAAAAATAGAATTTCCTTCTTTCTTTGCAATTTTTCAGTACAGATCTTAGTACAGGGGTGCAGGGCCAGCTGTATGAGAAGGGATTGTGTTTTCGGTTTAGGAACATGGTGAGGATGGCTTCCCTTTTCTGTCCTCCGTAATGGGTTTCTGTCTTTAGACATGCCCTCCAGTGACCTCACGTTAAAATGACAATGTCTCTGGAACAGGTAAATGCAAAATACTAAGAATCAATTATTGCGTCACGTGAATAAATTGATTATATTCTTGTGGGCATAGATGACACGACGTTTATCCTGAGAAGAATCACTCTCCGAAGGTTCTAATAGCCAGTTAATGTTTCCATCCCCACGGGAAAGTGGCTCTTAAGTTCATACATCATACTTTCTACCATTTTCTATAATTCTTAGTACCAGGGGCAAATTTCTACATAAAAGGTCCTGAAGAAATATTTGGTGACATTTCCTTAGGAATGTATCTTTAAAATAGAGTTAAAGATTAATTTTTATCCTTAGTTATTACCATCAATGTTCTTATACTAATAAGCCCATTCAAAGCACCGTCCCTTACCAATTACAATTGTAGGGAGATTCTTACGGGCTCTTGCTAGTTTTTCTTTCTATTAATTATTTATCTTGTTGTTTTTTGTTCCTCTTTCTCTTTAGGTCTCTCAACAGCTGCTGATGGTGCTGGATTGCATGTCTTCTTCCAGGCTTGTCTGTCTAACACACTGATATGGCTGCTTCCTGTGTCTTCAGAACTGCGGAGGCAAACCCGGGATTTTTGCATTTTTTGGTTTCCTAAATTATTTTAGCAAGTCATTCAGATCAAAATTTTAAGCTTATAAAAAGTTTATTTTTCAAATCTTTTTATCTAAATGACAATGCCTGTGTAAATGATCTTACATGCTATCATTTTAATAAGCAGAACCCTTGAAACATAAGAGTATTTCAGAACATTTAAGTTAAAAATACTGTATGGTTGATAGCATGATTGATATATTATGTGTGTGTATATATATATCTTACATACATTTATATATCCTACTGAATTTATGTATATAAAGATATATACACACTCTCATATACATAAGAAATATATATGTTCTTAGTTTTGAATGCGCTATGAATTACTCAGTCCTCTTCAAAAAGAAAATCAAACAAAAAATCCCTATAAGAAACAGAAATAGCTGGCCAAAAATAAATACTTGGTAGGAGACGAGCAGGTGCAGTGCAGTGACTTCCCGCTGAAAAGGAAAATAAACAGAGGGCTGGCCCTGCAAATGCACGTGTCGCTGAGCAGGTTCACAGTAAGTGCTGAGCTGCGGCTCTTCTGCAGGTATCACGCAGCGGTAGAGCCAAGAATACACCGAGTTCTATCCAGGCGACTATGGAAACTATTTCAGGTGGAGAGCTAAATCCACTGACACGTATTTTTAGCCTGAGGCTGAAATCTAAATTTCACTATGAAAATATTTTTCACATAGCTTCACCCAAGGACACTTTTGTTGGAATCAATGCATAAATGTCCTTTGAGAATGGTGAGTGCTCATGTGAGACTCCTCAGTTCTCTCTTCTTCTGACTGATACGCAGGGTCTCTTCCTCTTTTCCTCTGTCACACACATAAACCTCATGTATCTGTCAATCAGTCTGGCTGCTGGCTGTCATGGCTCTACAACCAGAAATAATGGCTGGCTTTAAAGATTACTGTTGCTTATGGCTTTGCCTTCACGTTTTCAAGTAAATTAACAGAATTGCCTAAGTGGTTGGGGAGAAAAGAGGCTGCGCCATTTCTTCTCTACCAGAATTAGGTCGCTGATGGGTTCATTGCTACCTGAGCAAATGTTCTAGCTTGTGAGGTTCCTGGCTGTGGCTGCAACACAGATTTCAATCTTTTCTGCTAGTACCTCCCTGGTGTGGCCTACCTCCAGAAAACTGGACTATTCACTGTTTCCAGGAGCATGATCTAAACTCTCCCCTATCCAGGTTGTCCCCTCTTCCTTCATGTGAATTTATGTTGTTTTAAAATCTTTTCAGGCTTGATTCAAGTATTGTCTATTTCAGGAACTACTGCCTGGGCCCATCAACATATGATGCACCATTACAGCACTTTCCATCTTAATTAAGGCATTTCTTTACCTTCCTATTTATTAGGCTGTAAGCTCCATGACGATTGGTACCCTGATTATCTTCCTCACAACTATTTTCCTAGCATCTTACAGAAGTGCCTCATTCTTAATAGGTATTCATTATTTGTTGAATAATAAGCATTTATTATTTGCTTAATAAATGGGATGAATAAAGGCTTTACGTTTAGCTGTTGGAGCCCTTCTTTTTATCTCTTGCAAACTGAGTGACTGCATAGAAGACTCTAATACATATATTTGTTGAGCTTAGAAGTCCCTTGGAATTTTTGTTAAATTAGAAAAAATTGCACATTCACATGATAGTGTATAAAGCACTTTTAGGTACACTATTGTTATTTAGAAGTAGTGCCTTACTGTGGGCGGGTTAGGTGTTTTTCATTTTTCACACTGAGGTACTAAGGCCTACGGAGAAACAGTGAATAGCAGCCCTGGGATAGGACAACATCTTCTAGTGTCTGTCAACAACAGCAGATGGCAGAGTAAGCTGTCCAGGAAATCTGTGTTTCAAAGGGTCAGAGGAGGAAACAACTGGCAGGAGTTGTTACTCCATGACTACAGGCACATGGCTGGAGAACTGGAGTCACACGCTTCTCTTGATTTTCCGGAGCCAGGATAAACAGACTGGCTTAAAGGTCTGTGAATTATCTTCACAACAGGTGAGATTCTTTCACCCTATTGCTGGAACTATGAGATAGGTAATTTCAGAGGCTATTTTGCCCACCCTAGGCTCTCAGGATACTCAGATGATTTAAATCCCAACTTTACAATTAGCCTGGGGCTTTAAAATATGAAAAAGTGCCCTAAGCGTCAGAACTGGATGATCATTCCTATAGACCATGAAATTTCAAGGATCACAGATGCCTAAATTGCAATGTTTGCAGATGAAACATCCGCTAAAATGCAATACATCCAGCTTATTTCTAGCACCTTTCTCACTTACCACAGTTCAACTTGACATTGTTTTTTTCCTGGATAAAAATTTAAGGATTTTCAATGATTTTAAAACCTTTCTGTGAGAGTTTCAATGTGAGTGTGTGTGTGTATGTGTGTGTGTGCGCGCACACACGCAACTGTGTGCCTCCCTCTGCTAGACGGCAAGCTCAAAGGACTTCACCTAACCTTGGTTTCCTGATGGGTCTCCAGCTCCTACGACAGACTGAGCTGGCACAAAATATGTGCTTAAAAATATGCATTGAGTGGATGGATTCTAAAACAGAAAACTATATGTAGGATTTTTTGTCTTTCCAAGATTTTAAAATGGTAAAGGCAGTGATTTAACACCAACACAGACCACTCTGATCTGTGCAGCCGTGGCAAAGCAGACGTGCTGTCCTTAGTTCCTTCTAGCTTGATACCTGTGTTGGTGGCCAGAGAGCTGCTTTATGCCTGGGGCACATAAAATTAAAAAAAAAAAGTAATTGGTACATCTCTGACATGAGCAAGAACTTGAAGATTCTTAAAGATTTTACTTTTCTGATGTAGCTGAGTGTGTGTGGTAAAACTGGGAAGTGATGAATTACTCAGTGCCATTGCAGATCTTTTTAAATGTACTACATCTCAGTTGAAGTATCCAAAAGGTAATAGGTTACAGCAAAACCATACATAAAAGGGTAGATTGTGCAGACAAAATACTAGTAATAATATGGCTGCAATTAAGCTTGATTTCTCTCCCCACAGATTATAGGTTTTAGCATTTCTTAGATTCTTCTAATAGTGGAGATTATTTTTAAATATACCTCTAGCAAGTGATTTTATTTTATCTAAAACATTGCCAAATTTTTAACAAGAAATTAGTTAATAAACCCCTGATCTCCTTATGAATCTGTTTATAGCACATAGTTTACATATTGAAAGGTAAGGTGAGTAAGCCAAAATTCTTGTTGGAGTCTCACGTGGACTTCCATTTTCAGGTCATCTTCAAAGGATACCGAAGTTGAGCTTTGTCAATGCTCTCTTTCCTTGAAAAGAGATAATGAAGCCTGATATTCCCAAGAATTTTGTCCATTATAAAGTCAGCACTATGGGAACTCTTCTTCAGGTTATGATTGGTGCATCTTCCTCCCACCTCATTTCTTAAATTGGCATAGTCGAATTTTTGTTTGTTACTTGACTTTGCAAGTCTTACCCTTGGTTTCTATGTGGGGGAGGCTAATGAATAATCATGTGTTTGTGGAAGGAAAGACTAAGTGCACCCTGGAGGCTGAAATGCTCACAGCACAGAGCTGTGCACCTGAAGAAATTTACAAGTGCTCTGTTCAGTGCAGGGATTCTCACACTTGACTGCGCAGCGGAATTACTTGGGGAGATTTAAAAAATGACAGTGATGCCTGGATCGTACCTCCTGAGACTACGATTTAATTGGTCTGGGATACATCTTAGGCACTGGAGGTTTTCAAATCTCTTGGGTGTTCTAACATGGGAAGGGGTTGAAGAGCCAGTGATTTAGAGAACATGAACATCGCTGGCATGTAGTTAATGCAGGTTTCAGCTGCTTCAGGTCATATGCGGCTTCTGCTGCTTTAACTGTAAAAACACCATAGGTGCTCTCATATTCCCTCACTTTGGATCACTAGGAAAATTCCCGTTGCTCAATGTTTTTTTAAGAAATATGGGCTTTTGCTTTTCAGAGAAGAGGGCAGGCCTCCTGATCAACCCCACAAGGAGGAATCTTATCTTAATCTCAGGTAGGGCTATTTGGGGCTGCATCAAGAAGGTGGGACAGAATTCCTTAAAGAATAAACTCTTGGCCTGTTAATCTTCAACCACTAAAACCCACAGGGGAGGGTTTTCATTGGCTTGTAGCCAGCTACTGATAAAGTCCATAGTGTCTAGTACCATCTATTGTCCCTGGGAGGGTACCGATACACCCTTTCCACCCACTTTTCTCTTCTGCTTGTTTGTCCACCTGGACTTGTCATGACTGCCTGTTACGTAGAGAAATCAGGCCACATGCACTCACAGGCACGGACAAAGAAGGAAGTCTAAACACGGGACAGAGCTTTGGTATTGCCTGAACTCTAGGCTTCAGGAAAGATCAAAACCAAGTTTGTCCTTTTGCATGAAATAGAGGGAAATTTGCATTGAATGGCACCATAATGATGTCAGACATGAGAAGGCTCAACTGTAGAGTCTGGTACCCAGGTGCCTGGAGGAGCAGGTGGGTGCTCAGTGGGAACGCATGGCAGCCATCGAGGACAAGGAATCTCAGAATATATCACCACTTGCTTTTCGGCATTGGCATTTCCCCCTCTTTCCACTGGAAAAACACATAAGTATTTCAAATAGTTTCATAGACACTAGCACACAGTCAGTCCTCCTGAGTTTACCAAAATAACCACATGCAATCCATCGGAATTCCCACAAAGTGCTATTTTATGCATGATTATAAGCAGATTCCAGAATGACAACTGTCATAAGTGGCAGAGTTAGTGTCTTACTGGGTGTGTTCAGTATGGTACTTATTAGCTCACTATCTTCAGGGAGACCCCTAAACAAAGCTAGGAAATGCACGTGGTCAATATTTACATTTGCCAGACACATTGGGGTGGTTTAGAGTCACTTCCAACAACAGCTGTGCAAACGGTTGATGTTGTGGTACATTCTCAGACTTAAACTCTCCATTTGGCAATTCCTACATATGTCCAAACACTGAAAATATTTTCGCTTTTGATATGTAGGAGAATCCAATTTGGGATTTAAATGTCAAGCGAAGAGAAATTGTCCATTCTCCTGCTTTCCGTTTTGCATGCTACTTTGTTTCCCTCCCGTGCTGTCCTTCTCAGTGACGGCACACGCTGCCATGACTTCCCCTCGAGAAATTCCCAGAGCAAGCTCTTTTGTGCTGTCATAAACATGAGGGGTGAGGCACCGGCTGGAAATGTAAACTTGGATCAGGCTTCCAAAACACAACAGAACAATTGGTGGTCTTGTCGGGTCCAGTCCTTTAATTGGAAAAAACCATAGCCTTGACTTGGCTGTACTGTTTATAAGGCTCATCCCCACATATAAACGATTTTTAAAAATTATGGGAGACCCACATTTATAAATGCAATGAGTCTTTGTTTTTTTAAAAAGCAATTTATCTGTCTCTCGAATTGTTAACCTTTTTCTTTTTCCTCTTTCCAGCCCAAAGCAAAACAAGGCACAGTTCAGCCTTTTTTTCCCCTCTTTTTAGCAGCGGAGTTTCCCACATTTGGGGAAATTGCAGGAATCAGCGCATTTGGAGTGCAATGGGTAAGTCTCACCCTGGGAAAACCACCTCCGTGATCACGGCGGCTCCCTGGCCAGGTATGTATAGTTGGGTCTTTTAATTGAAGATGAGCCACAGGGAAATTGCTGAACACAAAGACATCTTCATGGCACTTTAAATCACTCTGAGGAGAATGTAAGATCAGTTAAGTTGCTTTGTGAGCCTCGACTCTTGGAAAATATGTGCTTGTGAGTCATAGGCGCAAGGGGATGGTTCATGTGCACATACACAGGCAAACACACATGCAGTTTCCAAAACCTGACTCCATTTTATTAGAAAAGGATTGTCACCTGGGCTCTGTGTACACAACTTGTACCCTGCGAATTAAGGGACTTGGAGGATCTTTGGTTTACGGGGTGAAAAACCCTACTGGCAGGATGGCCATCCAAAAAGCAGCATAATGAAGGGGCTAAGGAGGGTAACTGAAATTAGGATCCATCTGAAGACAACTATAACTTGGGAAACACACTGAGTAACATCCACTGGGACTGCCATCCGAGAAAAAAGAAAGCAGCACATTCCAGGGATAGAAAATGCCGTTTGGTGACAGGACTAATTAATGTAGGCCTTTCCCTCTGCCCAGCTTTGCAGCCATAGTGAAAAAAGAGCAAGGTAAATATACGAGGTCGCCCACTTTTCCCTGCACATGTTCTCACTGTAACAATCCCCATGGCCGCACACATGTGTGAATGAATACACACACGTGTGCATGGATATACACAAACACACAGAGCTCAAAATGATTTCTTGACGGTTCCTCCAGCTAAGCAGTAGAAACAGAAGCAGGGGCACAGCATATCCAGGCTGCCTTTAATACAGGCTATTCCAGCTGTTTGCCTGAGCTTGCCTCTCCTTTCGTGCTTGCCTCTGGTAATTAACTTACACACATTTTAAACAAACAAAAAAAGTCATTTTTAAGTGTATAACAAATGATAATATGATTGTTAACTTGCCCAGTTTGGGTTATACATATGGTCATAGAAAGTAAATCAGGTCCTAGAAACACAATGATGTGTATATATTTTTTAACATTTTGGAGGAAAGTCATTGTGGGAACTTAAATATTTCTTTGATCTTCTACCTTTCATTTTGTCACCATTGACGTGGAAACCAATCACTGGGTGTGGTAGGTTCCTTCTGACATGGGTCCCAATGATTTCACCTCCCGTGTAATCACTTCCTCTGAAATCACCTCCTTTTGAGCGTGGACTGGACCTAGTTACAAGCCTCTAATAAATAAAGTTCGGAAAAAGTGACAAGATGTCACTTCTGATATGGTTATAAGAGACTGTGACATCCCTCTTACTTGTACTCTTTCTTGCTTTCTCACGTGCTCACACTAATGAAGCAAAATGCTACGTGTGAGCTGCCCGATGAAGAGGCCCACATGGCAAGAAAATGCAGGAGGCCTCTACTAACAGCTTGCGAGGAGCTGAACCCTCAGCCACCATCTGCAAGGAACTGATCCTGCCAACAAGCGTGTGAGCGAGTGTGCAGTGGAACCGAGTCTGCCAAGTTCTGAGATGGCTGAAGCCCAGCTGACACCTTCATAGCTGTCTTGTGAGATAAGCGGTGCTTGATTCCTGACCCACAGACACTGTGAGGTAATAAAAGCTGTTGCTTCAACCACCAGATTTAGGGGTAATTTGTTACACAGAAATCAGTAGCTGATACACCATTCTAAAACAGTTTCCATCATTCACTGGTAGACTGATTTTTTTTTAAAGGTAAACACACACTTGTATAAATTATTACAAGTTTCCTTAAACATTTTTTCTTGGGGAAGGAAGTATTATTTTGAATTTCACTACTTTTCTTTTTCTAAAAGAATCTGTTAGATTAGCTGTAATTAAAATGGTAAGGATGTCCCCAGTGAAATAAGACTGTTTATACCAACTGAATTCTGTCTTTTCTCTATTAACATCTTGAATTTGATATTTTAACTACCTATGTTGAATTCATTTACAAGTAAATTGTTATTTTAGCCCAGTTTTGTTTATTCTTTTTAGCAACAAAGTAATAGATGATCAAGATAAATGAGTGATTATTGCCTTTTTTTGCACAAAATGAATTCCATAAACATTTATTAGGTAGTTAATTCTATTTGAACCTGTATTATACATGTTAGGGGTTAATTTGGTATTTATAAACAAAACGAAGATCTTTACTTGGAATAGACTCAAAAATAGATGGGTCTTAGCATTTAATTAGTTTTAAGGTTCTAGCCACACACTCTTGTCCTCTGCCACCCACTAAAAAATTGTCTCCAGATGTTGAACAAATAACCAGCAGAAGTGGCAATTTGGCTAGCATTGATCTAGGACTTAAGGAAATATACCCAAGACCACATCTTGGATTATTGCCAAAATCTTTCCAACAGAAGGATGCCTGTCTCCCCGCCTATAAAGTGGTGAGTGAGTTCACAACACCCAGTTTAGGGTTATAAAGGCCATTTCTTGCAACACCAAAAACTGGTATGCATTCATCTTGCGATGAGAAACCAACGTGTGGGAAACCTTGTTTGGTGAATAATAGCTTTTCTATACATCGGTTTAAAAACCATTGAGTATCTCATGATCTATGTTAAATAAGAGTGGAACACACTGGTAGTATTTTCTTTTCTGGGAAACAACAAAAACTAAACAAAAACAGATGAAACCTTACAACTGTCCAGTTGTGAATAAATACTTGGGAATGCGCATTCTTCTGAATTTCCTGCCCTGTCAGTGTGCTCCGTCAGCATGGACCAAGGCAGTCACTATGCCAACACTGGAAATGTAGATGAGTACATGCTAACATGTGAATGATAAATGTGAGAAGGATGGTTTAATTAATTACACTGAAGAAGTTTTTATCTGATGAGACTTGGCCGACATCCTGAAAGATGGGATGATTCGTGATAATGTGTCTGAGACTAACAAAGCGCAGGCTAGGCCTCGCTTTATTGATTTTTAAAAATGACTAGACTGACATATCAAAAATCCATTTATTTTATAATACATATTTTAGTGAAAAAAATGCTATCCTATTTTTCAACCTGAATTTCTGGAGCTGTATTAGGCTTTGAAAGTACTACCTTGCTCGGAGATCCCACACTTGTCTTATTTCTGCTCTGCAAACCCAACAGCTTCACCTCAGGGGTTTGATCAAGGAGAAAAAGCAGTTCTGTGACCACCAAGTAAGGTTTTCTTCTAACGGGGAGTAGACAGAGAAGAGACTGATGGATGGCATTAAATGCCACTTGACTTCACAGGATTCATAGCTAATATCACCTTCCTCAGAGCATTCATATTCTTCTGGTTCTGTATGGAGACTTCTACAAGGTCTGAAATGTGGGTTTTCTAGAAATCTTGGCTGTTTATGAGGAATGGGTAGCTGGTTTGCTTCCTGGTCATGACAGCAGGCATTTCCTGCCTGGTGTGGCCACACCTTCGACAAGTCAGATGCCCAGGGAAAGCTCTGCATTTGGACAGGACACCAGACTGGGTCCCACAAGAGTGCTTTGTGCCACTCCTGGCCCTGACCCTTCAGGCACGGATGTACTCATTTCTCCTGGGTCACTGAGACCAGCAGCACAGGTGGCCTGCAGTGAACACTTCTTGTCTGCCTTGTGGCATCTTATGCTCAATATCTCCACTTCCTATAGGAGGCAGAACAGAGACATGCCTGGAATTTAAGTCTCAGTGAAGCATTCTATATAATTTGACAGAGAATCACATGATCTCTACAAAATATAAAGGATTAACAAAATGAACCTACTTGAATTTGGAAACAACGATAACAAATCCAGCAAAAACAATAAAATCATCTTTTTTTTTGCAAACCATTGTCTTTTTTAAAATGGCTTTTAGCTTACTCAGAAAAATAGTGAATCTGGCCCCCAAAAGAACAACTTTTGACAGTGAATAATACTATTACGTTACCACCCGGCAGCCCTTAGGTAGGGGCTTCCATGCAAAAAGGTAGTATGGCTTGGTGGTAAAAGTGAACTTTCTGAAAACAGATTGCTTGGAAAGTTGCTTAATCTCTCTGCTTATTTTCTCATCTTAAAAATTGGAATAGAAATAGTACCAGCCTCATAGGATAGTAAGTTGTCAACGAGCATGCAATAGAGATAGGATAGAGTAAGTACTCAGTATATTATTTTTTATTATTAACGGAAAATATAAAACTTTCCCTGGCTTACATGATTCGAAATTTATTTTACTAAGTGCAAATTACAAACCAATCTATTTATATGGTAAGAAATAGTGCTTTTCAAATTCTATGTTAAAGAGCATTTTTTTCTTTCCAATCCATCACAGACCAATACTTCTGCAAAAATAATAAAAATGAATTACTAGAAAAATAAAATAAACATGGGACAAAGATATATAAGACCTAAGCCTAAATTTCAGAGTCAAATGTTTTGGAGAGCTTCCTCTGGATTTCTGTACCTGTCTCTTCACCATCTGGTCACACAGTTCACAGATGAACACCTGTCCCCTGACCCCACGGGGAGTCACGCTGCTGTAGAAGACAGCTGTTTATCACTGGGAAGCACCTGTTTCTCTGGTGCCCGAAAATGCACCTGTTTCTCTGTTAGGGAATTCTCTTCCTCTTGAGGAGGCAGTCCCCTCTAACACAGAGACGCCCAGACTTGGGTGGGAAGGTAGATAGGAGAAGAAGCAGAGGAAGACAGAGCCGATTCCGGGAAATGGTGCAGATGGCAGCAGCAGTGCCCTGAGCCTCCAGAAGCAATGGTAGCAGTGATGCCAAAAGCAGCCTGGGAGGTGTGCGTCAGGGTCCTGCCGTGACTGAGGTCCACTCCCCTTGGTGGGGAGCTCCTGGGACTCACTCTCAGATTCTCCTGGAGAGTTAGCAATCTACTTAATGTTCTCTTAATGAGTTCTTTCTGCTTAAGTTACTTGATAGATTTGTACTGCTCAAAACCAAGTGCCATGAGGAATTCACAAGGATTTGAATGACACAGTCAAGAAGGTGGGCTGTCCTGACATCTGGCATCTCGTTGACTCAGGCCACCCTGCAGCTGTTTACAACCATATTTTGCTATTATCTCACCACCGACTCTAGCTCTACTGATTTCTTTTTCATCTTGTTCCCTATACTGTGGTCATATGTGTAAAGACACCCTTCAGTTTAGCTCCAGAATCACACCAAAAATCAATGAACATTTTGTACTGACAAGTTGATGTGACATGGGCCAGGAGGTAGGCCACCTGTCACAATTTTGAAGGAAATTGGTCTTCCTAGGGTGTCTTTTTTTATGCTGGGGAAATTTATACTGGGAATTCACCCTTTTGTGGTCTTAAGCAAAAAATGCAGCCTGCAAAGCTGACTTGCCATGTGGGAGATAGTTCAAGTGACTCTAAAGGATGACAGAGGTCATTTTTCTGCTCAGTCCATAAAGACCTTCTTAGCCCCCGAGGAGGCACAGCGTGGTGTGAGCTCACCTCAGGATGTGGGCCCTCCCGAGAGCGGCACGGGACTTGCAAATGCTGTCTGTCTAGACTTCTTCTAGGGAAGTTTCAGATTTATAAATGGAGGAGGTTAGGCCTGAGGCTTCCTTTCCCCTTCTTACCCTGGGAAGCTGGGTGCTGTCCCTAGAGTTTTCCTCTGGGCACTGACTGAGCTTCCCATTTGATTAGCGAGCACAACCTGCATCAAAGTGTTTCCTCTTGTGTGATCTCTGCCAGAAGGTCAAGGATTAAAACATGAACTGCCTGAGATTATGAAGATATGACTTGCATGATGGTATAGATTCCATATCAAAAAGCAGTAATTATTAAGAGAGGAAACACCTATTATTGGGAAAAAGCAGGGATCCATGTTTCCACTCAATCTTTGTCTGAGTAGGTAGCTAGCTGACAGCCAAGTTCTTGTGCGAATGAGGGGGTTCAGGGCAACAGTTCTTGACTGAGGCTGCATATTAAACAACCCAAGTACCTTGAAAAATTATCCATGTTCAGTCCCACTTCCTAGAGAGTCTGTTACTATAGAGAGTTTTCAATGGATAATGCCTGAAACATAGAATTCTCACCAGTTTCTGCACATGAACCTCAAAATAACAAACTTCTTTAATTCTTTTTCTAATTTTTAAATTATTTTACTGTTGTTTAATTACAGTTGTTTGCATTTGTCCCCCACCCTCTTCTCCCCCTGATCCCAGCCAAATATTATCCTGCATCATTGTTTGAACCTTTACGCTTTAAAGTCAGGTATATTTGTAGTTCAAATTCCACTTATTTTTGATAAATGGGAGCTTCTATTTCAATTTCCTTAAAATATGTAATTCTTTAAAATAAGTAATTACAAAATCAAACACAGGTAACCTTTAGTAAGCCAGAAACAAGATAATTGATTAATGTGAGGCACAAAACCCTATCCACAGGAGATAAATATTTTATGAATTGATGAATGAAGGACTGAGAAGACAGCCTAAACATAATTTCATTTGGTAAAACTTTATATCAAACAGCAGAGATTTAAAATATTTAACATCTCTGCAAATTTGCTGCCCTAGAGAAAATTAAACTTCTTATAGATAACTGCATATTTCAACTACCTTTTTTCCCAAAGTTCAGAAAGGTCAATTGTCTTGTCTCAGCTGACATAGTCCCTTTGAACTCCCAACTTAAAGTGACCCACTCCGACTGAAAGCCACCACTGGATTCATCCAACACCAGTGACTGTTCTCATTCACAGTGGCTTCTCTTTAATAACATGTAGACATTGTACCAAGTATCTAAATGTTTCCTATTTATTCCATGATTATATTTTGATTATGAAAGGAGAAAGATTTAAAGATTTGAATGAACAATTTTGCTTAGTTTCTTTGCAGAGTTCCTATTGACTTTAAAATATTCAAAGAAAAATTAGAATAATGTGAATAGTAACAGAGATATTAGTTTCCTTCATGTTGCTTGTTAATTTACGAGAAGGGTTCATTTAATCATTTTTAAATTCCATAGAGATTAAAGAGATGCAAAAGCAAAAGATGAATGAACTATCTTTGTCATTCTAATTCCTTGTCATATAGGTCTGTGTAGTTGGCCAGGTAAATAACACTGAATAATGAAATGTTTTCAAAATATTATTTAGAGCCATCTCTTGGTGGGTAGCAAAAAACAGATCCTGTGATAGAGGAAATTAATAAGCCAAACAAAATTAATTAACATTAATGTCTAGTCTGCTACAATTTCTACATTGTTGGGCCTATCTGCAGTGCTGGTTTTTTGCTTTAAAATAATTTGGAACTCTTCCTTAATTCCTGTTGATCTAGTCACATGGTTGCTGGAGAAATTGCTGCTTTTTTAATATATCTGCAAAGGAGAGGCATTACCATAATAACTAGTTAAGTCTCTGAAAGAATATGAATCTTTCACTCCTGTTCATCTTTAAAGGTTCATACTGTTCTGTGTCTCTTCACATATGTGCTTGCATGACCTCTTGGCAGACTTTCAGGCCTGGTCCTAAAAAGGGTTTCAGCCTCAAGTGATTGCAGCTTGATTCCCCAGATGCAGACCACAGCCCACCAGCTCCCCAAAGTGCTTGACCACGAGGACAATGTGAGCATGAAAGGACCATGTGAATCCTTTAGTTGTTCTTGCAGACAACATAGAACACTCCACCCTTGAGATCAGCCACATCTCTTTGAATAAGTTCCAGGGAGCCGGCTTTCTTATGGATGGAGTATGAGGAACTGAAGACATCACATAATAACTACAATGGAAGCTGTTTATGTAAATGCCATTATTTCTGTAAATAAAATCCCTATACATTTACATATGGAACCACATGATAAACTTAAAGTGATGTTCTTCAAATAATGTCTATTTGAGCATTTAACTGATTGCCCACTGATGGTGCCTTCTCTCGCAAATCTCCATGTTTCCCAGACACTCCATTTGAAGATGGAAGATTTAGCAGCTGCATGAGGCAGCTGTGGTTCAGAACTTAACCCCTAACCTGCAGAGCGTGGAATTGATCTACAGATTGTTTATAATTCATTCTCAGATAGCACTCTGGCTTCCACATCTTCAAGTCCTTGAGGAATTCTCTAATGCTTAGACCTACTCATTTCCTGCAGGAACCCCGTTCCTCCTGATTGTCTTCCAATTGGACCATGTGGCCATCTGTCCCGACCAAAGCACCACACATGCAGCCAACCAAGGAGTGAGGGCGGCCAGGCTGAGCTATTCTGACTCATTAAATTTTGGAGAAGGTAAAATGTACCTCCCTTTTAATACAGCCATTGAAATCGGTGGTGGTCCTATCCTCCACCTCCTTCCTCTTCAAACTTCCTGTAGGTGATCTTTTTTTTTTCCAAGCTGGAAAACTTAGAGCTTATTTATCAGTCTGTTGAACTGGTCCTTTTGCAGAAGCACAGATATTATAAAAATTTTCTCATATCCTTGTCTTCAACTGTTGTGTCTTGCTGAATCAAAGCAGCTGAATTTGATACAAGTTCAATGTCATTTCCTTCAAGAATAAACTCATCTTTCTGGGTTTGAGCTACTGAACAAACAACATCGGACTTCATCCCAACCATGCGGATATATTTTTTGCCCAAGAAATTTCTAATTTCAACAAGAGAACCATTCTCCTGAAAAATCGTGTTGATGGGGAAGTGAGTGTCCATGCACCTCCAACCTCATCTTATAACGGAAGCCCAGTGTGACACCCTTGATCACTTTCTGTGAGTGCAGATTGTGTGAAATAGGTGGCCAGTGCCTTTCTATTTCCCCACCGTTTGTCAACCTGGAGCCTCTTATTTTTCTTTCCAAAGAAACTGAGCTCTACGTTGGTGTGTTTGAAGTCTCCCACAGGGTGCCTCTGGGGCCCTTCATTACAGCTGGGTGAGTGCCGTCGTCAACATTTTCTGGAACGTCAACAGTTTGATGGTTGGGAAAGGTCTTCATCCTCACAGTAGATGCCTGTCCTAGGTATTCCTGATGCCTCCTGGCTGACCTGAACCTGGGCTACACCAGCCCCAAGAAGTAAAAGCAGAACCTAGGCTCCCCACCAGAAACCAGGAAGTGTCAATACGTTCAAAAAGCTTCCCAGGTGATTCTAATGTGAGCCCAAGACATGGCCCCTGAGCGCCTCTGCTTCCTGCATCCATCCCTTCTGTAGTCACCTCCCCTCAGGTATGGGCCAGGCCTGGTGACTGCCTTCTGAGGAATAGAATTTAGGGAAAGTGATGGGATGTAGCTTCTAAGATTCAGTTATAAAAGCACGTGACTTCTGTCTTGTCACTCTCTCTTTCCTTCTAGGCCTGCTCACTCTGATGAGAAGCCCATATGGCAAGACACTCAGGTCAGCCTCTAGCCCACAGCCAGTGAGGAACTGAGGCCCTCATGCCAACAACTGATGATGAAGGGACTACAGTCAACAACCATGTGAACAAGGTGGGAAGTGGCCATGCCTCCAGCTGAGCGTTCAGATGACAAAGTTCCAGCTGACGCTTTGACTTCAGTCTTTGGTTGCAGAGGGATCCTGAAGCTTAAACACCTAGCTAACCTGTGCCAGGACCTTGACTCCAGAGACAGTGAAAGAAAAAATATGTATTTTCATCTTTACTTGACAAATAAAAAGTATATATATTTAAGGTGTTCAACATGATGTTTTAATATACCATACATGGTGAAATAATTACCACTATTAACCTAATTAACATATTTCTCCCCTCTCTTAAACATGATATTTTTTTTTTAATTGTGGTGCAAACACTTGAGGTCAACTTAATGTGTACTGTTTTAAGTCACTAGTCCTTGGGGTAATTTGTCACACAGCAATAGATAACAAAAACACATAGTCACTGGTGATAAATGCTATGGGAAAAAAATAAAGCATAAAAGAGCTCTAGAAAGTGATTGGAATGGGAGTGAAGGAAAGAACTGAAATTGTAAAGAGTGTTACCAAGGAAGGCCTCATTGAGAAGGTGCCACTAAATAGAGACTTGAGGGAGGTGGGGGGGTGAGTCACGCAGACACCGGCAAGGAGATCCTTCTAGTCAGAGGGGCACAGATGTGCAATGGGGTAGAAGGAAAGATTCTTTTGGGTTGGCCCTATGTTGAGTGCTTTACATGTATTTTCTCAGGCTACCCACACAGAAGCCTAAGAGATAAGACATGAGGTTATATCCATTTTCAGATGAGGGCTGCCAGGCTTAACACCCCAAGAATGCACTACAATAAGAATTGGGGTGGGCACTAAACAGGGCAGTTGAGTCCGTGTCTGTGCCAGAGAATGCCTGTTAGTTTTCTATTGCCGCTGTAACAAATTACCATAGATTTAGAGGCTTAAATAATGAAAATTTATTTTTCAACAGTCTTGTAGGTCAGAAGTTCAACACTATTTCTCACAAGGCCAAGATCAAGGTGTTGGCGGGGCTGCATTCCTTTCTGAAGGTTCTAGGGGAAACCCATTTCTTTGCTTGTTTAGGTTGTTGACAGAATTCAGTTCTTTAGGGTTGTAGGACTTTGTTTTGTACAATAGGTTGGAGGTTCCAGCATAATTATGATTATTAAGAGACGATCAAACATTTTATTTTAGGTGTTATTTCCAAAACTTTTCATTTTTAGTTTAGAATCTCAAGAAATTTCCTTTGGCCATTCTGCTTGCTTCATTTTCCTCTGGTTATCTCTTAGCAAGAAGTCCAATGTGCCAGGTCACCAGTGAGGAATGCTGATTAAGCATTGCACATCATATTGGGATAGCCTAGTGTTAGTGATAATATTTGACCCTTTGGGAAGCTGAGTTTACTTTACTTTCAGATGAGCTTATTCAGTGGAGGAGAATGCTGAAATGGGCCACCTTGCCACACTGAACAGGAATGTGCCTCCGAAGCAGCTGAATGGGATGGGAATGAGCAACAGGAAGGTGAGCAACCTTGAGCAGGAATTGCAGCTGGGGAGCGCTGACCTACAGCAGAAAGGCACCTCAGCTCCATCAGAGTCCAGGTGGGGAGCCGTGTGCTTACTCACCTGATGCAAAGGGAACCTCTCCCCTCACTCTCTTCTCTATGTCATGTCCAAGGTGAGGCTTACATGGCTGCTCATTCCCATCTAAGAAAGCCACTGGGGGACTCCAGCGTTTTCTTGTACGTGCATGTCAGTGTGTGTTGAGGGAATGAACTTCTGTATGGTGGTGTGTACACACTTCACAGACGTATCTAGATTGGCTCTAATTCCCACATGTTATATATACATGGCAGAAAGTTCACACAGTGACCTGCTCTACTAAAATTTCCCAAAGGCGTTGCCAAGCGGCAGACCGTCCACTCTAAATTACATCTCATTGTATCTGCTCTCTCGTTCCAGTACCAGTAAGTAGTAAAAACCCCAGAGTGGAAAGCCATTAAAGGGCTGAGAAAATCCCTAATAATTAAGGATTTCCAATATTAATCTCTTCCACTTGGAGCATGCACTTTCCAGTCATCATTTTATTTTTAGGGCCCATTTGTATTTAAGAAGAAGGAGTGTTGATATCTCTTCTTTTACCAGAGAGTACAGAGTTCTGTTCACATAAATCAAGGCAGAAATTTGATGAGTGCCAGGTTAGTTTGATCCGCATGGACTTGGTTTGAAAAGCATTTACATGGGAACCTTGGAGAGTGGTGGATGTGATCTCACTTTGATGACAAAATTCTCCTCACTGCGCAGCACTGTTTCTGGAAGCCCGGCCACTGATCTTCCAAGGCCAGGGTGAGGGCAGGTGCCACTGCTGTGTTACGCACTAGACTTAGGGCTGGGTGTTGAGGACTCAGAAGCGATTACAATGGACAAAATGATAGGATTAGCCCTCAGGTCTTCTGGGGGGTGGGGGGGGAACAAACCTTGGCAGAAATAACGTATCACAAACTTCGTAGAGCCAGTAGAGAAACTTAATGAGAGAAGCCAGACTGCAGAAACGTAGCCAAAGAACATGAGTTACGTTTCAGTTGGACCAAATCAGTGGATTTGGCAGAACCAGTAGGTTTTTATTCCTTATCACAATCAGACTTAAAAACATATTAAAGAAAATATTTCCACTATAAGAAATAGAAAGTCACCTTAAACTAGCCTTCAGGTAAGATGGAATCTCCTGGCTGATGTAACTAAAACGTTCTGGTGGTGGCTAACTTTAGGCTGGCCAAATTCAGGTGTTCTATGAATGGTCTCGGAGAACTGACTTTTCTCCAAGGACCTGGCTCTGATTTCCACAGTGTTGTTTTCATCCACTGAAGGATTCTCTTTACATGATGGGAAGGATTAACATTTTAAACTCATGAGGTCCTAATAATTCCAAATCTCCTCAGAAAGGAAATCATCTCCAGCTCCAAGCATCCATTCCAGTCCCCAGAAGGCCTCCAGTGGGCAAGCAAGCATCATTCGTCCAGCTTCTGTGGAAGAGGTGGAAGCCCCTGATTGACAGCTCCATCCCACTCCCATGAGTGGGGATGAGCAGGTCCCAAGAGCACAGATCCAAAGAGGGCCAATAGGAACCACAGTTCTGCCCTGGAGGCCTGCGGGAGATCCTGGTCCCACAGCGGGAGAGACCACCTAGAAAGGAAATGGGAGCTGACCTGGATATAGAGCAAGGGCATTCCCTGGAGTGCAGCCTCTCACAGAACCAGAGGGAGAAACATTTGAATGGGTATTAGATTTATTAGAGAGATGCAGAAGCAAAGATGATTCTGCAACTGTAACTCCTATACTGCATAAAGCTGAACTCTCCATCAGCACTTCACAAATCTATGGAGAAAGCTAAGAATTGATGACAGGCTTCGAAATCTCAAAATATCTTCTCTCGTAAACCCTCACATCCTCACTCAGCACTGTGCTTACCCCGTTCTTGGTTTCTGGGTCTCTCTCTCCCTTCCCACCATGCCCCGACCCCCCCAATACATTCTCTCTTTAAAATAGCTCTTTGAAAACAATACACAATAGTACTATTTGTGGAGGACAATTACTTTCAATCTACTTTTACTTAGAGCTGTTTTCACCATAATTGTTGCTGAGATGAAATACCGATCTTTCCATGTTGAGAAAATTAAAAGTGCCTCAAGGGTCAGAGAAAAACAATCCTCTAAATACTAGCTTTAGGGAAAATGCCCACATAAATTGACTGCTCCCTTCCTGACACCACAACATGTAATTCTGTAGTTTTCCCAGAAGAATAGATCTCCTACCCATTCTTATTATCTTCAAAGACGCCAGCAGTGGGACCCCTCGGCCCAGAAGGCCCACAGTGGCCAAACGATTCTTACAAACAAACAATTGCGTGGATTTTTTTTTTTCTAAGACACAGTCTACATGACCAAATATGTTATAGGAGAAAAGGTTCCCTTTTCCCAGAAATGGTGCACAAATGGGACAAATGTAGATCTTCTTTCAGTTATACAAGGCATGGTGGCAATTCTAAACTCTGTCACATGTGGACACAACGATGAAGCACAAAACAGCAATTACAAGGTGAGTGAAGTTGGTAAGTGGTGCTGAGGCAAGATGTTTACCTAACCATTTGTGGAATTAGTTAAATGACTGAAATCAAGGTCTAATATATGATATGCCTAGCAGAGAAAACCAATAATACATTTATAAATTAGAAATATATATATTTATTGACACACGAGTAAACACATTCATGCACAGAGCTGCATGTGATCAGAAATGTCCAGATGTCAATTTAATGAGAAATGGTTCCTGTATTTGTAACTTTATCTTTGACTAATATATTCTGTAGGAAAGACCCAATTTTTGTCAAAACCTAACCTGAGAGTTCAGTTAGAAGCATTAGAAAGATGCATTATGGTAAGAAAATATATTCAGAGTGTGTTAAGGCACAGAGAAACACATATTTTCCAATTCACATATAAATCATATTTAAATCTTACTTAAGTTGAAGATCTGGTAAATTTAAATCTGTACCTTTCAGGATAAACTTCCAGTACAAACTGCACACGAAAGCCCCTTCTCTCGTACCTGCAACTTCTCATCCCCTTCCCTTTCTGAAGGCAGGTGGTGTGAGTTATTTACATGTAGCTTTGAATTGAGGGTGCTGTTTATCAACTCAATGATGTTACTCAGGTTCCTCTCTCTGGAAGGACCTGCCCATCAACTCTGCCCTTCTCCTGAATATCCTGCAAGACTTAACTCAAGTCTACCTCCTACAGAAAGCTTTTCTTGACAGTTACCCAGTCTAAGGAAGACAGTGGCTGGTCCCATAAATAACATTTATCATGTAGACTGATCACACAGACCAATCATAGCAGTGATTGATTATTTGTTTAACTCCAGCAGAGCATCTCTGTACCTTCAGTAATTCTGACGATGTTTCCCCAGATGTCCTTCTGTGGTAAGTAGAATAATTGCCCTTAATATATGCACAGGCCAGCCCCTGGAACCTGTGTTACACATCATGGCAAGAGGACTTTGCAGATGGGGTATGCATATTGACAAAATGTCTGAGAGTCTCCAATATTCAAAACTGTCTATAATTGGATGTTGATCTACATGTTCTGATTTTCTTACTACCTGAGAAGAACTGAGTTTTAGTGATGAAGATCATTACTTTGTGAGTAATTCACAAACTGTGGGACAGGCTTTTTATACCTGGCACTATCGAAATTTTCAGCACAATAATCTAGGCAGCATACCAAGATTATACTTACTAGATACTAATAACAACTTTCAGTTATGACAACCAAAAACGTTCCAGACACTGCCCAGCATGCCCCGTGGGGTAAGATCACCCCAGGTGGAGGATCTCTGAAATGGGGTACGTATGCTTTCATGTGTCACTGGCAGGATGAAATGAAAGAAGGCTAAGAAGCTTCTGGAATGGCCTGGGCCCAGTAGTTGCCTGTACACCGTGCCTCTAGTCCTGGCGGAGACACTGGGACCTTCCCAGACCCCACCCCTCCACTTCTTGAGTCACTGCACCATCTACTCAACACTGGGGCATTTTGGCTTCTGTGATTTCTGCTCAGCATCTGACCATGCTGACTAACTTTCAAAACCTAACTTTAAATGACACTGATGAGGAAGAAGAGGAAAAGGATCAGTGGTATGTTTTTTAAATTCCAGCATACTAAAAAAATTATATATGGAAATATTTATTAAGCTATGTTAGTGGAAATTTTACTGGGCCATGTTGTATATTAATCATATTCTAGTTCATAGCCATAAAACAATATTTTATTACATTAAGTTTCCGGCGATCCACCATACACCCATAAGTATAGTAAGGATAGGTCTATAAAACAATCCCCTAGATAATTTCAAAGTAAAAAAATAGTAAAATATGAAAAATACTTCTACTTCAGTTTTGATCAAAAGGATAATCAGGCTAAAATATAAAAATGATGTAGCTCTTTTAAAAAGAAAGAATACAGACTGAATTGAACTTCCAGCCATGATGGAAGCATAGGTAGACATGCTGTGCCTCCTTGCACAACCAAAATAAGGACAAAAAAATTTAGAAACAAAAAAACAACCAGTACTGACAGAAAATTGAACTATATGGAAGTCCAACAACCAAGGAGTTAAAATAGACACATTCATCCAGATCGGTAGGAGAGGCTGAGTTGGGCAGCCCGGTGGAGAGGGGTTGCGACAAAGCGGTGGCTCGTGGAGCCTAGGCGCAGGGTGGCAGCAGGCGAACCCAGTGAGGCAGCAGACTGTGGAGGGGTGCAGTGCTCAAGGCGGTGGCAGACCGGGGGAGGGGGACCCACATTCACACACAGAAAAACCAGGTGAAACAAGGGAACGAAACAGACCGTGCAACCCAGGGCTCCAGCATGGGGAAATGAAACCTCAAAACACCAATTGAAAACACCTGTGGGGGTTGAGGTGCCGGGAGAGACTCCCAGCCTCAAAGGAGAGCTCGTTGGAGAGACCCATGGGGTCCTAGAACATACACAAACCCACCCACATGAGAATCAGCATCAGAAGGACCTAATTTGCTTAGAGGAAGCAGCAGAAGGGACTGAAGTCCAGCAGAGAGGGGAGCAAGTGCCATTGTTCCCTCTCTGACCCCTCCCCCACAAACAGCCTCACAACCAGCCACAGGGGTTGCCCTGCCCTGGTGAACACTTAAGGCTCCACCCCTCACTATGTAACAAGAGCATCAAGACAAAAAAAAAAAAGGCCCAAACTAAAGAACAGATTAAAGCCCCAGAAAAAATACAACTAAGCGACGAAAAGATAGCCAACCTATAGATGCACAGTTCAAAGCACTGGTGATCAGGATGCTCACAGAACTGCTTGAATTTGGTCGCAAATTACATGAACAAATGAAGGCTACACTAAGTGAAATAAAAGAAAATGCACAAGGAACCAATAGTGATGGAAAGGAAACTGGGACTCAAATCAATGGAGTGGCCAGAAGGAAGAAAGAAATATCCCATCAGAAAAGAATGAAGAAACAAGAATTTAAAAAAATGAGGAGAGGCTTAGGAATCTCCAGGACACCTTTAAACGTTCCAACATCTGAATTACAGGGGTACCAGAAGGGGAAGAGGAAGAGCAACAAGTGGAAAAGTTATTTGAACAAATAATAAAGGAGAACTTCCCCAGTCTGGTGAAGGAAATAGACTTCCAGGAAGTCCAGGAAGCTCAGAGAGTTCCAAAGAATTGGACCCAAGGAGGAGCACACCAAGGCACATCATAATTACATTAGCCAAGATTAAAATGAAGGGGAGAATTCTAGGAGCACCAAGAGATAAGGGGACAAAGGAGTTCCCATCAGACTGTCAGCTGATTTCTCAAAAGAGACCTTGCAGGCAAGAAGGGGCTGGAAAGAAATATTCCAAGTCATGAAAGTCAAGGACCTACATCCAAGATTGCTCTATCCAGCAAAGCTGTCATTTAGAATGGAAGGGAAGATAAAGCGCTTCTCAGATAAAGTCAAGTTAAAGGAGTTAATCATCACCAAGCCCTTAGTATATGAAATGTTAAAGGGACTTATCTAAGAAAAAGAAGATAAAAAATGTGTATAGTAAAATGACAGCAAACTCACAATTACTAACAACCACACCTAAAACAAAAACAAACTAAGCAAACATCTAGAACAGAAACAGAACCAGAGAAATAGAGATCACATGGAGGGTTATGAACAGGGGAGTGGGAGGAGGGGAGAGGGGGAAAAGGTACAGAGAATAAGTAGCATAGACAGTAGGCAGAAAATAGACAGGGGGAGGGCAAGAAGAGTATGAGAAATTTAGAAGCTAAAGAACTTATGACACATGGACATGAACTAAAGAGGGAATGTGGGTGGGAGAGGGTGTGCAGGGTGGAAAATGGAACAACTGTAATAGCATAATCAATAAAATGTTAAAAAAATAAAAAGAAAGAAAACAAATGATAAACAAAAAGCTCACACTTGGCGGAGGTATCTTGCTCCCTTTTGAACTGACTGTTGGAAGTTACTAAAGACAAAGTAGTACAAATGTTACATTAGACAATTCCCTCCAAAGCATCTTTGCAAATGAAACAGACACATGAAGGTATGGCCCGTCCTGTATGAATACAGGTACTTCCTAATAAATGCCCTCCGAGAACTCTACAATTCTCAGATCCCTTGGAGCTACCCACTACAGGAAGGCTTAGGCTGCAAAACCAATGGTTTTCTCCTTAAAGCCCTTCTTTCATCCAGTGAATCCCAAAAAAGAACCAAAATGCTGGCTAAATGGTTTAGTATAGAATAATCCTTTATTTTTACTATCAATGATGATATGTTCTGATTATTTCAGCTGAGTATCTGACTCATCTTCAACAAGTTTTATATAGATTTATTTATATATAGATTTAGTTATATATAAATATACACACATATATATTTCCTTCATTTTTCATCTTCTAATAGCTGTAAGGTTGAAATTTGCTATAGTTCTTTCAGAGTATAGTAGAATTTTAATGAGAAAATAGAAATAAAATAAGTCTGGAATATGAAGCCATGAACTTGGAAAGAAACCAAGCTGCCATATTGATGAACACTACGTTTTCTTGAGCCCATGTGCCTGCTTGGAACAATTGTTTAACTTGTCTGTTTCTATTTCCTCAATTTATGGCTTTCGGTCCTTGAAACAGAAACATTTAGAATATATGCATCAAATAATTATATATGTATACAGACATACATCAGAAATTGTACATTATATATTAAAACCCACCCTTTGCAAGCCATCTTTGCATATATCTGTTAGTAGTTAAAAACATTCAGAACTTTATTGGAGGAGAAAGGAAATCATCCATTTCTGCATAATTAAAACTAAGCTCAAATGTTTTCTGGTCACAGTCCAGTTGCGTTGGTTTCTTACTTTGCCTTGGACCACAAGGAAACATTCATCACTTTTACCAACTTACTCCTTTACTAATCACTTTAAATAGTGCCTGGTTTCTAGAACATGGTTTTTAAACTGTGTTCCTAAGAGCTCCAGGGTTCCGTGGACCTCTGTCAGGGTTTGCCTGTGGAAAGAGGGAGAACCTTCGTAGCTGGTTCAGGAGTTCTTCTCTATCCAGTAGTGCAACTTTGAATGAATCTGAATAACAAATGGAATATTTATGTTCTTTAGATTTTCATTTCAAAGAAATTTCAAAGGAGGACCCACCACTAGAACCAAGAGTTACCAGAGCTTTCAAACCCTTGTGGAATGACACCTTGGACCAGAGAAGGTGAGTTCATTTCACTAAAATCTTCTTCTTCAACCTGAGTCCATATTAAGCCTGATTTTAGGAGATGGCAGAAGAGGAAAAGGGGAATTGAAAAGGAGAAGGAGTTCTGTTTTAACAGAACTCGTAGAATGTGAGTGGAACAAGGCATGTGCTTCCTCCATCACTAAGTTCTGTGGCAAATGGCAAAGGAAGCCTGGTGGATCAATCCCTGGCTCGGGTTTGCAGAGCATCAGGACCGGCAGACATGCCAGGGCACCAGGAGATACTGGGGGAAAATGGTCCTGAGCTGGCAGAGCAGTGGAGGGAGCCACTGGGATTCCCAGGGATGTTCAGGGAGAGGAAAAGAATCCCAGAAATGTTGTGGGGAGGGGGCCACCCACCTTGAAAGAGCTGTGAAGGAATGAGATCCCTGTACACCCACAGGATGATATACATAGAAAACACACATTGAGCTGAGTAACCAATTTGAGTGGAGAGTCTCAACTGCTTGAGGCGTAAAGTCGAAACACATTTCTTCCATGACTGACTAATTGTGTTCCTTTTACCGAATGTAGGAAACACCTTGCTGATACCTCATTTTTAGTAGCTTTCAGTTGTGAAGATTTTTCCAGTCCCATCTGTACCCCTGTCTCATATTCAATTCAAAGCCTTTCCTACCTGTCACATTTGTGTCGCAAGTGGCTTGCAGACAGAGGGGTTTGCGGTCTCTGCTCTCCCTTCCCAGGAAACACCAGATAGAGTTCATCACTCAGAACCGAAGGCACGTCCTCCTCTGATTGCCCAAAGTGCCTTACAATCTTTTCCAAACACACACAGACACACACACAGTTTGGGTTGTTTTAAACTCAGAATCCATGATTCTGCTCTTCCTCTATGTTTGATAATACATATGAATTTTTTATACTCATGATTTTTTAATAGACTTGGGCAACTTGGTTGGGATAACTCCTAGAAAGAATTTATTTTTTAGAAAAAATGTATAAAATAGAAATGCGGTGTGCAGGTTAAGAGCATGGGCTCTTGGGCCATGTTGTCCAGTTCTAACATGTTGGTTTGAGGGAGAAGTCACTGAGCCCTTCAGGCCTCAGTTTCCTTATCTGCAATCTGGGCGTAGTGATTGCACATAATTCAGATGACTGTTGTCAGGGTTAGGTAATTTTATAAGTGTTTTGAACAGTAGTTGGCATTCTGAAGTGTTGCCAATCATCATTATTACATTTTATGTGTTAATATTTGACAGTATAATCTCTGCTGGTTTTGAACCCGATTACTTCTACACTTATGTCGATGGGCAAACCTTTAGCACCTCTTTGGCTCAGCAGTGTTCTGATAGGTAAATGAGAGGGATAAATGATCCCTTCTGTCCCTCCTTTGGTAGGGTTTACAGACCATGGCCTGGGCAGTGGAAAAAGGACGCACTTGTACATGAGAGCATGGGGATAAAAACTGGTGAAACCTTTTTGGAAGGTCACGTTGTGACATTGTTTATAATTTAATGTGTGCATGCTTTAATCTCAGGAATTTTAAAAAATATTTTATTTATTTATTTTTAGAGAGAGGGGAAAGGAGGGAGAAAGAGAGAGGCAGAAATATCAATGTGTGGTTGCCTCTCATGTGGCCCCCACTTGGGTCCTGGCCTGAAACCCAGGCATGTGCCCTGACTGGGAATCGAACTGGCGACCCTTTGGTTCACAGCCTGAGCTCAATCCACTGAGCTACACCAGCCAGGGCTTAGGAATTTTTATTTTTTGAGATTTATCTGCCAAAAATACTTGTATACATGCAAAAAGATAAATATGCAAGAATGTGTATTGAAGCACTGCTTGTAAAGACCCAAAACATGCATTCATTAGGAACTGGTTAATTATGATAAATAATGCTACCTTAACTTACAGTCATTAAAAAGGAGTTTGGTACTCACAGAAGTAAACAGCCAAATTAACAAAAGCATAAGTTGTAAAGCAGTGTGTATATTATGATCCCATCATTTAAAAAAAGAGATAAAGAAGAAAAAAATGAATGAAAGCAATAAAAATGCATGTGTGTCTTCGCATAGGCATAGACTATGAGTTAAATAACTATTTGGTGGAATTACCAGTGCTTTTATCTTTCTGAGTCATATTTTAGCAGTGTGACTGTGGGCAAACTACTGAAAATCTCTGAATCTTAGTTCCCTCAACTGTCAAATGGATAACACCGAATTTTCCTTATTATTGTAAGGATTAAGTAAAATAGCAGATTTAAACTCCTTGCCCCAAAGCCAGGCATACTGTAAATGTTTCATAAATGCCAGGTCTCTTCCCTCCACTCCCTGGCAAACTGTTTATCTTAAAAAAGTAGAAATAAAGTTTCTGGACAATGATTTCCATTTAGCTATGTGAGTAATACAAATTTAATATTATAAAACAAATTTTTGACAACTCTTACCTTAAACGCATATTTTTTCCTAGGATTATTATTATTTTAGATGGAATAAAAATGTATGTAACTTAAGGTAGGGAAAAGTGGCTAACTACTTGTAGTATTTTGTAGTTGGCTGGCCTCTCAGGACAAAGAATATACATAATTTTTGTGTCCCAACCCATTTATAATCTAGTAATGCAGTGTAAAGTAAGACTGTTATTTCACTCTAAATGTTTATACATACATTTGCATAACCTTATATAAATATATACATATGTAGATAAAACTTCTTCTTACCTTAATAGTGGCTATCTTTAAGATGCAAAATTACAGGCAAAATTCTTTCTGTTTTTTAAACTCCTCTACAGTTTCTATATTTTAAAAACTTAAAATGTGTATTTTGAAATAAAAATGCACAAAAATGTTGCAAATTTTTATTGACTTATATCTAAACTATGTAGAATTCAGCAATAATAAAAATAAACCAAGGTCTTTGATAATAATTTTGTTTTTATTTTCTATTAAAATTATGGGGGCCAACTATCAAGCTAAGTGCACTCCTAATTTGATGAGGTCAACTGAACTCTGCAAAGGAAGTGAGAACAATGGATTTTGACTTGTTTCTAATATTAGGAAATGCACTGGTCTTATCACAACAGCGGACTAGTACCCTGGTTCGCTGCAAACAGTTAAACAAAACATTAGACAAGAAGTTGATAAGTATTATTTAGAGAAGAAGATCTGCTTTTTGAGACTTGTCTGAATCTGTTATGATCGGATTAACTATGGATCATAACTGGGTCTGTTATGATAAGTGTATTTGTGAGAAACAAATAACTATCACATTGCCTAGTCCAGACAGAACTCAACTCAAAAATGTGGGAAAATTAACACAATGGGCAATTCTTATAAGAAGTGGGGGCAGTTTGTTGCTGGTTTGGTCCAGAATGACCTACTCCATGTAGGTGGAAAGCACAAATATGTAGCAGGTAGATAAGCATGTAGGGAAAAAAGCATAGTATTATACTCTTAGCATGTTAAAATTCAAAAAGGATTAAAAAGATCATCCAAGCTTAGAGTCTCTTTTATAGAAAAACACCCGATTTAAACTGGAACTTTTTCTTGAACTTGAATCTGGACCAGATATCGCAGAGTCAAACTTCTTCCTTTTTTCCTTTCCACTGAAGCATGCTAATCTAATTAACATTCACGGAAGGTCACATGGCCAACAGGCCTGAGTTTACCTACGCAGATTCCACATCCTATTCAACGGGATAGTTAACACGATGGGTAACAGGATGTTTATTAACAAAATGCTTTTGGCATTTGTTTTTTTCATGTTTAAGTTGACCTATTCATTATAGTCAACTCTTAAACATACACACTTATGAGGACAAACACTTGTGAGTGTTGTATGTCTAAATGAGCCCAGCACGCCTGGGCTCCCTATAAATATTTGTCAGATAAATTGATAACAGATGGTTATTTGCTATGTGGATTTCACAGCTCTTTTACCTCTCTCTCTTATTTCTGCTTCATATTGTGGTGCCAGAACCATTTCTCTCTAAAAGCAGAAAGATGAAATCAGAGTAAGGAGTCTCCCAAGTGGTCCAGTTTATCTTATTGAATATTTTGGTCCAATGGCTTGGCAGAGAGGAACTTAGCAAATGTTGATGAAAACAATCTGTTACATCTTTGTCACTGTTCATTAAGAGAGTTGAAAGGATCAAATATCTGTACGTCATTCAAGAAGATAGCCAATGCTACAGTTAATGTGAAATTTACAGTTGTGTCCCTAACAAATTCAAGCTCCATGCAGCTGCCACATTGATTTTCCTAAAACCATCACTACAGGAGACATTTCAAGCTCCTGATCATAAACACAAAACCCTTGTGATGGCACTCCTGCTGATACCCTTGATACCCTTAACTTTGTGCCCTGCTCTTTCCTGCTGTGTACTTAAGAATCCTGGGCTCCAAAAGGCTTTACTCTGAAGTCAGAGCACAAGCATAGCTGAATGCCAAGGATGTAAAGGGCTCAGACTGTAGGAAGGCAGTGCGATATGTTCCTCCACGGGGTCTTCTCTTGGATACTCCACTTTAAACATTTCTATTGCCTCCCTAGGACCAGGATTGAGTCCCATTGCTCTCACTATCCCTCCTACCAGCCCACCACCACTATCCCCTCCCACCAGCCCCCAAAAGTCTCAACTCAGGACCTTTGCTGTGTGTGCCCTTTCCTTGGAAGGCTCTTGGGTCTCTTCCTTCAGCTGGCAACCACTTTCTCATCCTTTAAATGCCCATTCAAGTCATGACCTCCCTAAAAAGACAGAAGTACAGATAGAGACTACACCCTGAGTCCCACCTCCCCAAACCTGCCATGTGAGAGGCCAGATGTCTCTTCTCTGTGCTCCGTGGTAGCCAGTGGCTACATGTTTAACCCCTGCATTCACTGTGTTGTATCAGAGCACAGCATTTCTGAACAGAGTCTGAAACCAGTGCACCTAGGCTCAAATCCTGTCTCCTTCCCTTGCCAGTGGGTTCAGTGCCCTCATTTGTAAAATAGACATGATAGTAGAAATTAACTCATGGAGGGGAGGATTAAGTAAACCAATATATAAAAAGCTTTACACCAGTAAGTCCTCATTGAGTATGAGTTATTAATGGTGTTTATTTGTATCTGTTCTTCAGCCTTGATATCTTGGTTCATGTTCTCAGGGGAAAATATCTTAATTGTTGTATATCTCTCCCTGCTCATATCATGCTTGGTTAGTAAGTTCTGTATACACTGAACTTCTGAGAATAAATTACCAGAGTTCAAGGGACTGTAGGGGGAGGTAGAAGAGGGTGAAGGAGGTCAAATATATAGTGACAGAAGGAGACCTGATTTTCAGTAGGGAACACACAATAAAATACACAGAAGATGTATTATAGAATAATACACTTGAAACCTATACAATTTTATTAAACAATGCCATACCAATAGATTTAATAAAACTTATTAAAAAATAAGAGAATAATTTTAGAGTCATGGAATCCTGGAACTCTAAGTGTATAAGCATCAACACTTAGTTCCAAGTTCATGAAGCAAGGAAGCACTATGTAGGTGTGGAGAGCCATTTTTCCAGGGAGGAAACAATTAAGCATTTCAGATGACTCTATCCTTGAGTGTAAACATGGCCTCCTTCATCAACACAGTCCTTGTAGAGCTTCTGATTAATACTCAAAGGCTTCATGTCCGTGCAAGGTATTCACTTATAGTTTCAACAGAAAGTGTAAATTACAGGATATCTGACAAATTCATCCAGAAACGCTAAGAAAAACAGATGTTATTTTCCAAATCTTATCAAATGATTCCCTTTCTCTTTATTCAGCAGGGTAGTTTGGGGCCAAATATGATGGAAAAGTCATTTGCCTGCCCCCAATCATACACACACTCCAGAGGGAGGGGCTGTCAGAGTAAGATATTTGGATTTCCCACAGTCTGAGCTCTTCCTTCTCTGGGTGGTTAAAACAACAAAGTATTTGATTTCCCCATTTTTCTACTGATGAAAGATGACAGATCCAATAGTTGAGCTCATGAATGGAAATCTCGATATTGTATAATTACAATCTTTCTTTCTGTTTCCACTGTAACCAATCCAATGTCATAGAGATTCCACAGTCTGCAAGGACGGCGCTAAGGGAGATAGAGTCTAGCACGGATGGGTGGACTTCTCACCGGGATGTTATCTGCCTGCACCCTCAGAGTCCTAGCTGGCTTTGACCTGGAAGAAACAGACAAGGTGAGGAGAGGAGAGAGGATGGATTGTTTGTGCTTAGCTATTTGTATTCTAGATAACTGTTCATTGTATTTTAGACATATTCTTCACTAGAGAAAAGGGAACTGATTGTATGTCTATCTGTGAATTAAAAGTCGTCCTTAGAAGGAGACTACTGGGTAGCTTCAGGTAGGAAAAATTGCTGGTTTTTAGATTATTTACATATTTATTGAGGTTTGCAGACTCATTTTTCTATTTTGCTATTTATTTCCTTGACTATAACAATACACAAACTCATATTTGTCCCTTAGCTCCCCAAATTCCATCAACTACCTGACTGTTAGAAGGAATTAAGAAGACATGGAAACTATAAGCTGAGGTCCATGACAAGGAACGTTTATTCAGTTCATGTAGGTTTGACCTGGAGAATTACTGTGCACTAAGAGACCCCTGCTGACTAAAATTCTCACTCTTAAAACAAGGCAGAAGAGGTGTCATTGTGTTGCAAAGCAGGTTTTAAATGATTGGAATGATCCCTTATTTCATCAACTCAAACAGATTTCTGTGGCTGACACAATGAGCTCTACCCTCATGGAGGACAGGGAAAGAAGTTCCTGATAGGCGTCCTTCCGATGCTTAGGTGCTACAGCCACCCAAGTGCACGCTGCTGTGTGATTCTGACTCTGGACAAGCCTGCATTCCACTTGGACTCCATTTTGCTAGGAGGCTAAAACAGGAAAAGAGGCCACTTAGGCATCATTTTCAAATGGGAAGTACTTGATGGGCAAAAAATTCTATGAACAGTAGTAAGACTCTCCAAATAGACAAGGGAATGCCAAAAAAAAAAAAAAAAAAAAAAAAAAAAAAAAAAAAAAAAAAAAAAAAAAAAAGGAGTGATTGTGAACTGAGCTGGCAACATGTTCTCCAGGAAATGGCTGGGTGTGTGTATCCTTGCTGATTACACGTATAATAGCTACACAGCAATGCTCTCTATCAAGAAAGACTGCATTTCAAAGCTGTGTTTTCAAAAGGAAAAAGAAAGAGCCCTCTAGTTGAGCCCTTGGAAAGAGGCAGAGCAGTTGCAGATGCGGAGAAGAAACGGGGAGCTCCCAGGGGATGGCGTCGGTCAAACCGGACACGAGGAAGAGATGCGCAGGCGCACAGCACACATTCAAAAGGAAAATCCAGGGCTGATTCACTACCACTACAACATTTTAAAAAGTGATTCAGGCAAATCAAAAAATCAAAAGCACAGATCATTATGTGGGAAGTTCATTTCTGTTTTTCATTTTGCGAATGAGATCTCGGAAGGGGAAATGTAAGGTAAGGGTAAGGTAGGTAGGTACAGGTAAGACATGCGGATTTTAAGTCACAACCAGGGTATCTGAACGCCAAATGATAATCAAAATTAACTGTCTGCTATCCTCAGCCAACTGGGGAAGAAAGGGTGTGAGAATTAACTGAGAACATGCATGAAAGAACTTGCTAAATGCCCAGAAGTTAAGTTCTGTAAACAGTTATGATTCCTAATAATAACAATAATTATAACAAATGTCTGGGTTTTAAGAGGCCCTTCTACCTCCTTCATTCTGAAGATGATGTAGAAATGGTCACAGTATGTACGACTGTGTAAGTGGTCTCCCTATGGGCCCCTTGTCTCAGGGCTCACTTGCCTGATTGGGCAGCCCTTTCAAAGAGATGTTTCCTCCTCTACAGAAGCTGTGGTCCAAGGGAACCATAAAATAAACACTACTCTTAGAGGAAGGACATGAGAGAGCCTGGAACATGAGCTTAGTTCTTAGAGCCCAAATGGGGAATCATATTGCACAATTTCTTTTCAAAATGACTGCTTTTTACTTGGAATCACATTGGAACATCTCCCTTGAATTTATCAATTCAAAAGTTTCAAATACACATGCCTATTGTAAACTGTATTACCTTAATCTTGTTCCATGCTTCTCATCACACCTCAACATTTATATAAAGTTTTCCTATATTAAAAAGGAGTCATTACTAGTTTAATTTAAAACTGTACAACAGTGTTAGTGACACCCTTTCATGATTTAACATATATGGACATCTAGAACTCTAAACTCTACGCATATCTAAACTTTAATGTCTCAATGCGGGATTGCTTTAGCTTGAGAAGGGAGGTCCTGAACCAGGCTGCGGGGGTCCAAATCCTCACTCCATCTCTACTGACCCAGCATGTCAGGCAAGCTGAGCAATCACTCTGTGCCTCAGGACTCTCATCTGGACAACAGAGACAATAAGGGTACTTCACTCCTGGGAGAATGGACTAAGTTAATACTTAGAAGTTTTGAGAACAGGTAAGGCAGAAGCAGGAAGATTTTAAGGGACTTCAAGGATTTACAGGTAGATTAAATTCAGGGAAGCTGTCTTAATATCAATAGTATTAATAGTCTCATTTCTTTCAAGATATAAAGAATTAACATGTAAAAAGTTTGGATGTTGAATTAGTAGTGATTTGTTTCTTCTCATTCATTCATCTATTCATTTATTAACCAACTATTTATTAAGCTTCTTCTGAATAGAAGGTCTCTTTCAGACAGCAATGAAAAGAACAAAAGAAAAAAATGATACTAAATTTTACTAGGCAGATCAAAGGAGAAATCGTACACTGCATTCATGGTAAAATCAGGTGCCTTTTTGCAAATATTTAAATCACAATCCAAAGGATAAAATATGGGAGTAGGTCAAAGCTAACAAAGGGCTTTAAGTCCATGGAACAATCACCTCCGTAAACCATATATGTCAGTGAAGTTCACTAAATTGCTCATTACTAGAGCAATAACTTACACTTTCAACTTTAAGAGTACCCCAAAATATATTCCATTTTTGCAGCTGCCATCTTGGATTTACTTTTCCAGAAGAGGGAATCATGTCAGGCAAACATTAAAGCATTAACTCTGGCTTCATTTCCTTTTAAACAGCAGATTCAGGGATCCTGAAAGTACCATTTAAAATAACAATGAAATCCCTGGATTTTCTGGAGAAGCAACTCCTTTTTCATGAAATGAGTTTTGGGTTCTCAGCCTCAACAAAATCCTGCAGTTACTTTCGTTGTATTAGAAATCTTAACTTTTCAAGTTCTCCCTTAGTTAAGCAATTCCATTAAAACAGGCATGCATGCATGCACACTTCCTTCACTTTTGTACCCTTTCATTTAATTTTTCAATAAGTAATCTTTGATTTCATATTTGAAAAGAAGATCAATGATAATGTACTGATGTTTAATCCAATTTCAATAGGGCCCTTTGCATTTTACTATATCTGAGTTATTTGAATACTGTTAAATAATGTTTTATATTTGAGGGATATTCATCTGGCAACATAAACTCTTTCCATTCCTTCAGATGAGGGGTGTTAGTCCTAATTTCCCCAGTGGGCAAGAGGAGATACCTAGGTCTTAGTGAGTCTGCTACTCGGCTAGCAGTCAGAGAGCTGGTTAGCACAGAAAACGGAACTGTAACCACACGCTCAAAGTCACATCAGAATATTGATTCTACACTATCACCCACAATGGGAGCGTGCTGTGTGCATCTCACATCAGACTGGGCCAGTATATGCAGAAAGATGAATTAGAAGCCCTGGGTAATTCACTGCACCAGGAGAGCACACAGAGGTACCTGCTAAGAAGACAAGGGAAATCGTCCACATACTTTCCCCCTCAAGTTGAAAGAAACCGTTTCTCAGAAGCACCCATTTTCACACAATGGTTAACTCACAGGGATTAGCACAATGAAGTGCCAAATTGCACAGAAGAGGAGGCAAAAGCTGCTCATCTTGCAGGATGGCTTTGTGTTTGGGAGCACAGCACAGAAGGCTGGTGGCTAACCTGGAGGTCAGGTGCCCCCTGCTCAAGGGAAGGAGGAAAAAAAGTGGATTCGGAGACTAAGGAAAAAGCCATTTTCCTACAGGGTCCCCAGCAATCTGGAGATTCTTATGTTTGTGACTCCATTATCTCTAAAGTCATTGCTTTTGTTTTTTGGGGGGTGGGGGTTGGCGGTATAAGTGACGGTACGCAGAGGGTAAAGACACCAGAGGAACTGCTCCCCTTATGCAGCCCTGATGATTTCTCTTCATTTAGTTCAATTTGTATGCACACTCATGCAAATAATGCATGCTCATGCACACTGCTGGCTGCCTTCTAGCAGTAGGGAGGGATGGCTGCACCCCACCTGGCTTCCCCGCACTGTTCCGGGGCCAGCATTGGAAGAACCCCGGGGGAGTTGCCCCAGGCAGTCCCAAGAGCTGTGTGGTGGGTTTAGAGCAAGACTAGCTCCAGAAATGTTACTGCTGGAGTTTGGAGTCTCTTTAACTCCTCTCTCAGCGGATTTTCTGGGGTAGCTGCTCTAGAAAGAAGGCAAGACTCCCTTTGGCAGCTAAGTGGAAGCAGACCTCCAGTTGAAGCAGTTGAGGTAATACTTCCCCTTCCCTGGCACTTGAACTGAAAGGACTGAAGCAAAATAAAAGGGCAATCTGTATGCAATTAGAAGCTTCTACTGGCAATTGCATTTTTCCCCTTGTTAAAACAGTAGAAATCCAAATTTTCCACCTTCTTGGGCTGTCCCCTCTCCAGCTCTAAACTGCCACAGCTGGGAGTAGTGTCTCTAAGCAGTGCTGGCAAGGGTAGATCCATCAAAGAAAGGAAGGTTTTTTAAAATAAAAAAAAATTAACATATGGCATTTCTCCAAAGCAGTAGTTACTAAACTTTTTAGCCTAACCTTTGGAAAGTATATATATTTGTTGCCCCTGTGCACATATTTTTCTTTAAAAATTACTCATCTGGTGCCTTTTTGAAATTTTAATTAACTTTAAGATTTTAAAACTTAGAGCGCCCTCCAAAAGAAAACAAACTACATCAATTATTCAGCAATTTGTAATCTTCTGAAATTCTTAAAAAATCTAGAGGTCCTGCAATCCTCTTCTTTCATTCAGTGTATAGAAATTTGAAGAGAGCGATAATGCACATTCATTTGTCTGCTAAGCGTTTGCTCTTTGACTCCTTAGGATACGGGACTTTCTGCACAATTTTAGTTCTATGACCAATCAACCCCATAGGAGGAGAAATCTGTTTCATTTTATTCATTCAAATGTTTTCTGAATTCCTACTGTGTGGTAGGGATACATCAGGAGAAAAGAGGGGCAAAATTTCTAACCTTAGCGAACTTTCATCTAGTAGGGCAAGATGGTCAGACAGACAATAAGCCAATAAGCATATAAATGCTGCATGTGTGTGTTCACCGAAAGTTAGTTTAGAGGAAGATGCATTGTGTTCTGGGTCTTCGACCAACTTGACTTCTAGCCATCCTTAGCTCTGATAATGTCACAACACTAATCATCATACTAATATTAACCAAATAGGAAATGATTAGGTAATAGATTATCTACAGAGGGTGGTCTCAGTCAGCTCTATCTAAAATTGGCTCAGTTGTCCTTTGCTGGATTCAATCTCAACATGCTTGTCTTAAATGTCAATTGTAAGCAAACATAAATGTCTTGTTAAAACAAGTTTATCTTCATTCAACTTAACTGTGGCCTCTGATTAGCTGTTTGGAATTTGACTAAAGCATATTTATGGTTGTTTTTCCCCTTGACGGTATGTTGGCTATAAATGGTCAAACTGTATGTCTCTGATTCTTTCAAATGGCCTAGACTTTCTTCTGTGAACTTTGAGAGCACAAGGGCCACACTTCATTTTATCCAACACATGTAGTTAAAGATAAATTAAGAGTGTTTACTCCTTTATGAAAGGATTTTTTTTCTGAAAGGATGTACTATTGAGTTTCTAATAAGAAGGAACTACCTAATTTCATAAAATAATATTATTTACAGTATTTTCATTTATGTTGACTTTTTATATTTGATTGCATGATAACTTCCGTCAAGTTGGGCAAGTGCTCCGGGGCTTGTGCTCTAGACTGAATGTCTGTGTGCTCCCCAGAATTCGTATGTTTAAACCTAGTCCCGGATGTTAGTGGGTATCAAGAGGTGATTCACCTTTGGAAGATGACAAGGTCGTGAGGGTGGAACCCTCATGAATGGGATTAGTGTCTCTGGACAAGAGCTGCCAAGAGCTCCCTCAGCCCTGCCTCCATGTGAGGACACAGTGAGAAGATGGCATCTGTGGTCCAGTGAGCAGGCCCTCACCAGACACTGACTTTTCCAGTTCCTTGCTCTTGGACTTCCCAGTCTTAGAACTAAGAGAAATTTCTGTAGTTTACAAGCTCCCCAGTTTACAGAATATTTGTTATAGCAACCCAAATGAACTAAGACAACATTCACCACAGAATCAGGGATCTTGTGGCATAAATTAGTGAGTGACATGTTTCAGCCCTTGGCTACTTAATCCTATGTAGTTCTGGGTATTTGTTAGAAGAGAGGGATGTAAACCAGCAAAGTCTGGAGACTCCAGTGCTTTCTTGTAATGAAGTGGCAGAAGATGCCAAGAGCTCACAAGATGTCCAAGAGGGCGTCCTGCCTAGACAAAGGATGGAGCTGCAGATGATCGCTAGTTTATCTCAATTCTCTTACAGCCATGGTGTTTGGATGACAACAGGCTGAAACTGGGTAGAAGCCAGGTCACATCACCCTCTGTTCCAAACCTTGCAGGGTTCTCAGAGTAATTGGGACATAATATGTCATATACTGTGACCTCTCATGACCCTGTTCTTACCACTCTTCCTCCTTTCTATTCCAGGCTCTAGTGCATCACTTGTCATTGTTCCTTGAAGATGTCAACCACACACCCACTTAGAAGCCTGGCACTACCTGTTACCTTTGTTGGAATGCTCTCATCATGAACATGTACATGGTTTATTCCCTGCCATAGTCTTTCATGCTGCTATAATAGAATACAATGGACTGAGTGGCTTATAAACAAGAGAAATTTATTTCTTATAGTTCTAAGGGCTAGAATCCCAACATCAAGAATCAGTATCTGGTGAGAGCCTACTTCCTGGCTCATAGATGGCTCTCTTCTTTTTGTGACCTCACACAGAGGAAGCTGCTAGGGAGCTCTCTGGAGTCCCTTTTCTAAAGACACTAATCTCATTCATGAGGGCTCCATCTTCATAATGTAATTACCTTCCAAAGTCCCCCTTATAATATCATCACATCGGGGGTTAGGATTTTAATATGTAAATTTTGGGAAGACATAAACATTCAATCTATAGCACTCCGTCACCTCATGCAAATCTGCTCAAGTGTCACCTTCTTGATGAGGTTTGCCTGGGGCATCTTAGTGAAAATTGCAGTCTGCTTCCCTCCCACCTTGATCATCCCAATCTCTCTGAGCATGGTCTATTTTTGTTTTCCTTTTTTCTCTAGAGTACTTACTGCCTTCCAAAGTACTATATAGTGTTCCTTAATTATCATGTCTATTGAGTGTTTTCTACCTTCATTTGTTAGACTTCATGCCCCAGAATAGCAGGCATATTTATTTTGTTGTTCTGATAGCTGTGTTGTATCCCAAAGCTCTGAAAACAATTTCTGGCACACAGTTAAGTGTGCAATAAATATTTTATGCATAACTGAATGGATGAAAAAATGAATGAATAAAAAGTTCAGAACATTGTACAATGATAAGCTATCAGGGAAGAGACTCCCTGGATTTTGTTCATCATGACATCCTCAGCACCTACGACAGTTCCCAGCAACATGTTTTTATGGACAACAGTGAATGAATGTTATTGGGTGGGAGGAGGGGGCTCATAAAGCCTATATAAATATTAGTGAAAAAGAAATACCTTTGGGCCAGGATTGAGGTACTTTCATGCCCCTAATTCTTCCCTAAATTCTTTAGCTGGATGCATGTCATAAAATTACCAATCCTCTTCTGCAAAAAAGATCATTCTTTTTAGTTGTCGGAGAACTCCAATGGCCTACAACTACTAAAGAGAAAGTCCTCACAGAGGTGGCGGCATGTGTTACACGAAGAAACAGCACATGAAAACGATCTGTCCGGACAGGATTCTGTTGCTGTATGGGCCCTCTCTGTTCGACGGTGCTGCTTTCTTCTGTGATTGGAGATTGTGGGCCTCAGGGTCAGATTTCCGCCCCATCACGTCCCAGGCTGTGTTACTCTCAGAAGGTCACTTTGTGCGAACCTCCATTTCTCATATGTTAAAACAATACCCACTTTTCAGGATTGTCGTGAAGCTGAAAAGGATGTGTCAAATAAAATGCTTAGCAGACATTCCAAAATCCATCACTATAACCTCTATGTCTTTTCAATGCATACCTCTAATATTTCTGTTGTATAGTAATTGCATACTATGCATAATAATATGCAATTACATATTAGGATTTTAAATAAGATTTTGTGTTTTCATCCAAGGACTAACCATTACACAACTTTGTTCATTTACTTTCTTCTTGCATTTTACACTGAAACTATAGCAGAAAATGCCATGAGAAATTGGAATTAACACCAAGGCCATTTCATTTCTTTTTTCAGTGCAAATCTAGCTGGTGATAGCCACGAGTGGTTATTAATGCTGGATTCCTTAAAATTTATAGCATTGCATCAGAATATTTACTAAAAGGGCAAAGCAATGACTCATAAGTTGCCCACTATTTACATCTGAAAGAAGCTGATGGTGTATATATATCTCTGAGGCATGATGACTTATTACCAAGCCAAAGTGACCATTAAAAGACAAAACGGTAGTGTACAATGCGTGGCACAGCTCCATTACTTGGACATCCTTCTTATTGAAATGTGATTAACATTTAGCTTCTGAAATGGAATAAGCAAATTAGTAGCCAAGGAATTTGCAAATTTTTTCTGTGGCCTACTTAGGTCTTCATAGACACCACTTGCATGATGTAAATCTTATTGAGAAAGCGCTTCTGTAATCTGCATACTTCCAAATGCCAGGTTTTCAGCTTCAAGGCTATAAAACATACACTCTGTAAGAAGAGGAGGTGGAAGTAATGAAGAATGGGGAACTTTTGTACGTCCACACAGCTTCTCACTGGCAGAGTTGTGATTGGAACTTCTTGAGAAAGGAGCCAGATAAGGCCAAAGGATATGCAATCTGAGAGCAGCGCACTCCGGTTTTCTGGAGGGCTTCCAGTCCCTCAGACTCAGAGCAGCAGTGCCCAGATCTGCTTTACGTATGTGTTTTATCGAAAACAAAGATCCTATTTAAAAATCAATAAACTACTTATGCTATTTTCAAAAACTAAAAAGCATGACTTTCCTATCCATACTGAACAAAACATAAACATTTTCTTTAACTCTTAGTGAGGGAACTGATAAGGTACAAAGGAGAAGGAGAATATATGCATAATGGAAAAGTAATTTTGTAGTAAGATTTCTGGATCAGATGCACAACTGAGCAATGTCCAGGGCAGGTAACTCTTCTGAAAACAGAGGTCATTTGACTTTTACTGGACAAAAACCTACATGTTAGCATATAACTTCATAGAATCTAGATGTTTAGTCAATAGTACCTAGCAAGTCAAACGAAGTCACACTCCCTAAGTGAGCACACAATCCTTGGGTGAGCCTGGTAAAGGATGTTCTTATAGCGCATCCCAATGGCATGTTACCTTGCTTTGCCCGTTTCTGAGTTTCAGATGACTTTTCTTAACTTTTAGTGCCTTGCTGGAAATTGAAAATAGATTAATAAATACAATGAAGACAATGTTTAATCTACAGATGGCTCTACAGTTTACCATTTTATAATTTATGAAATTACTTAGATGGTGAAAATGATACTTGGATATGTCTGATGCAAGAGGTCATGACTGTTACTTTCTAAAAGGAGATACCAGATCCTACCTATAAAAGGTGTTACCAAAATACATTATTTCAAATGAAAATGATTGTTTTGGTCAAAGTAGTAAATAACATCATGAAAATCTGAGAGTGCCCATGAGTTCTTCTCAAACAGCACTGAGAAGTCAATGCAGAGGAGGAAAAGTGATAAATTGAAAGTGATTTCTGGGAAGATAAACAAATTATCTTTTCAGTGGCACAGTCTTCTTTAGCTTGACCACGGGTCTCTGTGCATTCATAGGGAAAAGTGATGAAACCTGGCCCAACATGCTGCAAGCAAAGCCAAAGGTAGGACTGAAAAAACTTGCCTTGTGTGGCCATTGCTTTAAAGAAGAAAGCCTTGCTCCATGTTCAATGAATGAAGTTCAGAGGGAAGGTACTGGTTGGTCTATGAGAGCAAAGCAGGATGGATAATCCACCAGACTCCCTTTAAATTTCTGAATCAATCATTCCGATGCTTCTGAGATCTCTTACTGCCTGGGCCCCTCTGTGCATCTGGAGAGAATTTCTATAAATACGGAGTGTTGTGTGTCACCCCAGTGTCTGTATTCTTTCACTGTTTTACCTGCAAAAACTTCCTTAATTGCACTAGCTGTTCTCACAAAGGTTCATCTAAATGCCCTGTAGGATAAATTGACCCAACATGGAATCAAGACATTTCTTAATTATATACTTCTGAGAATTGGTCAAAGCTCCCTTACTTTTGAATTCATAACTTCCCATTGAGGTATAACAAATGTATTTATTAAGGAACAAATGATGTTCTTGCTTGATTTATTCTCTAGTAAGTGTGATTTCTAGGGTTTGTAAAAACATCCTGTAGACAGATGTAACAAAATCATATTTTACGATATTACAAGGCTGCTATTCCCTGAGGTTGGTTACTTGTTCTACGATCCTTTTCTCCCCTATTTAGGCTGCATGAAAAGCTTCTTCTATGAACTGCCCTCAGAGAAACAGTTATGCAAGGAGAGCTTCAAAATAGGCTTTTGAACTTCAGAGCAGAGACAACTGTCTTGAAAATAAGAATAATTTACATTTACAAGAAAGGCATGGAACTTTCCTGGGAAAGAAATGTGTGGGGGTCCACCAACCAGAGTCTGGAGTATGTAGAGCATAAAGTTTGTGCTATGATTCTGGAGCAGGGAGGGCTGCATTAACACTGATGGCTGCTTTCTTACCCTGAAGCTCAGAGGTTGGGATGGAAAGGATGGTAGAGGTCCTGACCATGGACCACATTTTGCAAGTCACAATACGGGGCTGCCATGTTTACAGAGAAATGCTCCTTATCTTCTTCCCTAACGAAAGATGTTATGCATGTCTCCGACATACCCCCTCTCCCACTGCCACCCCCAGGCCCACGTATCCTGCCACATCACCCACCATCCCCTCAGAGTTTATGTTGTTTTCTGCAAAGGGGAACATCCTCTCTTCCCTCTGTGACAGCAGCCTGGTGTAATAGTGGAACAAGGTTTCTTAGGATGAGTTCCAGAGAAGACAATTTGGAAAACAGACTTCTAGACTCATCCTGCACATGGAGCCTTCTAGAAATTTTATGAGTTCTGTGTGGGACAGGAGACTCTCTTAGTGTTTCCCTAGAGTATCTGACCAGACAAAATCCATGAAAACACAGATACCTCCTTCCCTGGAATTACACTGGTGTCCTGTGAGGCTACTGGCTCGTGATCGTACTGTGTAGGATACCGAACCAGCTGTCTGGCTGTGGGCTCGGTGGATCCTGGGTTGCTTTCTGATCTGGGTTTTCTCAGAATAGGTATAATGCCACTTAGCCTGGTGGGCAGTGTCAGATGAGGGGTGCTAGGCAAATTGTTCAGAATCTGGTCCTGGGTAAGGCACCCTGTCCCTTTTCTTTCCTTCCCTTTTTTTATATAAAGACTTCCGAGAGCATTTCTGAGTCGTATCCCCTCCTGTCTGCCTATATCCTCCTCTGCCTTCACCTTGAAAGCACATCGTTAAACTCCAGGAAGAGTTTAGCGATGCCTCTGACATGCAATCTCCCTTAAGCTTCCTAAGCATTTGGTTTCATTGAAGTTGGAAAAATCCTGGAGGTCTTTAGTATAACAAACTACTCTTTTGATTGCTGGCACTGAAAACATTCTGCTCCATATTATCATTATCTGGGTATAAGTCTATATTCTCCACAGACAGAAGTTTCCTTGAAGACTGAGACTAGATGCATTTACGGTGCCCTTGAATTTTATGCATCTAGATTCTACTGGGATCCTGGCCTGAGAACTTTGTGTTTGAGTTTCTCCAGGTATAAATATTGGAGGGAAATATGCCCTGTGAACAAAGGAATGAGGTAGAGGGGGTGAACACCAGGGGAGGGGCTGGGAATTGAGCTTGGTGGGGGACTCTCCTCACATCCCTACTCCTCTTACCATCCCACTGCCCTTGGGGCAAAGTTGATAGGGACCCAAAACTTAGGGCTCTAAGAAGAACATGTGACTAATAAATATAACTTAAAAAATATCCAGCCTCACTTGTAATCCAGGATATTTAATTAACCCAAATAGCTATATCTTAGCAGCAGGAGTGGATCCTGGTTCAGTGTGGTCTGGGGCTTTTACATTTGGGCGGTCCTCTTTAAAAATGGAGAGGAGAGTTGGAAAGAGATTGCAGTCTTACTTGATTGTGATAAAGTACCTTCTGCAATTTTTTTGAAGTCTATGTAAATGCATTTATAAATGTCTCCTAGGACCTTGGAAGAACCCAGTGAGTGGGGGCCTTGAAGTGGAAGCCTTATGGGCCTCAGGATAAATCCAGCATTTCTGGGGAGGGTTTTAAACAGGGACAGATGTGGCCAGGGAATATGCTGAATGAGTTCACCTTTGTTCATTTATTAACCCAACATGTAATTCCCTGGGTTTGTCTCCAAATATCAATGATTTGGATTTCAGTTTTATTGTAAATTACCAAAATAACAGTATTGTACTAACAGAAGATGGAAAATCTGAGGGCTATCACTTTTCAGGTTCTTTGCAAGGAAAATATCCAAGTGCCACATATTCTCATTTTGCTAATAAAACATTAATATTTCAAAAGCAAACCTTGATGTTCAACTTTCCGAAGTTATGATTCCACTGCAGAATAATAATTCATATTCTCACTTTCAGGAGCACTTCTAGGAAAATACAGACTGAGCATGGACTGGCGACCTTATATGCCGACTGGTGAATTTTAAAGCAAAGAGAGCCAGTGCCATTAAGATGAAAATAATTGCATATGATCCGGAATCTTAAATCATTACCATATGTTACTTGGGTGACTCCCAACTTAGAAAATATGTGAAAATGAAGAAAAAAACCTTCCATGTTTTATTTTTAACCATTTATTTCTTGAGATGGCATTGAAACCTGAATTTTAAACATACTTAGAGGTGCAGGCTTTCAAAAAATATGAGAAAACTTTTTAAAAGTCTATAAATGTAGTAATTTTTGACATTAAAAATTTTCAGGGATAAACAGCATAGCAAACAAACAAATAAACAAACAATTGCCACTAATAAGCCGCATTAAAAAATCAAAGGCAATTATTGTACTACAGAGGGCAAGGGTAACAAGAAAGGCTTAGGCTGGCTCTAAAGTCTGAAAGGTTAATTTAAGGTCCCTATTAAATAACAATATAAAAATTCACTGTTACTTAATTAGCTGACTAAGGAAACTTGGTGGAGCAGGCTATATTAATACCTAATCATCCAGGGCAGTGGCCCAGGCTTCTGAAGGTCATAAATTACGATTTAAATTAAGGGTTTGTTATTAACGCAGAACTTTCTCCTCCTTCACCTCTGCTATTTCCTTAAAATTTTCATACCAAAGGCAAGATAAGTTTTCAGAAATTGGAACGTAGCAGCAAGGTAGGAAAGCTGACATGAACAGGCTCCCTGCCGCCTTCCTCGCACTGCCTCCAAGCCCAGTCTCAGACCCAGCCACGTTTTCGACTTGGTTGACACATCATTTGGCAAACACAGAGTACCAACTGTATCACTCTCTCTAAGATTTCTACTACACCTTCTGTTCAGCCTCTCTCAGAATGCATGGCGGGGTTAGGGAGAGACTAACCCTAAACCTACACCTTGGTTGGCACCGAAAGCCACTGGATACCCCGGAACTTCGAATCTTTGGTTTGCCCAGAACTCCTGATTCCATTTCAGGCACCTTCCTCACTACCTGAGCCTACGGTAGAGCGGGTCAAGAAAGTCATCTCAACACGTTCCATCAGTTAGAGAAGGTCCCTGCGGGCAGGGCTTCATACATTCTGCTCAGGTGATTAAAAACTGCCCTTGAAAGCTATATTCCTAAATTTCAACTAAGTTTGTTTCACTTATTCAACCCAACCAGATTACAGACAGGACACTAGTTAAATCTAAATTTCAGATAGTAACTCCTTTCTTAGTGCTGGTATCTCCTGGATATTTGCATGGAATGTATGCGTAATAAACACACAACGCGTTGTTTTCTTAGAAGTCAGATTTACCTGGGAGTCCCATATTTTTATTTATAAATCTGGAAGCCTAACTCAATCTGCTGTTAACATCCTGCGGCAGCAACAGGGCACCAGGCAGTCCGCTTGTTTTTATCTCCTGCAGTAGCCCCAGGAGGCGTTACTGCCTCCACTTGACAGGTGTGAAAATGGAAGCACAGAGAAATAAACATTCACTTATGAAATTAAATATCCTAAACCTGAACACTGCAAGCTTAGGTGGCTTCCCGTCTTGTGGAGGTTTTCCAGAGAAAACAGTTCCGAGCTGCTTGAACACAAGGACGAACGCTTCATCCAGATCCTTAACGATCTTTGGCATGGAGTATTGTTATATACTTTCAGTTTGGAAAATATCCACAGCAGGTGTTACCAATTGCCAACCGCAAGCCATTAAGACTCATAGAACCCTGAATTTTAAACAAATTCTGGGTAAGCCTTCCAAGATAAACTGGGTACAATGCATGCCGCTTAATAGCCAAATTATTTGACTTGCTATTTGTTTAATATAAACTATTTAAATGAGTACCCAAAACAGCCAAAATAAAGATTTCTGTTCTAACACAATTCCCGTTATTATGCACCTCCTATGCGTCAGATCTAGTAGAAAGACACATAAAGAAATATTTAAATGCAATATGAGGATGGAGGCAAAAACCAAATTTATTTATAAAAATTGTGTATCTACTCTTACACATTTAAACTTCAGTCATCTTCAAAGTACTCTCCATTGGATGCGGTACACCTCTCGAGATATTTTTCACTGCTCAAACAGTGTTTGAACTTGTCAATTTTGATGCCTTTTAGTGCTTCTGTCATTTTTTGTTTCACCTCTTCCACGTTGGCAAAATGTTTCCCCTTGAGGACTTTTTTCATCCGGGGAAGCAAACAAACAAGAAAAAACAGTGGCTTGGGGCTAGATCAGATGAAAAGGGAGGGTTGGACACTGGGGTCACGCCATTTTTGGTCCAAAACTGCTGAACACTCAGCAGGGCGTGGGCAGGTGCTCTTGTGAATCACCCATCATGAAATGGGCAAATGTGTTAAAGGAGTCTCCAAAAAAAATTCACTGAAGCAGAATGCAGCCTCTCACAGCAATGTCAGCAGGTGCACTGATACAGATGGGTTCTTAGAACACTCACTTAGTGGGGGAAGCCTGTACTACAAGAGGTCCGCCCTCCAGATGATAATTCCAGTGTTTCTGCGTCCTCCCTCATATACTGAATGCTAGTGTGGAGATGTACACAGCAGCAATGTAAATGCAGAGCCCAGCAGGGCTCTCCATCTCATGATGAGGGCACAGCCACAAGGATTTCATGGAGATGTGACTAAACTGAATCTTAGAGAGTAAGAAAGTGCTCATGGAGTAGGAAGTTGGAAAGGTTGCTGTAGGTGGTGGTGACAGAATGAAATGGAGACTACCTTGGCTTTCATCATCATTAGGAGCCAGATCCATCATGCCTTGGGCATATTCCCAATATTTAAAAAAAAAAATGAAGCTATAGGGACAGCCTAGAAGGAAATGTTTGATTCTTTGTAATGCCAGGAGACTACCAGAAGGAACAGTCTCTGCTATCTCAGGCTCCGCTTTTTAACATTGTTTCTGATGCTGAGATCGACTGGGAAAATGATCAGGTTTCAGTGCATGTAGAATGGAGCAAGAGAAGGCCGTAGAGAACATTGGTGCTATGTTTCCTTAACTTGAAGTACTTAGACCGAAATATACAGCTTTTAACCACTATTTTCTGAAAGTATTAAAATCCTTTTAAAAATGTTTTTTATTGCTCAATTACAATTGTCCCCATTTCCCCCCATTACTCTCCCCTGCTCTACCCACTGCCCACCTTCCACGCTCATGTACTCTCCTATGTTTTCTGAGTTTCTCAGCTGTAGACATTTAGTATGCTATGAAAGGTCTTTAAAATATTTTGAAATGTGAATTCTTTCTAGAATTTTCAACTTGTATGTTTGGAGCTAAGGATTGGAAAATAAAGATTTTGCAGAAGTATGAACTAATTCAGATATTGGTTTGTCTGACCAAAAATATCATACAATGTTGGCTTTGGTACCATTAATTTTGCATTCAAGAGAAGTCTTATTCTAAGCCTGGCCCCTATTAACTAGAAACGAAATGTGAACTGTCTTCAAGCTTCTGTAAAGTGTCTCTCGTCACTTTGAAGTTCACCAAAAGCTCCATAAAGAGGCTCAGATGATGTACCTTAGGCAGCCTGTATGAGAACTGGCCCAGGAGTCAAAAGAACCTGAACTTGCTCTTGCTTTTGTTTCTTACCTAGACAAGTCATCCAACCACTGGGTTTCTCCTTTTTTTTTTTTATCTCTAAAAATGGTAAAAATGGACAATTGAAATCAGCAATTGCTAGGATCCTTTTTAGTTCTAAGAATTCCATGTCTATAACTGAAGTCATTAGAAGAAACTACTTTTACCAATTTGAATTTCAAGTCTTTGGAATAATAGATTTAGCAAAACTGCAAGTGACCCAGGATAGTATCCAGAGAAAGGGTAATAATACCTCCTCTGGTCCAAAAGCATACAAATTCAGAAATGAGGTAACATTTTGTTCACTAGATTCCCCATATGAGTGCAATCATACGGTATTTGTCTTTCTCTGACTGGCTTATTTCACTTAGCATAATGTTCTCCAGGTCCAATCCATCCATGCTGTCACAAGGGGTGGGGAGAACCAAACATAAACAATTAGGTAACTTTTAAAATAGAATCTCCAAAGCTTTCCATTTGCAATAAGAACTGGAATAATTGCCACTTCTGACAAATACGTCGGGCACTCCATTCAAATGCACGTGTATTCCTTCCTTCTGTTGGCTACACACCAGTGAAAACCTCACATAATTCTAAAGAAGGAGATGGTAAAGTTGCTCCGGTTAGGAGTGTAAGATCTATTCAGTATTTTACAACATATGTGGTGTTTCACTGGATGAAGACCTTATACACCATATAGAGTCATATTTTTAACCAAATAAAGATGATTTTACTGGATCAAATTCAGATAATATTAATATTTATAAACAAATTCCAAACTTTCTTTGGTTTCTAACAACCATATATGAGTGGCTACGACAATTCTATCAATATATTTACTCCTGTCAGCAGCCATATTAGCAAGCATAACAACAAAACATAAGAAAACAAACACCAAAAATTGGACTTTCAAGGCATCCATCATTGCCAACGAATTTTAGTTAATAAATGCCAAAATAATTAAATTACTGCAAACTTTTAACTAAATGTTTAGTATTAATTTTGGCTTAAAATAAAAACCTGGAAAGTTGATAATATCTCATGTTCCAAAATTAATACATTTGATTTCCTAAAATAAAAACATATCACAATGAATTAGGTTCACACTGGAAACTTGCCGACTGGCTCTGACACTTGGAAATTCTTCTAACTATTCGGAACCTCAGTTTCTCACTTGTACAAACACTGGCCTATTAATTTTAAAAGTGTCTTCACACTCTGCGAGTTTATGATTCAACATAACAGCTTTCGAAAGAGTAGTGAAAGGATCCTGAAACCATTTTATTAGCTCGAGTCCAAAGATCTAATGCAGAAAGTATCCCGTGTTTTCAACATCAGCCTGCGTTACTGGGAGCAAGCAACACTGGTTCAGGGGGCGAACAGTGTTTGTCAACCACAAGGAAGAAAATTATTCCTGTTTTAAATCAGCAGATGTTTTATTCTCCTTTGAATTGCAGTTAGCTTTTTCTTGGAAAATGTAAACGTTAAGCACTAACTCTGAAGAACAGCAGAGGGCGGCACAATCACAACCAAACCACATAAAGGAAAACCTGGGCATCGGATGGATCCCGTGCCAGCAAGTCCCGAGCCCTGCGTCTGAGCAAGTGAGCCACAGCCAGGTGAGAACAAAACATGCTCGAAGTGGATTTGAGAATCTGCCAATGAAAACGGCTTACATTTCATCTCAGTTCCATTCTCCGCCTTGGGTACCTCGGGAGCATTTCATTCACTCTGGGACACTGTTTGATAGAGGTGACAGTGCCAGGTTAGAGCATGCCAGTGCAGGAGGCAGGATGGGGGGTTGTGTTGCCCAGGGGATCCCTAGAGAGAGGGCAGGTGCAGCTTGAGGTTAGACTCTTTGGGGTGGTGGATTTGTTCACGAAAGGTCTCATGGGAAGCACAGAAAAGGCTTGTGTGTCACTGGAGGGCCCAGGTCTAGGACCACGGAGGGAGCTCACAGCGGGGCTGGGTTGGGGAAACTGTGGGAAGGAGCCTGGAAACATGCAGAGCTGCCCATGGCTGAGTTGGGTAACTTGGGACGTCTCCAGGCCACGGCTGACTGTACTTCTTTCCCAGATCGCAGAGATTTACACGTCTGGTGAGAGGTTGGAGTTGATAACTAAGCATCTACAATTCTAATGCATTAATTACACTTATCACTATGTCAAATTGTATAGAGTCTGATTTACTTCTAGGAAATTAGTATGCGATTACACATGCTTTTAAAACACAGGCTCATTATTTCCACATAACAGGTTATAATGACTGTGATGAACTCTGAGATCTGTTAGTAAAACAAACAGTTATAATTGTTCTATGTATGAGAACGGTTTAAGAATTTAACCAGGTTCAAGAATTTGCTAGTGGTTATTCTCTGTTGATACACAATTGGATTCAATGAGGTGTCTGGTTATATATACCTGTATATTCATCCACACATATGCACAGGGACCCAGGCAGGCAAGCATATTTGTGTGCAAAAAAGTAGAAGTTGCCTTACAGGGAAACACAGACATTTTTCTTGTGCAGGCGCATCAGACCTGTCTACTTATTACACAAGGCAACACAAAGGCTTCCTTGTCAGGCTTGCTTGCCTGGGTTCAAATCTAGCCTCTGCCACTTACTAACTGTGTGGCCTGAGCAACTCACACCATCTCAGTGGCTCTCAAATGTTTCCAAGAAAAGTAGCATTAACATCAGCATCCTCTGGGAACTTGGTAGAAATGCAAATTCTCAGACCCCACTCAGCCCTCCAGAATGAGGAGCTCTGGGGGTGGGACCCAGAAATCTGTTTTAACAAGGCCTCTAGGTAACTTCTGATGCATATTAACACCTGAGAACCCTTGTTCTACCTCCATGTGCCTCAGTCCCCTTATGTATAAAATGCACGCAGAAAGGGTATTGTGAAAAATAAACGAGTTAGTACATACCTGCAGTGTTTAGAACAGGGCATGGTACATGCTAAGCGTATCCAGTGTTGTCTAATTAATATACAAATCTCAATAGCCATTAATACAATAAAAGAGTAACATCAACTACAGTGTTAATGCTATTAGGAAGTTGAAACAATGGAAACACTTTGATTTTGCCAAGAGCAAAAGTTAAAATAATTAAATCCATGGAAACACGGAATAGAGAAGTATCTAGGCTTTGCAAATGCCAGTGAAACTGTGTGCTTCAGCGAATCACCCTCGCTGCCTGGGCCGAGCGTGACCATCTGATGGACATTGCTGGGGCAAAGCTGACCCACCTCACACCCCAGACAGGACGATTTTTACTGAGGTGGCCAAAGGAGCTTGCTCTAAAACACCACGCCTTCATGATCATCCTTAAAATCAATGTGCATCAGCTCTGCACTTCTTCATAACTGAGAAGTTAGACATGAGCTAATCCAGGGGATAAAGGAGAGGGGAAAATGAAGACCTTCTCAGGCACTTACAGCTCATCCCCCCAAATCTCAGAAAAGTCTGTCCTGACTTTGCTGGTTATGAATTTCTTTTAAGTGTGGGAAGTCTTTAATCCTGTTTCCAAATGTGTAAGACAGGATGGTGATAATGATGATGATGGTGATGATGATGATGATGATGATGATGATGATAAAAATATGTTAATGCTACTTTCCTCATCGGGCTGTGAGGGTCAGATAAGAGGAGGAAATGGCAACTACCTGGCAAGTGTCCCCTAAGCACTGGCCATTGTGGAATTATTCATTTTCATAGCTGATAAAATGACATTTTGAGAAGTTAAGTAGATTGTCCAACATCCCACAGCCAGTAAGGGGCAGAGTGGACTTCCCAGCCCGGTACATGGGCTTCTAGAATGAATGTTCTTCTCCCTGCACAAGGTCTCCCTGAGGGCTGCCATGTCAGAACAATTTGGGACTGGTCTCCCTTAGGAATTACTAGAGGTATAATTTATGCACTATTATGAAGTTAGAAAAAAATCTTCACAACAGGAAGACTCATGTTAATAATCTAAAAAACTATCTAGGGAAAGGTGTATCTAGGTAATATAAAGAAAATTATGATTCTAATTGATGAAACTGTCAATGAATTCTTACCTTTGGAAATTAACGCACAATGAAGCTACCCAATTGGAAACCATTTACCCCGGAAATACTCCTGGGTAAATGGTTTACTCTTGTCAGGCCCTATTCAGGGTAATACTCTTGTCAGGCCCTATTCAGTGGATGGGAAAGCAAAGTTGAACAAGGGGCCTCCTTGTCAGCAAGGACCTAGCTGCTCAGTAGGACAGTAGTTCATTTCTATTACAGCATTTGCTACTCCAGACAATTATATCAAGATTTCAGTGATTTGGGGGAGAAAGGGGTAGTTGTGGTATAAGCATCAGTATTTTCTAAGATTTCCTTAGATGACATTACAGTGCAGCCAGAGTAGAGAACCATGGTAGGGAAGGGGTTGATTTTTTTTTTTCTGGACCCCAGGCAAGTCCTGGAGTTCATTCTCTCTTCTGTGCTCTGTGTGTGGCTTAGGTGCCCTTTTCTGACTGACGATCATTCCTAATGGGGAGAGATCTTGAACTATCATTAGGTATTGTGGAGTGATTCCATCCTCAAAAATGAAAGCAAAAGACTGGGAATTCAGTGGACAGAAAGTGGGATAACAGAAATTGCATGCTATGGAAACCCACACATGTCTGGGAGACTAGAAGAACCGAGATCTGAGAGAGCTTTCTTAGGTAGAGCTTGGCCCTGAAGGTGAGGAGGAGGAAAAAATGGCCCCTGATGTAAGCAGGAGGGAAGGTGGGCAGGGGGATGGAGAGAAAGAGAATTGAGAAGCTTGATTGAATTTTTGTGATCAAATACAAAAGTAGGAAGGGCAAGTTAGAATGAAGCTAAGGCAAGGGTAACCAATGGAGTACTCTCAGAGAAGAGAGGAAAGGGATGTAATCCAGAATCAGGTGCAGTAGATGCTTCCTTCGCTAGAATCAACGAGAGTACCTGAGCAGACAGAACAGGGCCAGAGAGAGCAGGGGCAGTTCAGTGTGAGCGTAGCCCTATAAGGTGCTGGTGCCGACCAGAGACCTGGGCAGCCAACAGCGTTTCTTACACTGTGAAATAACAATAAAGGTGCTTGTAACATGAAGTATGAGGGACCTTCCAGATACAGGCTGGAGTTCATTCCATGGACAAATACGCAAACCGACAGAGACTGTTTTCCAGCATTTGTAAGGAATACAAAACAATCCTAACATCCTTTTCTCTAGAATAATTATTTATTTTCTGTAAATATCCATATATGGTCTATTTCATTCTGGAATTCAATATGGCACCCAGCTTTACCTTCCAATACAATTTTGAAAAGGCGAAGCCACAGTTAGGGTTTATCACACATATTTTCCTCATGCTATCATTTAAAATGAACAGCCACAACAAAACCCAGGAGAGCATGATTCTGCATCTTTCCTCTTTCTGAAGTAAGGGTTCCCTTTGAAGGCTGCCTTTCCAGAGTCAGAGCTCAGATAGGGGTCAAGTGGAGAGTACGTGGGTGGCGGCTGCACGTCTGGTATCCCAGGGCTGGTCAGATCTCCTAACAAAGAATCTTCAATTTATGAACTGGTTGATATCAAACAAACTCAGTGCTATTGTGTCTTTAATCGTGACAGTTATAAGAGAGTGTCTGATATTCAAAAATATATCATCTTTTACTAGAAACATCTTTGCCTCCATTGGCCTTTGTTTTACAAACATCAGATTCGAAGTGAAAAGAAAAAAGGTACAATTTTACTTTGTTTCCAGCTTTTAAATATGTTGAGATCACTCTTGGAATGAAGTACACAAAAGCTTAGTAATAATCATAATGATAACGTAATAGGTGTTTTTTAAACTTTAGATTTCCAAACACCCAGATGTTTGGCCTTTGCTGAAGGTATCCAGATGACTGATTGGAGCTTTTCTGTTTTCATACAGCTACAAGACTTTATGGAGCCACAAGCCTTTTAGTTGCAACAATGTAATTAGAAATCAAAATTATCCTGCTATCATGTAGGACCCCTGTGAGCAAACTGAGGTCTGCAGGCCAAACCCAGCCCGGGCCATTTCTTTTAACGCCTTGTCTCTGGCGCCTTTCATGCTGCAAAGGAGAGCCGTGTCGCTGCAATGGAGACCCCACAGCCGCCACGCTGAAAATATTTACAACCTGGCCCTCCACAGGAAAAGTTTGCCAATTCTTTCTGTAGGTTGTCTCCTTTCCTTAGCTAATTGGCTTTCTACGATTGCCTTTAGGAAGTTCTAATAAATCAGTATATTTTATATGTGTATGAATGATACACTTTTCGAGAAACTGCACTGATGATTTTTGGCTGTTGTTCAGAGGTGAGCTTAATGGGATTTAGTGTTCAGGAGGCCATGAGGTTAACTGCTCTTCTCCTTGGAAATCATTATGCATTTGGTTGGGAAAATGGCTAACTTTAGTTACAGAGGTAAATTAATAGCTAATATGTTCTTCACAGCTTCCATTTTTATATTTTACCCCATGGGAGTTTCAAATGACATATATTGCAATAAATGATCTAAGGAACATTCAAATTCACTTCAATGTAAAGATTTAAGTCTCACTGCATTTCATTATGTACATACTAATTATTACTAACATGCTTTTTTAATAACAAGTATTAAATTGACATTAGATATAGAAAGCTCAAGAATAAAGAAAGCATTTTTAAATGATAAATTAGATGACTATTTTTCTATATCATTTAGAACTTAGTTTTGTAAAATTCAGTTTTTTTGCTTATTATTTAGTAATTTTTAAAAAGAAAGGATTAATGTAGCCATTTTGTACTCATAATTTATAACAAATTTGAATTAATAAGTATTTACTTAAAAACATATAAATAAGCTCCTACAAGATATATTAGAAAGAAAAAACACAATGTTTTGCCTTCTATTTCAATGTCTAGCTATGAAAAAAGTGATCCTTTTTTTTTCATTGGTTTGTAAAATAGGAAGAAAAAGCCAAAGCATATTTATTGTCTATCAATTCTTAGATTCCCCTTTAAACATGATCTTGGAGTCTCTCCTAGTATAGACTGTGCTTTGTCAGAATTTACCTCTCCATAAATACTACACATAGTATTTACTGTACTAATATATAATACTAGCTTTATATACATATGTGTGCATATATGTATGATGTCTGTCTGGAAAAAATCCAACCAATATAACGAGAACTGTTTGTGTGACACTGATGTAACCTGGCAGCCAAGGAGAGTGGACTAGAATGCATGAACAACGACGACTTCACTGTACTAGTTAGTGGGGGCAGTAGACGCTGTTGAGTGAGCATGTGTACTGTGTGGCCATCACATTCAAAATGACTGAGCAAGTTGAGCAACGAATCTGTATCAAATTTTGTGTTAAGCTTGAACATTCCTCTGTGGAAACTATTTGTATGAATCAGAAGGCTGCAGCAATGGGCAACTGGTGATGGGCAGCTTCATCATGACAACATGCCCACTCATGCATCATGTCTCCTGCAGTTTTTTAGAGAAACTTCAAATCACCCAGGTGACTCAGCCCCCCTACAGCCCAGATTTGGTGCCCTGAGACTTCTGGCTTTTCCCAAAACTAAAATCACCTTTGAAAGAGAAGAAATTTCAGACCAGTGATGAAATTCAAGAAAATACAATGGGGCAGCTGATGGCTATGGGACTGAGGTGTCATTGTCCTATGTACAATGTTTCTTGCATTCCGTATCTTCTTCAATAAATGTCTCTATTTCTCATATTACATGGCTGGATACTTCCTGAACAGACTTTGTATGTATATATATGTATACACATATATACATTCTATATACACATGTATACACTATGTGTGTGCATAAGTTACCGAAGATGAAGAATGGTATGAATCCTGCCGTAGCACCAGCTGTTATCATGCAGACCTTCTCTCTGGCTCCTGAGTGGTACTTTGCTGTAAAGGGCGCACAAACACTTGAAGCTGCATTGCAAAGATGAATACCTTCTTTTGCCTTTATTTCCCAAGTTCAATCTGCTAGTATACAGTCTCTAAATTCCATTCTCTAGGGTTTTTTTCCACTTATTTAGTCCTTATGCTAATATACTTACCCTAAACTTGACTTATCCATTACTAACCTAGAAAATTTTACCAGCTGGTCAGGTATTGTGATTCAGGCAAAAATGTAAATATTTATTTATTTTTTAAGTTAGCAAAAGTCATGGATTTAGGAAAGAAGGTCTCTATGACATCATTTGTCCTTTAAAAGCATTTCTGTCTGCTCCCTATGACACATGCTTCCAGCATCAGCAAGGCCTCGGGCACCTCCTCCTATCACTTTTGACTTCTGGAAGGGAGGCCATTCCCATCTCACAGGTGAGAGCCCTGAGATGCAGTCAGAGTAAGTGGCTTGCCCAAAGTTCACAGCAGAATCCAGGATCTGATCTTCAGTCTTTGCGATCTAAATCCATCAAACTTACCATTACTGCATATTCAATCACAGACTTCTAGAGAACCAAAACCTACACACAAATTAGAAGTTTCTTCTTTCAAACTCTGGTTTTTGATAAAGATTGATTTGTAATGGAATTACATTTTATTTTCTGACAAGACTGCCAAATATGATTATTTTGTATACAATAACATAATAAAATTATCAACTTTTTAAATGGATGATAAAATTCATTGCTTTCTGTAGGGAACCACTTTGTATGGCGTGGAAATGTAGCTCAGCTCCCACCCGGAAAGCCAGTGGGGAGTGAGTGGCACATAGGACCACACCCACGGAGAGGTTCTCCTGTGGGGAATCAGGCCTGCATTGTACCCAGACTACTATGAGACTTGCTTTTGCTAAAACTCCTTCACCTTGAATTGAGGCAGCAAGTGCTTACTGCAACTTCCTAAAATCTGAGCTAAACCTCCCCAGTATGGAGTGTGACTGGTTCAACCACTTTTCCCCTTGGTCTGCAACATCCTTCTCTTTGAAGTAATTAGCAACATTCTTTCCTTTGTTATCTGTAAAAGGTAATCTTCTGCAGTGAACCTGTGCATAGTGAACGAGGACTACCCTCCATATAATGTACCCAGAGAAGCAATAAAAGCCTGTCCAGGCAGGGCCTGAGCTCTCTGGCCCTCTCACCCTCTCTCTCTCTCAGAGAGTGGCCATGCCATCCCTTTTTCTCCACAGGACTTCTGTTGTCTGTGTGTATTTGTTCACGAGCAGCCACAACATACACAGATCCTCCTGGCCAGGATCCGCCACAGCTTTCATCGTTAAAAACAACTATAGTGGAATGCAAAATCTTTAAATTAATTTTGAATTTAAGGGTAACACCTAAAATGAGTCAAATATTTGTGCTGCAATAGTATAAACAACATTAAAAAAATTGGGGGTGAGGATGCTAATACAAACCAGCAAAGCAGATGAGGTATCGCTGAGGCACAGTCTTAGATAATTCCTTATTTTACACATAAGGGCAATGAGGCTGGGAAAGGTCAGAACTATACTTATAGCCATTTAAATCAGACCCAGTACCCTTATCATTAAATTGTGTTGCTTTACTGCCACGTTATGTCAGGGTTTGGCCATCGAATTAATCATGCAGAAAGGCAAGGCTCTTCCAGGTGCCCAAAACCAAAGGACAGTCACAGCACAAGAAAGACCACAGATCTCCAACAAGAAGAGAAACCCTTCTGCTGGTGGGTTTACCATATCATCATCTCACACACTCACAGCTTCCTCAAATACACAGCAAAGAAAGGGAAAACAAATTAAACACTTGGTATCTGTATACCTAAGAACAGAACAGAGTAGCGGATGAATTAAAAGGAAAACAAGTTATTTTGGTAGTATATTTCCACCAGTTAATTTCTGAGTGTTTTCTGTCAGAGTGATAAGATCAAGTATAAGAAAATTCTACTAACAGCTTTTATTACAATAACATTTTTGAATATCCAAACGTATTTTAATTATGCTTTATATCTGAAAGTCTTGAGATAGATATGGAAAATGTGCATCGGGCTGGTGAAAATCCAATAGCACTTTTCACATACAAACATATTTTTATACTCTCCCTAGACAGTTTGAAATGAAACATATATTACAAATTAATCTCAAATAAATTACTTTTCTCAACTGCAGCCATTGGCTGTCACCTTACTAAAAACACCATTTAGCCAAAACTCAATATCTAGCTATTTGATTTAGTGCAGGCCGCTGAGGTTTGATGAAAGCAAGAAAGTGTGAAAATTTAAAACCCTTAAAGCAAATACAGAACATTTTATAGGTGATGAAAATAATTGAGTATGAATCTGTATTTTATTGCAATTTTTCACAAAATTGCCCTGTCCTAAATAGTCAAGTGTCTTGATTGAATAGACTTTAATATTTCAAAAATGACCTATCAAGACAGACTTTTCCCATCAGCAGCACACAGTTCTCATCGCCTTCAAAGATTTCTCATTTTACAGGGATTAATTAGTTCGCAGGGCCCTTACTGTGCTGAGGGCCCACTGTCAATGCGCAGTAGGTTCAGGGAAAGTTGCTAACATTGTTATCAAAGGCACCGATGTCCTACAGCACTTAATCAATTTGTCTGCATAATGAGTCCATGAAGAATTTGGTTTCCGGGGAGGTTGGGCAGCTATTCTGCATCGGAACCCTATTCAAAGTTGTGCATTTACGTTTCCTTCTCTCCAAGAGGCACGTCGTTGCGTCTCTTCCTTTCCTCATTCCTTTTAAATGATGAGGTAATAGGTTGTAAAAATGTTATCAAATGCCAGTTGTTACAGAGAAAGATTCTAGCACTACCTCCAAACCTGGAGTGAGGAAGCGGGTGAAAACACTGGTTGGTGGAAAGCAAAGGGAAAATCGTAATTTAATGAAGAATTCTTACATGTCTAACAAAAAGTCCTGGGTCAAATGAAGAATGCATCCAAGAGAGAGTACAGAGTTGGGAATGACAGGTTCATCAGAAACTGGACTCCTCCGTGGGTTGCTTAGGGTCAGGGAAATCAGCAGCCCTTTTCACAGCACCAGTCAAAAGCAGGGTGGCCAGCCCAGTGCTGGGCCACCACTGCGACGTGCCCAGTGGGCGTCCCCAGGGAGGGTCTTCAGGGGTGTTAACAGTGTATCCCACTGACACAGGCTTCCCCCCGCCCAGAGTCCGCATCCTAAAGTCTTCTCTTGAAGATCCCTTGTGTATGGTAGCATATTAAAATAATCTTTTCTTTTTTTAACATTTTATTTATTTATTTTTAGAGAGAGGGGAAGGAAGGGAGGATGAGAGTGAGAGAATCATCAATGTGTAGTTGCCTCTCCTGCAGCCCCAACTGGGGACCTGGACCACAGGCCAGTCATGTGCCCTGACTGGGAATCAAACTGGCTACCCTTTGGTTTGCAGGCTGGTACTCAATCCACTGAGCCGCACCAACCAGGGCGAAAGGAATGTTTTATATTTGGTCTTACCAAGTATTTCTTAAACCAATCCAGTCATGGGAGATTTTCATGACTGTGTTGTTATGAGGTGAATTGTGTTGCCCCATAACTCCTAGGTTGAAATGCTAATCCTTGGTACCCCAGAATGTGGCTGATTTGAAGGGAGGATCTTTAAAGAGGTGGTGAAGTTAAAACGAGTTCTGGCAGAGGTGGGAGTGGAGGGCTCTAATCCAGTACTACCAGTGCCTTTTTAAGAGGAAGTCAGGACACAGCCATGCACAGCAGGAAAACCATGTGAGGTCACAAGGAGAAGGTGGCCATCTGCAAGCCAGGGAGAGATGCCTCAGAAGAAACCAACCCTCCTGACACTTGGACCTTGCACTTCCAGCCTGCAGAATTGTGAGTTTATAAATTCCTGTTGCTTAAGCTACTAAGTCTGTGGTACTTTGTTATGACCAGACTAATCAGTTGCCAGAGCAAACTAACAACATTGTCAAGATTCATTGAACGGAATACCATCTTACAGCAAAAACGTCCCACACGGGTAGGGAAGTGTGGGACGTCCATGGCCTTGTCATGGTTGCCTCCCACCATATGCTCGATGGCCACTAACATATGATTGGCAACTGCGAGGATCATTATTTTTGTATGTTTGTGCATTGTAGATTTAGAGATACCTTTGCAGTTTGTTTTAATTTTGTCTGAGGATCTTCTTGTTGTTAGGAAAAACAGAAAGGGTAAAAATGCAGATGTAATATCTCCACATCTGCAAGTGCCTACACACCCCAAGAACTGTGCTGCACATGGAAAAATAAAACAAGACCTGCCTCTTGATTTTACAGTTGGGAGGAGAGGGAGACATATTAAATAAATATCACTGCAATTTAGTATTTCATTTCAGTTTTGATAAGTGTTATAAAAGAAAAATATAGTGGCAGCTGAACTATAATTACATATGACAGCTTTTACTGAACAAATCCAAGGCAGATAAAATAATGTTGGAAATGAAATTTGCAATCTTGCTATTCATGTTACTATATTAAAACCTGTATTTTCTTTTTAATTTCAAATAAGCTTCATTAGTGATCATCATTCTGTGGTGCATATTTATTCACCTTCCTATTTTTGGTGAGAGAAAGATCTAGAAAACATTAAGAAATAAGAAATATACTTCAATCTAAAATATTTCCCTCTATTATTGTTCACATAAAATATAAAAATGGATCATTATTATCTGATTTCATTACTGATATGTATTTAAATTTAAACAATCATACCAGAATAGATTGCTATTTGCTAAACTATCCAAAAAACTGTTCTGTGTTTCCAAAGAAATGCTGGGAATCCAGATTTCCATGTGTATGTTGCACATCTGAATGGCATGTCATTTATGACACTGGGGAAAATAGGATTGCAGCTTTGGCTAATAAAATATTGTAACAGTCAGATACTCTGTTTCAAATGGGCATGCTAACATTTCTTCATTTATGCAAAATAAAAGTTATTCTCAAGTCATCTGTTTTCACTTTTGCCTTTCCATTTCAGCTTCGTGCCTCGGCTCTCCTTACTGCCTAGCTGAGTAATCCTGGTCTCTCTCCTCTTTTGTTGCAGCCTGGCTGTTGCACTTCGATCAAACATATGAAGCAGTTTTTATGATTAAGATGATTTGTGTGCTAGGAGTATAATGCATTTATGTGCATAAATAATTATTTTAATAATACTATTAGTTCTTTGAGACTCTGGTAATCTTATATCACATGATATCAGTGGCTAATAATTATCAAGGGTTTATTCTGTATTAGGCCCTGTGCCAAAATCTTTTCATACCCTATTATCTTGAATCCACCTAATGTCCCTGGACATTAGTGGACGTTGATTCTTTTAGTGGCTGTTTTTCTTTATTTTTTCTTTTTTTTTCTCAGTAGGAAATAAATTTTAGGGAGGTAAGCAATTAAGATTCCAATCCAGTCCTATTGGATCCCTGATCCCAGATCCTGAGTTCCAAGATCACTGACTGACAGAATGAGTGAGAGGTTCAGTCTAGGAAGAGGCTATAAGCTCTGAAGGATGACGATTTTCCACAAGCAATTCTCAAGCTCAACATTCAAATAACCATGTGCATAAATTATCCAAGATATATGCACATATCATCCAGCTTTAAAATATACAATTCTACAGAAATTTGTGATATGGAGTCATTGATGCACATTTTGGTTAAATTTACAACTTCACATGATGACGTTTATGGGTTGATCACTGACAAGAAAATATTTGTGCATAGCTAAATCCACAATGGTGGTTTGATATTAAAAATAGGACAATTCTCTTTGTGAGTTCCACTTAAGGAAAACAGCTGGGGTTTGGATTGTTTATTAGGTTAAAATAATACCCAATTTTCTTCAGAAATCCAGGATGGGCAAAATGATATAGTTAATGCAATTAATGCAATGACTTTGGCAGGGCAGTAGTTTTCAGGACAAAACACAGCTACACAAGCTCACCAGGTGTGCTGTAATTAGAATTCTCACATCGAGTCCCTGTGATGGGCCGGGAACTACCCAAGCTTTGGCACCACAGCAGAGTTCAAAACCACCCCAGTCCTCACTCGTGTGGAGCATCCAAGCTTTCACTTACAAAGGAAACGTAAGCAAAGGGGGTCACCACTGGGAACTGGCCGCTTGGGACAATCCTCTCTTAAGTCATAATTTATCAAGCTTATTTTTTTTTTTTATGTGTTGGGTTTGAATAGGGAAAGAAAATGGGCAGAGGCTATGTTATGTTCATCATTACCCGCAGGGTTCAGTCCACCACCCTTCACTCTAGTGGCTATTGAAGCACTGACTCAAACACCCCAGGGGTACCCAGTGGGAAGTTTGTAGCTATAACACAGCACCAGTTAAAGACAGGGAAGGGGCTGGTCCAGGCTGAGTGTGAGGAAGGGGCCCCAGAGGAAAGCTATCCCTGATCATCAGAAGGCCACAGCCACATATGGAAGGATTTACAATTGAAAATATATTTGAAATAAATTCAGGAGTCCATTTTATCCTACTTAAATAGAAGACAGACGAGTGTAAATGGAACACTTGGCCTAGAGATCTTCAGAATCTGATACTACTTTAAGAAAGCCAATAAAGGAAATCTAAAGACAGATGCCCAGTGTGGACACAATGGGAAGCAGGAAAACTTCCACACACATATTTTAGCTTATTTGGAAAAAGGAAAACAGTAAATTATCCAGTCCTCAGAAGTGTGTGAGTAATTTCCAGCACAGATGTGCCCCCTGCAGCTGATAGGCCTGGAGTGGCTATCTTGTCTCAACAACCAAATCCTGGGCTGTGGCCACAGACAGAACTGTGGATGGTCTGAGGCCTCTGCACCTAAGTAGCCAAGTCTTCACTGTCGCCCGGCTGAGGAGCCAAAACATGATCAGCTCTGGACAAGCTGTGGATCCAGAGCGGAGTGAATCATTATATTGTGTCGCCCAGCCGGGCCCAGGCTCAGACACTACTTCAAACACTGGCCAAAATACCCTCCCTGAACTCCTGTTAGAAATCTGTCATATTTTGTGATTTCAAGTAGTAAGTGGGAGCTCTTTCTGGGAATGATGTTTTAGAGTTTGGAAGCTTCATTTAGTATACCTCTCTAGAAACGTAAAAGAATATTAAAAAATAAACACCGGTAGTTAAAACCAGTTCACAACCTAACCTACGCAGGAATGCTGAGTACTTAGTATGATCGGACAGCTCCATTTAAATTCTCTGGCTTATGTTTCATCCGAACGTGCAGGACTCTGCCCACTGGAGACTGCAGAAGCTTTTTCCTGTCCAGCCGGGCTACTTCCTGTTTCCCACGGGAGCTCTCGGGGTTTCTGGGCACACAGGTCCTCCGTGTGGCCCTGTCCTTCCTGGAACGTGCAGGGCGACGGCTGAAGCACATGCAGGCAGGGACTCGGACGGCAGGGTGGCGAACTGCTCATGCCAACTCGGTGTGTCTCACCACATCCAAGCGCTCACTTTTTGTTTCTTATCATGATATGTACATTTTACTGTTTAGAAAGGGAATCGTGCCGTGGCTTTAGAAATGCAAGGTGCTTCCCGGGGCAGTGCACATTGGACAGATGGGTCCAGACAGGTGGACTCGAGAGGCCACACAGCAAATCACTGTGCACCTCGCTCTGAGCCGCTTCTGCCCCTTGTGCACGGGAAGAGCTGCTTCTGGCCCAGCCCGCGCCCCTACTCTTTTTAGCTGCTGCATTTGAGAGACACACTTAACCAATCAATGATTGGTCCAGTCTGTCCCAGAGTTCTCTGCTGGGTCAACCTTCTTAAAGAATAGGGCGAGCCTATGTCCAAATCTAGGGGGAAAGCCTTGTTTTATGCCTGACGTCTCAACTGGATAATCATCGAAACACCTACACTCTCAAATGAGCCCCAGGGTCGAGGATCAATCCGCGGTGCGGCCCTAATGGTACTCCCCCACTCAAAACCTTGGTACCCCTTCTCATCCACTGCTAACTCCGTAATTTTGCACACAGTTTTAAAAACAATGATTTATTTTTAACTCATTTACGCTTTTTTCCAGGCTGTGCTAGAAATTTATGTATTTATTTATTTTTGTATTTACGTTTGTGAAAGCTAATTTAAGCAGATACATAGGAAAGAGATTTTTGAGATGACTCTGCCACAAATCAGCACATTGAGTGCAAGGCTATGGGGAGTTAATTTTTCTGCTTTGACTAAAGAAACAACAAGCACCAAAGTGGCAGACTTTACATTATGTTGGAGACTAAAAACATGTATCTTATGTAGCCTATAAACAAGCAAACTAAGTAATTGTTGTAGCAAATTAAACCGGCATAGTTTGAAATGTTAAATATTTGGTTAAATTGTTTGATCTGTAGTTAAGTCAATTTGCTTTTCTTGGGTCTTGGTTGCTACACCTGTAGACTATGGGACTGGATCAGATGTCTTCACTTAATCCCTTGTAAAATTTGGTCCTGTGATTGCGAAGGTTCAGGCAGGTCAACTTGAGATACAAATGTAAAAGGTTAAACGACAAAAGTCAGCCTCCACTTTTCTATTTACTCACAGCCTTCAAAAGAAAGGTGAGTCTTCCATCTCCTTCAACACCCAAATAACTTTTCAATTAAAATAAATAAAAGTGTAGAAATCTTTTTTGTATCCATCAAATTTAAATGATTAAGTAAATCCCATCAAATACTTGTTATCATAAAGAACCTGACTTTAAAAAAATCCCCTAAATGGGTTTTTTCCTCTAAATGGATTATTTTTCTCCTGGAATTGATTATGTTTGACATACTCAGTGAACTTAGAAGTCAGATAGGGGCTTTGGGAACCTGTGTCAACTATTTATAAAGCTTCTCAATGTTTATGGTGATACAGTTTCTCAAAGACCTTTGTGAGTAGGAGTCATTACATGAATCCACAGTGATGACTTGGCCCTTAAACTGCAAGTTAAATCCACAAAAAATTAAAAATCCATAAAAATTAAAAAGTTATGTCTTAAGATATTCTAGAGCATTTAATATTATATTTTATTTTAACTTCGGACTGGAGTATATAAGTCACCAAATTCAAAGAGTGGGTTTCTACTTAGGAAGGTAAAGTTTCAGGAACTAAAGGAGATACCATCTCTCCTCATTGCCTGCAGATGGTCGCTGTGCTGAGGAATTTAGCTGAGCACGCTTCTTTTTAGTTTCTCTCTACGAAGTCCTTATGGGTGGAGTTGCGTCCCTCCCAGACTCAATTCATATATTGAAGTCCTAACCCCTAGTACCACAGAATGTGACTGTATTTTTAGATAGGGCTTGTAAAGAGGTCTTAAGTAAGTCAAATGAGGTTAAGGTTAAATACGGTCATTAATGAGGTCAAGAATAAGGTTAAGGTCAAATGAGGTCATTAGGGTGAGCCTTACCACAGCATGATTGATGTTCTTGTAAGAAGAGAAGAGGACACACACAGGCACAAAAGGGAGACCAAGTGAGGGCGCAGAAGGAGGCCACCTTCACGCTAAGGTGAGAGACATCAGAACAAAGCACCCCAAGCAGCACCTTGACGGAGGACTGCTAGATTCCAGAGCTGTGAGAAAATACGTTTCTGTTATTTAAGCCATCTAGCCTGTGGTACTTTGTTAGGATGGCCTAGCGAACTGATACAATAATCAACTGTAAGATTTTCATTTTGCATGTGAAAATAAAAATGTAGTTTATTTCTGTGGAAATAAACTATAATACACACATATTCTGATATTTACAGACAATACTGAAATGGAAAATCAATTATTTTGCTATTGAGTTGGACAAAACAGTCACAGATACCGACAAATGATGGTAAGAATCTCGTGATGTCCGCTTCAAAAAGTAGGGCTGCCGCCATTGTACTGACAGGGCTGACTGATGTAAAGGATGTATGTGGGAAATTCTGGTGGGCTGCTGTGAAATGCCAAGTCCTGTCCCCAAATGTGGTGACTCCCACCTGCGTGAGCACCTGTACCTCTTCTGCAGTGCCAGTGCCCTTGCAGTGGTTAAGGGACAAGCATCTGGATATAGGCTATGAAGTGAGAGGCAGGAGCGTGAGAAACTGATGCTATTAAATGCCATCCCCTCCACCCCCCGTTTATGTCTAATGGAAATCATGGAGCCTTTGGTGAAAGGTAGAGAGCACCTGAAGAACCTTCCCATCTGAGGCTGCATGGAATGTCCAGAGCCTGAAACAATGGTGGGACTGCAGAGAGAGGAAAAGAGGGAGAGGGAGGAGAAGGGAGAGAGGGAGGGAAAGAAATATGAGAAGCAAAGGATACATAATTTGGGGTAACATGCAATTGCCATCTCCAAATTCAATATGCAATGTGTGGCAAGATAATTTATGCTTGGTTTCATGAAAATTGACTGAGTTCCCTTCAACCACTCATTTGCTAAAGCTTTTCTTTTAAATACAGGGAGCAGATAATGTCGTTTGCAAGAAGAGGACAACGTGATTATGGGAAATACTAAAATAGGGTTTTATCTGAATCAGACGCATTGTTACATAGATAAGTATCTATGGGATTGGAGGTCAAGGCTATCTTTAGTATACTTAGAGATAAATATACTAAAATATCAAATATTTTTAAGTGGCTTGTTTTCAAAGTCTGAGCATAAAACTGCTAAGAATCAGTCAGTCCACAGACATTCAACAAATATCTATTTTGGTTATGGATAGGTCAAGGCTCTGAGCATACAGCAAGAACCAGATGAAGTCTGTGTCTTCAAGGGTCTTACTTTCTCCCAAAGAGTGACAAATAGATCTGAAATCTATCAACAGACTGAAATGTGTGATTTCAGGTATAGGAAAGAAAGAGCTAAAAAGAAAACATGCAAATACAGCAACTTGGTGAAGAACGACTCAGTGGTGCTAACAGCAGTGCTAATTTAGCTAGGAGGGCTGAAGAAGGCACTTGGAGGAGATATTTAAGCTGAAACAGAAAGGGGAGAGACAAGCAAAACTCTGGAGGAGAGATACTCAAGAAGAAGGAAGAGCCAGGGCAAATACCCTGAGCCAAGGCCAAGCTTGGCATGACCAGGGAGAGACATGAATGGCTGGGTGGCACTGAACGAGTGGGAAGTAAGACATAAATGTGGACATCTGGACTCAGGTGGGCAAGATCATACAGATCCCCCTTGGCCAGACAGAGGAGCATGTGTTGTACCTTAACTGCATTTGATTTTAAGCAGGACTTGACTTGATCTGGTTCATACTTGTAAAACACCCCTCTGGCGAGTAGGTCAAAAATGGACTGTTTCAGGTTAGAGGACAGGGTGGGAGACTCAAAGAGGGGTGAGATGACTACCTCTCAGAGTAGGTCATCGCAGAGGTGGTGAGCAGTACTCAGATTCAGGGTAGAGTGTGGAGGTGGAGCCGAGTGGACTTATCGATGAATTAAATAGGGGGTGTTAAGGTAGGGTGGGAATTGGAGAAACTTAATCACATGCGTGTGGACTTCTGTCATCTTGAAAGCTTTCTTTTTCCTGTTGAGGTAAAGAATACACCATCAGCCCTGACCAGCGCAGCTCAGTTGGTTGGAGCGCTGTCCTGCCATTGAAAGGACTGTGGTTTCGATTCTTGGTCTGGGCGCATATCCAGGTTGTGGACTCAATCCCTGGTCCATACAGGAGGCAACTCATCGATGTTTCTCTCTCACATTGATATTATTCTCTTTCCCTTCCTCTCTCTCTAAAAGTAATGAAAAATGTCCTCAGGTGAGGATAAAAAAGAAAAAGAAAAAAATAATACCACCAGGCTAAGCCTTCTTAACTTGAAATGCCAAACATCTTTGAATGTCATAGGTAGAATGGAAATAAACCTTCTTCTCTTAAAAAGTTGATTAAATGCTTCAAATATATCCAGTGTATTAGTAATAGCTGCTGGAAACAAGACTCTTGCAGAAATATGGAATGGGGTTATTAACATTGATCACGTGTACTTAGAATCCTCTGCACTGTTGGGTAGATACAATAAGACGCAATTTCAAAGAAGACAGTCAAAAACAGAAGGCCACCCCTTTCCCACTTTTATCCATACACACTCCAACCCTTCTCTCAATAAATACTTCTAATGCTAGGAAAGAATGCCTCAGAACTCTAGCTTGCTTTTTTCACTATAATTCAAGAAGGAGGATTTTGTGTCCATTAGTAAAGAAAAACCTACATTGAAGAAAATTCCTTACACTCTTCTAGAAATGACATGTTTTGTTTTATTTCATCAGAATGGAAGGGGCCCAGTAATGTTTGATGCGGACCCCAGCTTGTAGGGTCCGCCATTGTGGATGAGCCATGAGACATTCACACGGACTACCGAGTCCGGTGGAAGAAAAGGGACAGCATGGCTCTTCTCTCAAGGGGAGCAAAAGCCTTGGCCCTTGCTGTGACCAGCCTTTATTGGGTTTCTTGCCACATTACATTATGGTACTCATTTACTATGCACAGGTTCGCTTTAGGTGGTTACCTTTTACAGACAACAAAGGAGATGATGCCGCTAATCACATCACAGAAGAAGGATATTTGCAAATGAAAAGGGAAAAGTGGTTGGACTGGTTACACTGGTCCTTGCAAGGTTTAGCATGGATTTTAGGAAGTTACGGTAAGCACTTACTGTCTCAATTCAGGGTGAGGGAGTTTTAGCAAAAGCAAGTCTCACAGCAGTCCAGGCACAGTGCAGGCCTGATTCCCCATGGGAGAACCTATCTGTGGGTGTGGGTCCTGTGCAGCTCCGAGTGAGAGCTGGGCCCACGCCATGCAGAACAGTCTGCTACAAATGTTCTTTCTTGTATGGCACTGAGCATGTCACCCATGACAACACATTAATATTGCATGTGTAGACTGCTCATTTACACTGGGGGCTCCTCTGGGCTGAGTGAAGGTCTTGTTCATTCTTGTATTTAACTGCTTGGCCAGAGCTGTGAAGGTGTCAACCATTTATTGCTTATTTTATGAACGAGTCCCAAGTACACTGGATTGCCATGTGTGATCATCCGCAGTAAACTCTGGGAAAACATACCACGTTGTGCCACAAAGTCCTGCATATGGTCACATTGGATTTTCAGTCTAGGAGAGAATTCTCATTTGCAGCAGGAGCTTTACTCTCCGTCAAGCTGACCAGGCAAAGTTAGAGGGAAAGTATCTTTAGACCTCTGGCACAACCATGTCAGTCTCATTCTGTCAGAAGACGGGTGCCTGCTAGACCTTCCAAAATGTTACCAAATAAGAGAGTGTGGAGGAAGCATTTGTTCAAGTTCCTGCTGTTGTTTTCCCTGTGATTTTAAAAATATTTTAACTTAATTTTTTTTGAATAGGTAACAATGTCACATATACTGTAAGTGGAAAAAAAAAAAAGATACACTGTGAAAAGTCTTCTTCCAACACCAACTCCTGTCTGTTCAGCAAATGCTTCCCAACATCACCACGGTTGCTGGTTTTTGGGGATCCCAGAAACTTTTTCACATATGCAAATATAAGTTCTTATTTCCCACTTTTTCACTTTATTATTAAAAAGTTAATTAATTAGTTCTGAAGAATGTTTAAGACAATGTAGAGAAACGATCAGATTCATAAATGGAAGAAATTAAATTGGCCCAAAGGAAAAAGGGGAACTGGAAGAAAAGAAAGTCATAAAGTGCTTAAGTGATTTTTATTTCCTCTCCGCCACCCTTGAGCAGAAGAGAGAGTCTCCACGCAGCACACTGTGAGGGTTCTTGGCAAGCCTGTGGGTGTCTGTGTGCTTCGAGGCAGACATGTTTGGTCATCAATCTTTCCAAATAAAAAGCTTAGGGACTGCCAGGAACTTGAAAACAATAGCAGACTGATGGCTTGCTATAGCTTGTGGTCAGAAGAATTATATGAAATGGCACCCATGCTCTCAATAGGATGGCCACTTTGCTTTATTCCTCCATCTCAAAGTTCCTATTTTTCTTTGCTACCTCTTTTCTGTCATCTGGGCTCTATTAATGAAGAAATGGGGAGGAACCACAGCAATTATCTGGAAAATTAAATGGAAAAAATCCAAATTACTTTCCCCTGCAAGTTCCAGGCAAGTCTAAAAGCCAATATTCCTATGATTGAGATGACTTGAAGTCTCAGAACATATAACTTATTTCAGGAGCATAAAGCTGTATTTTTTAAAACACAAGACATCACAAATTTCTTATCTAAATTGCAGGCTATTCTTAAGAACTCTCTTAATTTGTTGTTATTAAGATATAATCTTTTCCAAGTATCCAAAATATAAAAGTTCCACAAATACAGATTTTTAGATCAAGGCTGAAGGGTTGCATGTATTGAACAAGGTAAATCCCCACGAACTTATTTTCACTACTGTTACCTTGTCCGATGCCAAGGTATATGGTTGCACTCTGGCAGACATTTGGCCAGGGGTCCCAGCTGGGGGCTGAGACTCAGTCTGCTATTCAGTGTGTGCTTGGAGCAGGGCTGCGTCAGCTCAGAGAAGAGAAAGCCTACCTTTAACTGGACACAGGAAGTAATGCCTTTTTGTAACTCTCATAAAGGCTCTGCATGATCTGGCTCAGGTAGGAGCTGAAGCACTTTCACACCATTTGCAGAAACAAAGGCCATCAATGATCATGTTTATACGGAAGACTAGACATCAGGTTTGTCCAGGATGGTCCTAATTATATCTGTTCATCGACTTAATTATTACTAGTGCCCTCTCACTCTTAAGAGTGTTTGGGACTAGATGACCTATTATACTGGTCACCCTAGTCCTGTATGTTCTATCCCACCTCTGTTTTCATAAAGGAAATTAACTTACCAAGCAAAATTGAATCCCTTTAAAAGCTACACTCATGGCAACAACCAAGATGATCTCTTAGCTGAGTTGTTTGTCTTTTTGAATCCACTTTGTAGTTTGGATTCATACAAATAATTGTATTCTTAAAAAACTGGCTGACAAAGCATACTGCTTCATGATAACTGCAATAGTTGTGCTCTTTCTCTGACTACCAAATACATGCAAGGAAATATATAGTCAATGAGAGTAAACAACCATTCTGCACTGCCTCTCTGAGTCCCCACTGAGTAATTCTGGATCTTATTATGCACATTTTAAAACTGCTCTGGGCCACTTTGTGTCTAATTTGGTATTGACTTGGCCAACCTGATCGGCATCTCAAGCAATTGAGGAAATTCCATAATCCTCACTGTTGTAGTAGCCCAATGGATCACAGTGAATACTGAAATGTGCCAGTAAGAGGAAAAATATTTAGTGCAGAGGTGCTGAAGGTATGGATCTTCCCATCTTTGAAAATCATATAAGAAGAAATGGGTATCACGGCAGGGTATAAAATCCGACTGCTTGGAAGCTTTTTTCTTATGCCACCACCAGTGTCTACATCTAGGACTATTTTCATTTGGCAGTTTGGGTCGAGGACTAGTGCATATTTTAAATAGACATGCTGACAGCAGGGGCTGGCAAACTTTTTTCTGTAAAGCCACAGAGAGTAAATACTTGAGACTTTGCATGCCAACGTCTCTCGCCAGTACTCAATTCTGTACTACAGTGCAAAAGTGGCTGCAGACAAGGTGTAAACAAATAAATGTGACCATGTTCCCATAAAACTTTACTTACAAAAGCAACTGGCAGGCTGGATTTGGCCTGTGGGCCAGAGTTAGGGGATGTGCCTGTCCTTTGGTGTGCCCCACTGGCAATTTGTTGGAAGAAGTGTTCTTGCCCTGGCTGGTGTAGCTCAGTGGATTGAGCATGGGCCTGTGAACTAAAGGATCACGGTTCGATTCCCAGTCAGGGCACATGCCTGGGTTGCAGGCCAGTTCCCAGCAGGGGACGCACGAGAGGCAACCATACATTGATATTTCTCTCCCTCTCTCCTTCCCTTCCCCTCTAAAGATAAATAAATAAAATATTTTAGAAAAAAGTAAAAAAAAACTTTATAAAAAAAGACGTGTTCTCATCATCATTATGCTTCATAGCAAAGTCCCTACACTTTGTCTTTTCTTAGCTAACAAGACATTCTTAGTTTCTGTGGCAGAAAACCATTCAGAGATTTTCAGAGTTGATTTTGACCATCCTATTACACTTCACAATGTCATCATGTAGATGACATCTAAATAAATTTAACAATTTAAAATCTAAAATAAATTTAACAATTTATTCTACAGGCAAATCTATTTGAGGGAGAATTCACACACTGAAACATTATGAGTAATACAATGGCTTAGCATCAAATGGCACACTACATTGGTCCTAGTTACCTAGAATAAATATTCTGTAAAATCATAAAAATCTGTAAAAATACATGCGGATCATGTATTATCTAGATAAATAGGTTACAGATTATCATGAAGACATTTGAGAATAAGAAATTTGGTATTTGGGGGCATGCTCTTATCCCAGTTTTAAGATGTGACTGTCTTTTCCCTTCATCTGTTGTGTTTATGGTAGTAATTGGATGAATGTGCCTTTGAAATCAATGAGACGTTGATGACCACTTGAATCTCAGAACAGGCAAAAATATTCAGATGTGTGCTCACTTCCTTTAACTTAACATAAAAATATATTTCTCTCCTCTTTTTCCCACTCTCCCCACATGATCCCCCAAAAAGAACAATAAAGGTTCTTGAAAAAAATACATAAAGCAAAACCTTGAGCTGATTTTAATGATCAAATACACCATTTGTTTGTTGATAATTAGCAATGGTTAGAGGACATGGATTTAAAGTTATCACCATAGAAAGGTAAAAGGATGATAATTGTAGTAACTGGCTTTTAGGTATACCTTCATTAGAATTCTATACAGGCTGCTTCAGATTTGACAATTATATTAAGCTTCCCAAACAAATAAGCATTAAAAACTCTGTGTGAAATACAGAACCATTTTTCACTATATGCCTCTGAACTGCAGGCAATTGCATGTTTAGAAAAATGTTAGTCAAATTATCAGAAGAAAGTCTAGTTCTGTGTGTAACTACCTTGTTATTCCACTTCATCCCCGCATTGTTTTTCAGAGGCCGTTCACCTACTCTTCATCACAGCCATGGACTTTCTAGGCCCGGAGTTGGATTCCTGGAGGTATAGAAGGCTACTGAAAAACCAAACACAAAACCAAAGCCAGACTGGTGTTTCTCACCAGTGACAAGGAGCCACAGAATCACAAGTAAGCCTTCCTTTGGCAAAGCTGTTATCCACCAGCCTAAACCTTAAATTGTCTTTTAAAGTTTCACGAGCACCTCATGCTAAGGCATCACAGTAAGAAAGGAAGCTAGAAAAGGTTGAAAAATATTTCCCACAGGAAATGAGCTCTGGCCTGTACTGAAGCCAAGTGTCTATCTATGGAGGAAGGATCTTTTCTGTTGCTTTTTTTTCATCCTGTCTCCTTTTGTACATTGTTATTAGGTTGCAAACAATAGTTTTTTTGTTGCAAGTCAGGAATAAAGGAGCCTAAAATCAGCATACAATTGTGTGATCACTGGTTAACCTTGTATCCCAAAGTTGTTAAAAAAAAAAAAAAAACAGAGATATACTATTCACAAAGCTAGTCATTCAATTCACACTAAAAGATAAGGGAAGGCCAGGGAATCTGTGAGCAAAAATCCACACTACCCTGTTTAATAGGCTCTGGAAATGTTTCCCACAAGGGTCTGCCAGTTTTAAAACACTTTTCCTTGCTTAATTGATCCATGTTTAGTCAAGGGAGACATTAGTTCTGACCAGTCATTCATTCTTATGAACATGAGGAGCAAAACAGTAAGAACCTATAAAATGCTCACTGTCTTAGAACAAAGCATTTGGCTAGCATCTTCTATTTATTTATTTTAAACCTTATTCATAATTTTCTATCATTTCTCAATCAGTTATCTCTGACCTTGGCCAGGAGATGTCACTGCAGTTGGATTAAGTAGTTAACAGAGAGGTCCGAGTATTAGCAACTTTCTGTGGAACTGTCATAAATGTGTAGAAAGGCACTGGTGGAGTAAAAGTGCACACACAATTCTGCTGTTAACTAATAGATATAACACAAAGAGAATGCTCACCCCCTCCCTCCTTGCTAAAATGCAAATATACTAGTACAAGGTAGCATCTTAAATGTACTGATTTACTCATCTGGGCAAGCAAAGGTTTTAGTGAATACAGGCATGAGAGCTTTGTTTCCGTCTTTCACAGAAATAGATAAAACAATCCGAAAATGTGTATGACACCAGAAAATATTCCCAGCCAGAGAAATCCTATGAAAGGAGAACAATGCGGGATGCATCACACTCCTGATTTCAAACTACATAAGAAGCTATGGTAATCAAAATGTTATGATATTGATATAAAAACAGACACACAGGCCAATGGAACAGAACCCAAAAATAAAACCTTGCATATATGGTCAACCAATATTTCACAAGAGTACAAAGAATACTTAATGGGGAAAGGATAGTCTCTTCAATAAATGTTGCTGGGAAACTGGATAACCCACATAGAAAAAATAGAATTACACCCTTATGTTACACCATACACAATAATCAACTCAAAATGGATTAAAACTTGAATGTAAGACCTGAAACCACAAACCACATAGAAGAAAATATAGGTGGTAAGCTCCTTGACATTGATTTTGGCAAAGATTTCTTAAATTTGACACCAAAAGCAAAGTCAATAAAAACAAACACAAAGCAAGACTGCATCACACTAAAAGGGTTTCTGCACAGCAAAAGAAACCATCACAAAATGAGAAGGCACCCTATGGAATGGGAGAAAACATCTGCAAACCGCATACCCAATCAGGGTTTATCCAAAGTGTATACAAAGAACTCATGCAAATCAATAGCAAAGAACCAAATAACCTAATTTAAAAATGGGCAAAGGACCCAAATAGACCCTTTCCCCAAAGAAGACCAGCAAATGTCCAACAGGTATGTGAAAAGGTGCTTAATATCACTAACTATCAGGGAAACATAAATCGAAACCACCATAAAATATCAACTCATACCTGCTAAAATGACTGTCATCAAAAGGGCAAGAGATTACAAGGTTGGCAAGAATGTTGATAGGAATGTAACAGGTGCAGCCAGAATGGAAAACACTATGGAGATTGCTCCAGAAATTAAAACAGAACCACCACATCCTCCAGCGATCCTATTTCACATGCTAGTACATGATCCAGCAAAGTCAGTTTTTCCTCATGACAGTCCATCCTTTGCAAAGGCAAGACTGTAGCCACTTATGTCCATAATGCATTCTGGAAAACATCTGAAAGTTGAATGTCTGAAGGTCAAGCAATAGACTTCATGCTATTTAGTGTGGAGTACAAGAAAGGAGTACTTTTATCTCTTTTTTCAGCTTTATTGGGGTATAATTGACCAGCACATGGCTATCTTGGTATGGAATGAATGCATGCTAAGTCAAGCTGAAAAAAAAAAAAAAAGTAGAGTGAAAATGCCCTAATTATTGCTTTCTCCCAACTAGCTACTTAGGGAGTATCATTTAATCATGAGGTCAAGGATATGACGCAAAATGCTTGACAGCTAAGCCATTACATGTATTATAATTTCTTTTCTGTTATTTTCCCTGCCTTTGTGAATACACAGAATCAAGCAAGATCTTGCCATTTATTATTATAATATCACAGCGGTTAGCTATTAGCTATTAGTAAAGCTCCAGAAGACAAAATAATTCTCTCTTCAATTACTAACCAAAATTACCTATTGTTCTTGCAAAGTAGTTAGTAATTGATTTTTTTCATGGGACACTCCTTGGAGTCATGTTCTACATTTGTTCTACCAGATCCACTCTGAAATCTTCCATACCCTGCTCTGCGCCCACGATCCTAAGGACTACCTCTAGACAACAAGGCCGCTTTGTTCTCTGGCTCCTGGATGGAACCGAGCAGAAGAAATAGAAAGGGCAAAAGAACAGAAAGGTCATGGCATTTATCTGACACCTTCCACATCAGCCATTCCTCTACCCAACAAAAGATTCTCCTTCGACATAGCTCCAGTTCCCTCCCAGTTCTGGCAAGTACCCTGGGAAAATGTCTCCTTTTGTACTGTCAGGCCCAGGATCTAGGCCAGGGTACCACCCATCTTTTGTAGGGTCCCTTTTAATCTTGTCCTCAACTTTGTAATGATCTCTGTAATAAATCTTCTCTAATCACCTTGTTTGAATGTGCTACATATATACACATCATTTCTGGAACCTAGGGGGCACCTGAAGCATTACTGTTCAGATATACGAGTAGGCATATATCTTGATAGGTGCCTTCCATCAGGAATACAATAGTTTTTATTTGAATTATCAAACCCAAGTTCTTCATGGAGAGAACAAAGTGAAACAAGACAACAGAATATTTGAAACAAAGAACCCCAGAACTAAACTTGTTAGACCCAGTCATATGTTTATTTTAAATACTGATTTCATTTTCTAATACTAAAAGTGAAGTCCAGAAGAGGACACTGACTACAGAGCCCACACTCTGGCCACTGTACCACTCCACCCTGTCCCGAGGCACACTGAATTCTCAGGGACTTCCCATGGCTAAATGGGCTTGAAGAAGTCTGGAACCTTAACGCAAGCCTGATTAATTTTGCTTACTCTAATTTTCCAAACAGATGTCCTCGCAGAACCCTTCACACAGAAAACTCATTAACATTTCACTCGTGAATCACAGTTTGGAAAGAAGGTGTTTTACTTCTGCCTCCCGCCTTTCTTCTCCTAGAGTCAGGTCTATGCCCACCATTCCTTCTGGGGTTAGTGATAAACTTTGGAAGGGCTGCTCTAACACTTCAGGTGCACTGCAGATTTCCAACCCCTATGTTGTTTTCAAAAGGATGTATTACATTTGTGAGGTTTTCAAAGCAACTCATAATTTGATGATGATAAGGAAAAGGAAAGAGGAATCTTCGTAAGAGGAAGTTTTCTTTAGCACTTAATGATTTGGGCAGTGACTAGGCTAGCAGTCATCTGATAAAATGATTTGCAAAGAAAAATGCTAGTGTGGGAAACTTTCATAATAAATGGACACAGAAATAATAGCTAACATTTCAATCAGCACAGAAAAAGTGCTAGGCAACACGCTCAGCTCTGCACATGAGTTACCTCATTTAAAGCTGATGGTCTGCTTTGAGGAAGATACGATTATTAGTCCCTGATGTTGCTGTTGAGAAACTGAGGCACAGAGAGGTTGGGCAAGTCACCACTGTCAGACAGCTTAGAGGAAATGAAGTGCCCTTAGGCTGTGGGTGGTCAAACTCCCAGGTTCTACGTTCAGAGGAAAGGTTTCATCTGCTTAAGTGATGCTACTTTCCTTCTGCTATAAAACAGATAGATTATAGTGAAAAATAATAATCATGCACAGTGAGCTCAACTTACTACAAGAACGAATTGACTTTAACAGCATAAAATGTGGTCAGGTTAAATTTTAAAATCAGGTCTGATACTGAAATAAACCTAGTTCCATGAGTTCAGGGAGAGTTAAAATTTGGCATCATCATAGAAATCTGCAGTGACCTGCATATTTCCTCAAAATAATCTAAATCGAAACAAATAATGTTACGGGTGGACAATGGGGTCTTATACAGCATCAGAGGAAGTTCAAGGTTCAGAATCTGCCCCTCACTAATTCTCCAAGGCATGTCACATTACAAAAAAAAAAGCATTATTTTATTTTGAGTGCTACATTTTAGAAGGTCTTTGTTCAGAGGCAAGTCATCAGTATAGTGAAGCAATTCATAGCCTCATCTCATGGTCTTCATACAGCAGCCCTGGTCCACTCTGCCTCTCACTCTACTGCCTGAGAGCTGGCCACAAGCCATGGAGCTAGAGCCAGGCTTCAGATGGAAGTGAAGGGGAGACGCTGGGAGCCAAAGGGGTCTGCAGAGGATGGGAGAGACCCACATGACGGGAAAAACACAGCCAACACGCACACAGAAGCCACAGCAGGACAAAGGGTTGTGATCTCAAAGCTGAGTTTGGAGCTTGTTAGCGATGGAATCAGGACATGAACAGCCTGGAAACTTGCCAGGGTTGTGGTGGCCGATGGCCCTGAACATCACCACTCTGTGCTTCACCTATATGCTCAGCAGATATGGGGCTGAGGAGAGCACTGGCTGCCTTAAGAAGCAGAGTAAATTCCCTGCAGGACAAAGGTAGTCTGTTTAGGTGAAAGAAGCTATAGGTTGGGCATGATGATAGTGTTAAAATACCTGAGAAGCTGTCAGGTAGAAGGGCCTATAAAACACTCTAGACACTCAGGATACTTCTGTGAGCATATCAGGCAAGCTCTTGTCTCCATGCAACTCCTGGTCTAAGGGAGGTAATACACATTAAACAATTATTATATTCAACCCTACCCTACTCTGCCCCCACCTTCCACATTCAATCTTTCCCCCACTGTTTTTCTCCATGGGTCCTTTAAACATGTTCCTTGACTTGACCCTTCCCCCTTTTTTCTTGCATTATCCCTCTCCTCTCTGGTCACTGTCAGTTTGTTCTTTATTTCCATGTTTTTGGTTCTATTTTGCTGGCTTGTTTGTTTTGTTGATTAGGTCCCACTTATAAGTGAGATCATATGGTATCTGTTTTTCACCGCCTGGCTTATTTCACTTAGCATAGTATGCTCCAGTTCCATCTATGCTGTCATGAAGAGTTAGGAGTTCCTTCTTTCTTTCTGCTGCTTAGTATTCCATTGTGTAAATGCACCACAGTTTTTTGATCTGCTCATATGCTGATGAACACTTAGGCTGTTCCCAGCACTTGGCTATTGTAAATTGTGCTGCTACGAACATTGGGTGTATAGGTTCTTTTGAATTGGTGTTTCAGGATTCTTAGAGTATAAACCCAGCAGTGCAATTTCTGGGTCAAAAGGCAGTTCCATTTTTAGTTTTTTGAGGAAATTCCATACTGTTTTCACAGCAGCTGCACCAGTCTGCATTCCCAACACCAGTGTATTAGGGTTCCCTTTTCTCCACAACCTTGCCAGCACTTGTTTGTTGATTTGATTATGATGGCCATTCTGAGTGGTGTGAAGTGGTATCTCATTGTGGTTTTAATTTGCATCTCTCTGATGGCTAGTGATGCTGAGCATCCTTTCATATGTCTCTGGGTCCTCTGTATGTCCTCCCTGGAGAAGTGTCTGTTCAGGTCTTTTGCCCATTTTTTAAGTGGATTGTTTGTCTTCTTGGAGTGGAGTTTGTGTGAATTCTTTATGTACAGGGTAGGGAAGAATAATAAGGGAAAATGGGGACAATTATAGTTGAACAACAACAAATATTGAAGAAAAAAATTACTGTATTGTTAAAAATGTGGTTCCAGTTTGTGATAACTGTGAACAAAGGGTGGCCATCACTCCTGTAGGGCATTTGGAAAGATGTCGCCTTTTTGAAGAAGTACCATTTAGGCTAAGAGCTAAGGGTATTAGTTAGGTGGACAGTAGAGAGAGGAATGTTTCAGATAAATGCAACCGGAAGAGGTTGGAAGAAGGCTGGGGTCCAGGGAACAGGCTGGCCTGGGCTAATCTTACAGGGCCTTGTAGGCTCTGTTACAAATTTTGCATTTATACTTCTAAGCAACACTTCTCCCTTCCAACTCCCTCCTTTTGTATTTTCCTTCCCATGTTTTATTTTTTTTTAGCAATGTCACAGAATTAATGAATATTACAGGTCTATTTCCTTAGTCCACACAAATTTAATGGTTACCTATTTTATGTCAAACACTGGGATGGCCCTATGCATCAAATGTATGGTGGGTTGAAGACTGTTCCCCAAAACTTGTGCTTGCCAATAACTTTCGAATGTGAAACATATTTGGAAATAGGGATTTTTGCAAATGTAATTAGTTAAGATGAGGTTATGTTGGATTGGTTTGGGGATTGAATCTAATAACTCGTACCCTTACAGGGGAGGAGGGTACCCAGAGGCACAGCAAAGGCCACGCGATGATGGAGGCAGAGAAATGTGTGATGTGTCTACAAGTTAAGGAACTCAAAGCCTGCCAGGGTCACCAGAAGCTAGGAAGAGGCAAGGAAGGATTCTTCCCTAGAGCCATCAGGCTGGCCCTGCTGACAGCTTGATTTCAGACTTCCAGACCTGTGAGACGATGTATTTCAACTGGTGTAGGCCATCCAGTTTGTGGTAGTTTGTTGTGGCAGCCTAAGAAACTGATGCAGGCTGCATCTCCCTGCTCAGGTAGGCACATGCATGGCGACAGTTGTAGAAATCAGTGCTTGCTAAATACTTCATAATAAGTGAATATCTAAAGGCATTACAGAACTTAGGACCCAATCAGTGATCATATCAAACTCATGCTAAGCCACAAACTTCACCCTGGTGTATAATTATATTTCTTCTGCCAATTAACTTTAGTACAGTATTTTCGGATCATAAGATGCACCTAGGTTTTAGAGGAGAAAAATAGAAAAAAAATTTGAAGCAACAAATGTGGTAAAATATTTAATAACATAAATAACATAGTATTTCACCAATGTAAATGTAAACAGAACTTAACAGCAGCATTAACAACCATTATTCCTCCCAAATTGGGGGCGGGGGGCTGCATCTTATAGTCCAAAAATATGGTAGATATTGAACGACTCTTCTAGTATCAAAGAGACAGTTGGCACTGTAACTCACAGAGTCCTGAATATTGTCATGACATTTAAAGAACATTATCTGACAGAAGGGCAACTTAAGAAAATGGGAAACATCAAAAACAATGCTGATACACAAAACTTTGAAATCTTGGTAGTGACAGACCTAATTTGAGTTCCACTTCTACTTATTGGTTGTGCAGTCATGGCGAGTTCTATAATATTGCACTTTTATTTTATTCTTAGTGTAAGGAAGGGAAGGAGGAGGCAGGAAGGGAGGAAACAAACAAACAAAAAACCCACACCAAACCTCCTAATGTATTTACCTTTAAACAGTATTGCAATTCACCTGTGCAAATGTCTGACAAAAGCCTAGAACTTGGGAGGAGTCCAAAGTTAGTAGCATTTGTACTAGGAGAAAACAAGTTATAGAAAATTAAGTCACAAGCCAAAGTTATTTTTGCATGTTGCAATTTTTTCTGTTTACTTTATAGTGACAGTCTAGCCCAATTAGCCAGATAAATAAATTCCAATATTGAATATTTTTTGTGTAAAGTAGTTTCTGTTTCTCATGAAAATTAAGAAGTGTCATTGTTTCACAGATGCCACCCAGAGCCACACACTGCTGTAGCCAAAGCTGGGAATTTCACACTGTTGCAAAGTTAGAGCAAAAGTCCACAATACATACCAGATGCAGCTGAACTGAGACATGGCTTAAAAGGATTAATCAAAAAAGTCTCAAATCTACTTTGCCCAAGAATTGTCACTGGGACTGTATGCTCTTTGATATGGTAATACAGGCAGCTGCTAGTTCATCTCTGTTTCCAATATGGTATTCCACGCTGCTTTTCATCTTCTTTCCATCAAGCACATGACTTTCAATATTAGAAGGACTCAGGATTCCGTGGATGAGGCTCATTTCTTTCCATTAACTGGGAGTGGGGAAGCAACGATTAGCTTATACTCTTGGAAGCACAGAGAGATGAAGGCACCGTTCTCATCTACTGTTTCTCTTATTCTGTGTATCAAACACTCCAAAATAACTTGTCTGAGTTTATAACCAATTGCTGCAAAGGGGACAAGGTTGCTTCTGGAAGCCTGCCCCATAGTGGTGTCTGTGTGTGCGTGTGACATGCACGTATAAACGTGGGGCTCACCCAGTACTGTAGAAAGCCACCCCACAGGTAGCCTCCACTCTTTCTTCCTAGTGCTGCCACAGCTGTTGGGTGAGAGCAGTGGGGAGTGCCCAGATGCTTTCGTGCATGTGCTGACGGGCAGTCATGAAGGCCAAGCAGTGAGCCTTTTCAAACTGATGATCAGAAGCTGTTTTTCGGAAATGATGTTAATCACATAGCTCTTGTGCTGGTGAGACGGAAGCTTGTTTCGCCACGCCCAAGGCTGTGTTATGAACTGATTCGTGCAAATAGGCACACCTAACCCTCAGATGCACAAAGGAACATAGGGAAAGGAATATAAAAACATAAAAGAAAATGATGGCTGACAGGTATGTTTAATGCATTTATGCATAAATATGTATTCTTACAGCTTTCAATTACAAATGGCAGAGCAATCCATATGCCCCAAAAGGAAGCCCATCAACTGTGCTTCTTTATAAATCTAATGTCCTTGAGTATTTCTGTTTGATAACTCAAAATCCTTAATTTTAAAATGCTGCAAGTATACTTTCATGTATTTAATGTTATAACCACAAAAAATTTAAACCAGGGCTACCTACTTTCCTCCTTTGGTGGAGAACCTGAGACTCACAGAATTACATGATTTGCCCAGGTTACCAGTGAAGAGTGGTGACAGAGTCACACTTGCCCTGCGAGGCTCTCCTCTCATGGCTACACGGTATCACACTGTTACATTCTTTAAGGTGACCTTGACCACAGTGATGGCAGTGACTATTGTGGGAGGTGGGGTGCATCCACCGAGAACTGCTGCGACATTGGCTGTGGGAGGGACGTTCACTGCCATGGTACCAAGCTAAGTGTTAGGGGTCACCGTGCCGGAGCTGAGTGCCCATCTGCTGATAAGCACGTCAGGGCTGCTTCATCGTGCTGCACACCCCTGTTTACCTTGGCCATTGTCAACAGTTCAAGCTTCCTGTGAAATGTGATAACCCTCACCCCCCTTCCCATACATCCCTCACATGACCCAAAACTTCACTCATCCGTTCCCTGCTAACCCTTCCCATTATATCCACTGGTGCTCTCAGTCAATAACCCAGCACACACCCTCCCCTCCTCCACCACTCTGAGTGCTCCCTTCACTTCACGTTTTGGCCTGAGAGCCGTCCTCTGAGCCCACTCCCTTCTATGCAGCCCTCTTCAGTGAGCTAGGTATTTTCTCCAGCAGTCCCTGGGCTTCAGGGCTTGGGCTTGCTCTCCTCGCTACTCCTTTCAACCACTCACCATCCCTCTTTGTTCTTGCAGTGTAGTGCTCCTTAGAGGCTTGCACCAACCAGTGACACCACACTGTCCCCTCATCACTGTCAGGATGGGTATCTCATTCATGCATGACTCACGATGATCATTTCGGGAAACTTCAGCACCCAGTATCCTGGCCTTTTAGTTGCTGAACCTCACCTCTAAGAGCCTTTTCTCTCACTCTGTCGTAGTCAACTCCCAACATGTCCAGGACCTTCTCATGTCCAGGAGCTGCTCTGCCTCCTGGCTCCCTGATAGTCCTCTTCCAGCTCACTGCTGGAAATGATGACAGGTCCATGATTCCAGTTTTTCAGTGTTACTGACACTCTAGTGTACGAATCCCACCACTGTCTCACTATTCCTCAGCCATCTTCTGCTTTCCCTTCCTCCTTTGCCTGGCCTAGATTCCCTGATTCACCACCATTTTCACTTCCATGCAAAAACCTTCACTCTCTTGCTTCTCTGTTTGTTGTTGGATTCATGTGTCAAATCCCAAATCTCATTGCTCTTACTTTCCGTCCTCTCTCTGCCTGCACAATGGTTGATTTATGTTGCTGGAGAAAAATTATATAGCTGTTTGGTTCCACTTTAAATTTATGATTGCATATGTTAAATAAAGTCTCAATATTGCCTGGCAACTCTACTACATTTCCTTCCTCGTTTTGCTTTTTCTACTCTATGTATCATTTCTTCGTAAACATCTCCCACCCCTTGGCCATATGCCCAGTCTCAAGCCCTGTCTCAGAATGGAGAAAATATCCCGTATCCTTTCAGAGGCAAATGCTTTCACTTTGGATACAGATCATATTCCCCCTTCAATTCTCAAGAACTGCGTCTCTGATCTTTCTCTGTTTCTCTTGTGTTACTAATGTCTCCTTCTCAACTCTTTAATCTTATAAATAAGAAATACACACGCCAATCCCTCCATCCGAAGGAAAGGTCTTCCCTCATCTCAGCTGCCCCATCTTTGCGTTCTCCTTTACAACAAGGCCACATATGTGGTCTCCACTTCCTAGTTTTTCAGTTACATTTACATTTCTTACTGTTTTTAAATCAAAGGAGGGTAATTACATTATTTTAGAAATTCAAAGCTTTCTTCCCAGAGGCAGCCACTTGAAACTCTTTTAACTGAATCTCCCCAGATTTACCCTAAACAAAGGAATTTACAAAGTACATCTCTATTTCTCAATTTTAGACACTTACATTGTCTCCCTATTACGGAATGAGCCATTTTACTCGTTTATAAACACCCCCAATACACACGCACATGCGCGCACGCACACTTCTTTCTCCACCCTCCCAATGTGGCTATTACATCATAGTTTTGGGATAACTGAGTTCCAATAATATGGCAATGCTGTTTAAAAACAAGACTGTGCCTTACCATGACTGCACTTTAGTTTTTGAACAACTTTTTAATTTCTCTATAGTTATCAATAGCTTCAATTTTCTGATTATTTTTCTATTTATCACAAACAGAGATTTGTAGAACTTCTCTTAACATATTCAAATATAACAGATTTACTATCTGTAGTGATTTCTGATGGTGAAATCCTTCCTGGAGTCCTCTACCCTCTGCCTCAAATTAGGCCATAGGGGCACAGGGGAGAGAAGAATTCCCAGAAGCCCTTGGGAACCACGGTTACAACTGCACGTGCAGCGAACCTCAGAAAGAGGGCCTTAGGAAGAGCAGGTGATAACGAGATGATGAACAGTAGCAGCTTCAGGATACACGGAATCAGGGAGCTAATCGTTTTTACAGCCAAAAGGAGTTATTGTACCTGAAACAAAAAGACAACAACAAAAAAAGAATTTTCCTAACTTTCTGGCAGAGGCGAAGTCAGTTTCTGGTGGTTAAAACAAATCTGACTAAATGACTGCTCTTGCTTATTGATTTGTGTACTGAATTCCAATTCATCCGTTTCTATACTAAGTTCTTCAGAATATTAACACTATTAATATAGATTCAAGGGCAATGTTTTGTGAAAAGTCTGAAGAGAAAAATCACTGTTTTAATCTTTTATAGAGTGATTCCAAGTACAATTCCCAGAGTTTTTACTCACTTAGAACTCAGGAACCTCCTGTGATAGAGGCACCTACTGAGTGAACTGTGCAGCTGGGACCAGCCTCAAACCCATTCCTGTCTCTACGTAACTTTGGGTTAGTTTACGGGATCAATATACTTAATGATTTTGTTTTCCCTAGAGAGTAAGGCAGCTAACCACTGGGCAGTTTTAAATCAAATTATGGCGTGTTCTGAATTAGTAGAGTGTGAATGATATGCAATGTAAAAAATACATACATATTATATATCCATGCATATATATTAATACATGGAAAATTGAAAAAATGTATATGGTAGAGTCTACCTGAGATTCTTTCTAGTAACACAAATACGGCTTCCTTCTATTCCATAAATACAAACAAGTTACCATAGCTAAACTTTGCCTTTTTTTGAATAGTTATATACTGAATATTTACCATTAATCTTGCTATTTATTTAATGAAATCAACCAGAATTATTTTTTTGTTTTCAACAAAGAAATATAGATGCATGTTGGAAATTGTGACCCAACTACACATCCTCCCCACCCTCCTTCATAGATCCAAGATTCCCCTGCCGGCCTTGTGCTCCAAAGGATAACTGCACAAAGCGAAACCATGTCTCATTTTCAAGCCCACATGATGGGGTAGTCAGTTTTCAAATACATTTTGACAGACACAAGTAGGATATCTGGAATGATGTAGGGTTGATTAGGCTTGAAAAGAAAAGAACAATAAATGGAGATTTCAGAAATCTTTACCAAAGAAACAAGTATTCCTAGAGTAAGTGGCTCTGTCTTTAAAATAAATTGCTTTCTAAAATAAGAAAAAGCTTATTGAGTTTTGCCACAAAATAGATTTTCCATGATTACTCTTGGGCAAAAGCTATAAATCAATAGCTTAAGCAATTTTGAAAAAGACCACGTAATGTCTATTGTATATGCTTATTATATTGCTATTAGTTTGTTGATTATAAGAATTTAAAAGTCTCAAAGATAAATATTCAAATTTATTTTGTATAGTTTATGATTCAAATACTAAAAATTAGTTTAAAGCCATGTAAATTTTTATATAAGTAATCTGAAAAAATTTTTAAAAATATTTTTAATTGTGGTTGACATGCAATATGATATTAGTGTTCCATGTACAACATAGTGATTCAACATTTACATGCCTTACAGATGTATATGCTATAATAAGTCTAGTAATCAACTATCTTTGTAGATAATTATTACGATACTATAAACTATATTCCCTGTACTGTACATTACACCCCCATGACTTATTTTATAACTGGAAGTTTGTACTTCTTAATTCCCTTCCCCTTTTCTGCCCATCCTCCCACACCCCCAGGAACCATCACTTCACATTCTCTGTGTCCATAAGTTTGTTTCTGATGAGACAGCTTTTTAATGGGCCACAGATGATTTTCCTTAGAACTCAGTCAGAATGGCTCAGAAACCAACAAGTGTAAAAGTATATTACTCAAAAAGGCACTCCCTGTGAAAGACAAGAGAACAGTTGATCCTAAGCTACTCTTTCCCATGCTTAATGACACGGCTTTTACACTCTGCTTCAGGTGTAGTAATAAAACCCACTGTTATATGCCATTAACTGTGCTCAAATTTTCAATACACAATGATCTTACCCATGAGCTAAGAGAAAAACAAAAGGACAGTTAAAAGTAATCTCTCGCCTTGACCAGTGTGGCTCAAGTGGTTGGGTGTTCTCCCCCAAAATGAAAGGTCGCTGGTTCGATTCCTGGTCAGGGCACATGTCTGGGTTGTGAGTTTGGCCCTTAGTCATGGCATGTTGGAGAGGCAACAGATCAATGTTTCTCTTTCACATCAGTGTTTCTCTCCCTCTCTTTCCCTTTTTCTAAAAATAAGTAAAATCTCACAGTGAACTTTACATCACGTAGACAGTGGCAAACACATGCCTTTGATCTTGAGAAGAGGGGCTCTGCAATTGTAAGGCATTATCACTGGTGAGATCATCCTTTCATTTGTACCTTCAGGCATGATCAATTTTCACTGCTGGCCAAAATTTCTTACAGTTTCTTTGGGTTTTGGAAGTATGACCTTCTTAAGCCATTTCAACTGTACTGGAAAGCTGAGTACAGGGCCTGCAGCTTTCTGTACATTCTGTGTCTGTGGGGGCGGGGTATGGGGACTTTCGGGCTAATGTGGGGGGACATGAAGAACTGAGCTGCTTGGCAGGATAAGAGAAATAAACCATTGGCAAAGAAGAACGATGACAATGAGAAAGAGAGGTGATTCAGGAAGCTGTGACCTTGAGAAGGAGGTGATATGGTCTTGACCTCAGGTGAAGACCTTGTTTTGGCAAAGCAGAGAGACATTCCTTCCCAGGGGAAAGGATCAGTGGTTCTTAGCCCAGATTCTTAACTTAACAGTCCAGGGTGGGCCCAGTGTGCACTCAGGGGTGAGAACTACTAAGAAAGGAAGAGTAGGAAGGCCAAAATAAAGAGGTATTGAATTGAGAAGCTGAGATGGAAAAGGTAGTAGAATCTATTTTCTCAGTAAAGGGGGAGAAGTAGTCATCATTTTGGTCAGGAACTGTGTTGGTGGTTTGAAGAGAGTAAGAGGTATTTGAAAGAGGGAAGGTTAAAAATGCAATAGGACTTTAACCAGAAATATCTTTTAAATAACCTAAATATATATTATGATGAATAAAAGTTATATAATGACCCTATATAGTCGAGAAAGGATACCTGCATTTTCTAAGCATCTTAGATACTCATAAATTTACACCATATTACTGGATATTAGTTATAAAATATGGGAAATATATTTTAGTTATTTCCTGCTTGCACTTGCAAATTTCAACAAATTTTATATAAGATACTACATCTTTTCGCAATATATTTCCCATGTTGGTGTGTGTGGGGGGCAGAACTGTGGGTCTTGTTTCCTACATCGCCCCAACGTGGCTATGGGAAGATAACTGATGTCGTCCTAGACCGAAGGTGATAACAGTGCTTCTTGCACAAAGGAATACCATACCAATATAAAAAAGCCATTCAACCTTGGAATTCACTTTAAATAAATGTAACAGGGGTTTGCACACTATATATACCCTATTTCCTTAAAAGATAAATTCTGTCTCCTAAGATCCAAAAGATCTGTGTTAAGCTTTTACATTTTGATTCAACCTCTCTGTCAGTATTCAAAGCCATGCCATGTGTATTTGTAATTTTATATCGGACAATCTCACAACAAAATAGGAACACAGCCACTGTGTATCATTTCCTGCTAATTGAATGTGGTCCCCATCACTGTCAGTTTTACTCTTCGACTTCCAATCACTTACATACAAATAAGAGAAAGACACAGGCAGACTACAAGGAGTATCATGTATGTATATTGCTAACTGATGAGTTTCACCTATAAGCCCTTTTTGAAGTAAAGATTCAAAAGCTACACTGTTTGATGTATTAGTGGTTGAGATCTAGGTGCACTTAATTTTAAGCTAGCTGGAAAGCCATGTTGTAGAGTGAAAATAACGCTTGGTCTAGAGGTACAAGATTGAGGTTTGCCCCTAATTTTACTACTAACTACACAAAGTGTGGTGTCAAGCAAGTCCCTGAACCTTTTTTTGAATATATCTCAGTTTCTTTATATGCTAAATGAAAATACAAATCATCCTTCTTCACTAGGTGGTTAAGAAGATGAATAGGGTAATGTATGCAAAATACATTTTAATGTGAATTATCTTCAATTTAATTCTCTATTTTGGAAATACATTATTTTTGCATATTGAGCTTCCTGAAAACAAAGCACATGAATGCAGAGTAATTAGGAGATTAAAATTAAGATACATCAGTAATTAGAGTTCCACTGGCACACAAGGATTAAACATCAAAACTCCAAATTAATGGCTCACATATTTCATTTAAGCTCTATAATTCTAATTTTCCTAAACATAAGCATTATGCATTGATATATATAAACAATAAGCATAGGAATATTTAAAAGACAACTTATGAATACACTTCTGAACTTAGAGTTAGCTTGCTTGAAGTTCTTTTCCTTCTCTTGTGTTGATGTTGGTGCCATGTCGTTATAGGAAACATATGAGAGAAATTATCCCCCAAAAAGTGAGAATTTTTTCCTGCCTCACCATCACATATGTTGAGGCCCAGACACAATTATCCTTTTAGAATGCATTACAGATGCAGCACTTAGCAAATGGGTGCAAGATGTTTGTTCAGATATAAACTTGCAGGCCAGTGCTAGGGGAAGCTGGCAGAAGCTTTTAGCAGGCGATGTTTCTTGTAGGTTGCCAATCTCGATCGTTTTTTCCTTTTTCCCTGAGACTTTTGGCAGCTGTCTTCCATCTCTTCAGTTACACATCTAATTGGTTGTTTCCATGGAAACATGAACTTCAAATTATAGTCTTCTTTATTAACTAGTTATAAAATAGAGCTGTGCCCTAAGCAAAACTGGAATTTTGGGGTAACAGTAATTAGGATAAAAACCTACCACACTTTTTGTATGATGCTAATTCTGCAACCAAGAGTAGTATACTCACAATTTTTTAACCTGAGTGTCTGCAGACTTCTATCCTGACTTCTTTCTATAATGTTTCACTTAACAAAGGGCTCCAGATTCAGATTTATTTATATATGAGCCCATTTATTATTACTATTATCATACAAACAAAACTTTGGCTCACACTTTGCATTAAGAAAACTCACAACATGTCACAGGTGTCTATTTTTAATCCTGAGAAATGAAAACAGAAATCTGTTTTAAGTTTTTCTAGTTTAAAACCCAGCATTTTCAGGTGGAAAATTACATAATCAAATGATTGTTGCATCCATATGTCTAAAATCTCTGGTGTGTCCAAGTAAATATCTACAATTAATAGAGTGTGGGAGAAAAAGCAGATGTTTTAATAATGCAAATACAATAAGGTTGCTTTGACAGGTCTTATCAATGTGTAAAAAGACTGCTATTGTCATTTTTAATGATTAAAATGTATGTGCAGCAGACATGCCTTGCCCATTCTCCATGCCTGCATCTTAGCAAAGTTCTGAATTAGTGAAAAAAATGTGTAATCACTAGTTTTTGTGATCAAATAATGTGAGTTGTAGACATCCAGCACCCCAAATCCATTCCTAATTCCCATTCTATTCCTAAAGACTGGAGTTTTGCAAGATCAGGAGGTAAATGTAAATGAGTCTCCCAGACAAGGTCAAGAATCAAAAGTATAGTTTGTGTTTGATGGGGTGGGCATGGAGGTGAAGGAAATTCATGAGATGGTGTATTCTTACCATGATGTGCAATGTTGGTGTGTTTGGGAGAGAGGGAGGACAGTGGGGGTAGGGCAGACAAGGAATTACAGAAACATGACAGAGATGTCACAAGCATGACATAAAAATTCAGGTAATAAACTATACAAGGTAGTGTTTTCTATTACATTACAAATGAAAACCATGACAATTTTGAATATTTTTGTGCAATTCAACTAATAATCACTACGTTTTTTTTTTTTACCTATTCTGTTTGATGTATGTACCTTTTACACTGTTCAACACACAAATGTCCTAATCCCCTTTAGTTATTTGATATTTAAACAATGGTCAATTGTGGTATCTTTTTGTGGTTATAATTATTTGAAAATTGTGTCATAAATGATTTTCTGTTTTTTATCTGACAACTTACTAAGAGGTATGCCTATCCACCAGCCTCTGCCCATTTTATACTCTCTCACTAAGCTCCCTTCACAGCCCTAATCACTTCCTTCCTCAACTGCACCAGAACTTTTGGGATAGACAGAGAAACTGGACAGAGTCCCTTGTGTCCCAAGGATCAAGAGAAACAACTGATCCCTAGCATGCAAAGGGTTCAGTACCACGGACAGCAACCTCGGTGGCACCTGCCTTCACCTCCAAATTCAACACTCAGGATCTAAGAAGGAAAGGACAAACAGGTGTTCAGATTAGTTGGTAATTAGTCAAGGATTATTGTCAAATTGTTATTATTTTTTATTTTTAGGCTGTCAAATTTATTCTACAACCAGGTTAACATGACTTCATTAAAGTGGCATCTCCTTAGAAAACAACAGGCTAGCTAAATTTATCAGGGCAGGCCAGAAATGTGATCTCTCCATTATGGGAGAGGGCATTCCAAGCTCAGAGGCTGAATTTACAAAAGCAAGAACAGATTCTGAAGTCACAGCCAAATGAACGGGTATACAGAAACTCATAAAGGAATAGTAAGATCTAAAATAAAACCCACAACTAGGTCTACATATGTGGTAGGCTGAATAATGGTGTCCCCTCATAGATATCCAAGTCCTTATCCATAGAGAGTGGTAAATGGAATGTGCAGATTAAATTAAGGTTATCAAGAAGAGGACTATCCTGGATTATCGGGGGGGGGAGCCCAATTTAATCACCAGGGTCCTTATAAGAGGGAGGCAAGAGGGTTGGAGATAGTAGAAGGAAATGTGATGAGGAAAGGACCATAAGTCAATTAATGCAGATTGTCTCTACAAGCTAAAAAATATCAAGAAAAGATTCTTCCTTCGGAGCCTCAGGAGGGTCCCAGTGCTGCCATCACCTTGATTTAATCACCAGAGAATAACTTGAATTTTTAAGCCACCAAGTTTATGGTAATTTTCTACAGCAACAATAAGAACTAGTACAATATGCACAAGAAGAATCCATGTGCAAAGAGAAGGCAAGGGAATCAAGCAACATGGGGATATATAGGAGCACTAGGGTTTGCAGATCATTGTTTTTTTCCATCCATTTCCTTAAACTGACTGGGGCATCCAATAGGCACGCACTTCCTTTACTCATCCGTCCCCTTTCCCCAAGTAGAATAGATTAGAACCATAAATGTTTTGTCCTCTCTAGCCTATGTAACAATGACAATCAGTATGAAACTCAGTAGATTATAGTCTACACCACTGATAATTCCTTTCATTATTTAAAATTCTCCAAGTTTTGGAAAAAATGTGCTTAAAGTAAAACATTTAAAGTGAAGCCCACTTCAATAAGGTTGGGTGGGACTGAATGAATGCAATGTAAATAAAGAAACATATTTTATCAATCTGGTCTTTCCTTTCCATTTAAACTCAAACATTTTAGATCTTGAAAAAATGGTCACATTATTCTTCATACCTCCACTCACTACTGAGATCTTCAGAGAATTGAAGAGGCTCTAAAAGGCTAGAGATAAAAGAACCAATATGGAAATAAGAAGAGAAGCAGTGAAGGGTATTTGGGGTGGGCACAAGTGGTGAGTAGAAGATTGGTGGGCACTAGCTCTTTCCTCCACTACTTCCAACCACTTATCAAACCCGAATGGACACTGTGCTATAATTTATGCCAATATTTTTTAAGTTCATGAAATCACACCACAAAGAGGGTATTACTACTCTCCTTTTAATTGGCTTAAAGGTCTAAGTAACTGGCTCAAGCTGACATAGCTTGTGTGGCTGAGCCATGGATTCTAATTTAAAAATATCTGACTCCAAAGCCTGGCTTTTTCAATCACGCCTTTTAGTGATGAGCATACATAAAGCCTTTTAGTGTAACTCTTTGTCTTTCATGCCTTGGAAAGATAGGATTTGGTTTGCTCTCTCACCAAGGGAGCAAGGTTTTCACCAAAGTTGAACGATGATTCAGAAGCCTCCAAGCCGCCAACTGCCTCCCCGTTTCTTGCTGATATAACCAGTATTCCACAGATTAGCCTCCCAAAATACAAACGTAGTTACCACCTGAAATTTGTGTGCACAGCATCTTCCTTGGTTTTAACTATCCTGTACCATTAAGTGGAGGAGAAGAAATGGAGACTACTAGAAAAATAGGAGTACAGAACATGTGTGTTAATATTACTCTTATTATTTTCATGCATGGCTTATCAATTTATGGTACTTTTAGTTCATTTATGGATAGTTTCCTTTTTTAAAACTAGTTTATCCTTTGACCTTCTTCTATTAGTCCAGATAATTGTAGTTATGGAACCAAGGAGGATATGGTTGGGATGGGCCACAGATATTTTTGAGCAATAATACCCCAGACTCCTCTTCAAGATTGACTTCCATTGTTATAGCAATCAGCCTTTTAAAAGCAGAGCTCGCTTGGAATCACATCTCCTAATTCCCAGTCAGAGCTTCTACCATTTAGAGCATACTGATATTTGTCCTCCTTCCAAATTTCAATATAACCCCCAGGGTACTGATGACCACCTCTCAGATCCTATGCGTATATTCTCAGTGTAGCACAGACACATTAAGTACGTACCCAATAAAGTGCCATCACATATGACAGGGCGTTAGACATTATTTTTCTAATTTGAAAGAATGTGAACTAAAGCCCAACTGAAAATATTCAGAACTGAATTGCTCCTCTATTTTGTCATTTGATTTCCATTTCATTGTAGGCAAGACCCTTTTTATCAATGGTGTCTGTGAGATGTATTGTTTAGGGAAAAGTTAGCAGGAATTTAAGATGAAAGTAAATGTCATGCATTAGAGCAGACTAGCAGGGTGACAGGAAGCCAACATGCCCTCTCAGGTCTACGGATGAGCACCCTGGGCTGGTCACACAGCTTTGTTGCAGAGAAGTCTTCACTATTATTAATTGCAGGAAAGAAAGCTAGTTCTATTGCACAAGGGAGTGAAATGATAAGACCATATCAGAGATGTGGAAACCCTTTGTATGCCTTACTTGCCAAATTATATAGAAATAAAACCAGGCTTTGTGGAAAAATTTTGAGTCTTGTCTTGATACAACCCTTACTACTTGGGTAACTCTGGACAAGTGTCTTAATGTAGCATTTTCACTGCCATGTGATGTGTAGAAGTAACCATGTAGAGGCAGTGTGGTATGGTGAAAAGGGAGGAAGCTTAGAGCCAGGCACACTTAGATTCTCAGTACAGATCCACTCCTACTTGGATGACTGTGGAGAAGCTAATTAACCTCCATAAGCCTCAGTTTTCCAATGTGTATAATGGACAGGATGATAACAAGGCCTATATTAAAGGATGGTTGTGAGCATGAAATGAAATAGTTCATGTAAATATTTTGGATACATTAAAAATGTTTTCAGCTTCAAGTAACCAAAACACATCCCTGGATCAAACTAATCAGGATTTAATTTCATCCCACATCAAAAATGTCTGGAGGTAGGCAGCTGCTGCTTCATCACCTTGGTCCTGGCATCTCTGTGGTTTTCTTGGGCTCTGCCTCTTGGCCACAAGTTGGCTGCCAGAATTCCATTCATCATAGCTATATTCAAGGTAGGTAAACATGGGGGTAAGGGAAGAATCAGATGTCTGTTCCTTTTATTAGGAAAGGAAAATTTTCCTAGAGTTGTTTCCTGTATCTTTTCATTTTATCTTATTGGCCAGCACTGGCTCACGTGGGCCATCCCAGCATCATGGGAGATTGGACCCACATGGCCCTGAATCAAGTCAGGGTTTTGATGGCAAGACAGAACAGGTGAGCGGATTCTGGGCAACAGCTAGCAGAGCTGGTTACAACCTGGCACCTAGTAAACTAATTGTTAAATATTGCTTTTTTCATCCTTCCTCCATCAATAAACTAAATAAATCTTTCCAGGTTTAACAGTCTGTGATTCCATATGGATTATTAAAATACAATCAGAGATCGATACTGTAGGAAACATTCTTCAAACTGACCTATTTAAAGATAAATATGACAGTGAAAAATCTGATTCATGGAATATTTTAACTCTTTATTTTGAGATAATTTCAGATTTGCAAAAAAGTTGCAAACAATAGCACAATGGGGTCTCATGTATCCTTTGTTCTGCTCCCCAAAATGTTAACATATTATATGACCGTAGTATGATGACCAAAACCAGGAAAATAACACTGACCCAGTGTTATGAACTAATCTACAAGTCTTTCTTCAAATTCCATCAATTGCTCCACGAATGTTCTATTTTTGTCTAGGATACAATACAGGATCCCACTACATTTATTTGTCATGCCTCCTTACCCTCCTCCAATCTGGGTAAGAAATATTTTTAAAGAAGGACATATTTATTATTTTGATAATGACAACAACAGAGTCATTTGTTTTAAAGTATTTTGAATGTGTCATATCGAATTTTAAAATTACATTACTATGTGGTGCCTGGAAGATTGAATGGTTGATTCGCTATTGCTGATCTGTTTAACAATCTTTTACATAGAGAATAAACACATGTTTCAGAATAAAAAGCAAAGATGACGAAGCTACAGCTGAGTACAGCATAGATGCCTGGGGGCTTTCTGCATCTCGTTCTGGGTCACACTGAATTTCTCCTTGGGCCACTCTCTCACCCACACCATGTACATTCATCATGTCATAGTGGGTCGGTTTTGAAGGTTCCAGATGGATGCATTCAAAATATACCCTCAAATAGTGATAATTAGCTAAATGGCTACAGTATCACTTATTAGAGGGTTTTAATACCAAGTGCTTGGAGATGCCTGGAATAGCAGACTTCTCACATTCCCCTGTGAGGTGGCAGCTGGCGGCAGAGCAGGTCGCGTGCCAGAGGCCATGTGGCAAGGCAGCAGGGACTGAGCCAGGGCTCCCCACACAGCCTCCTCGCCTCTCTGCCCCACTGCCTGACTGCTCATGGAATTAGAATGATTTATGATCTTGGCAAACAAATTTAAATATTATGCCAATATTTTGGATCAATTCCTGGGGGCATTTCCCTAAACGATGCATCTTCTTGACTTTTTTACCAGTTTGCTGTTTTGATAAATTGTGCCTTGTCTGCCTTGAAATGGGAGTCAAATAAATCAAAATGTGCAAATTTCTGGGCTTTGATGCATATTTACATCTCTACGTTTAGTCATACCGACATACCCTGGTTGATGTCTCCAGCACCACTGTAGCCACAGCGCACAGTGATGCAAGGCTGAGTGGAGCCTTGCCTGACTCAGCGCTACTAGGGGAATGCAGCACGCTGAGAGTACACCTCCTCGCCGACACCATCACCACTGACTGTACAATCTCAGGAGGGGGCAGTTCACCATCATTCAAAGCTCTAAATGTTGGGGGCTTTCTTTGCTTTCCACTGCTGTTCTGCACCATATTTCTATCCTGGATATTAAGAATGAGCAAATCCGTGACAATGCAGAAGACCTCAAACACATGAAAAAAGGACAACCTTGTTTAATGGCATTCTTTTTCCTCTACATCAATGGAAAAACAAAGACAACAGATTTCTGACTCTGATACTGGCTAACCTGTGGACTTGTTAACCAAAGCAATGGGATATGTATGTTTTGAATATTCTTGTTATGAAGTTGAAGAGGTAAAAAGCGGACAACTGTTCTTGAGTCAAACATGACCAAAAGTACTAAAAACATGTGAATGAGCAGCATTTCTTGCCATATGTACACTTATTATTCCTTCCTTAGATTAAAAAAAGCTATTTTACAAATGAGCATACAGTATATTTCAATATAACCTCTGTGCTTGCTTTTTCTGGTGGCATCTACTTTTGTCATGAAATATTTATCTTCTATGTTGCATGATATTGGAGCCTGATAGTTACACATGACTAATAAAAACAGTTGAAAATCATAGTAAATTAATTAGCAAAGGTGAGCAGTGAAAAACAAAAATGCAACCTCTCCAAGTAATTGCCTACTTTTTTTTTTTAACTCAATGAATCTTCTCCAAATTTTTCACCTGGTATTTATATATGTGCTTGCTGGTTTTACTGCCTCAGTTTTTCCTCATGCCGAGAGTAGCCTGATACATTCACAACCAAGTTTAGGAAAACGTTTGCTGAATATCCACTGTGTTCTCGGGTTTAGGCAAACAGCTTCACAGAGCTGTAGCTGCGGCCTACACACACGGGGGAGGCTGTGATTCTGGCGGCACGTATGACTCTCAGAACAGCAAATCTGAGCCCGGTCTTAACTTCTGTCCTGCCGTGTGCTATGGCTTTTAGTAAATCAGTGTTAACTTGCTTCATAGTAATTTAAGGCATTCTTTTGAATGGAAATTAGAGGTTTTTAAACAGAAGACAAAATAAGGCTGCTTAGAGGAAAACTATCCTCTTCTCAGACTGTCCTGCCCATTGTGGTAGAATGTGGCAGTGTGCTTGCAGTGTATCGAGTTTCCTCATTAGCGTTTATCAACTAGAAAAGTTCAGTTCTTTTTCCTACCATTTCTTTGGTTTGATGAGGGTAGAGGAAAAATACAAACTAAAATGCGAGACAATACAGTTTGCTTCCAGACTTCACCAAGGTCAAGGTTGTGAAGAACCAGGAAGCCCATGCCCAAGACTTGAGCAGATAGACCCCTTTGCAGCCGCAGAAGAGCAGAGATGTGTGGGCATGAAACTCCAGGTCCTGTCTACGCACGAGAACATCTTTGGGAGAGCGGAGTTCCTGTTCACAGAGTTCTGCTTCCTGAAACCAGACTGTGATGTTTTTGGCACCAAGACAAGCCATAAACAATTATTTTTAAAGGGAGGGAAAAGGAAATTGCCCACCGAAAAAATTAATGCTCTAGATTACTCAGAAAGCAACACTGAAGCAGTGGAAAGGAAATGGAAGAAACAGATTGCTTCCAAAATCAACATAATCCTACGTCTTAAAGACTTCTTCTGTCCACATGCTCACATGTTGTACCTGCCCAAGACAATGGACAAAGCAGTTGGGCTAGGGAGGTGGTGGTCTAGAAGAAAGATGAATGATTTTCACGTTTCCTACCTTTCATTTTCCCATTCATGTACTACTAGTCTTGTAACTGTCTAATATCTCGTCGCACTGAAACACAAATGACTGGTTATTTTTTCTGCTTTATTCCCTAGCTATTTCTAGCCTATTTCAGGTTTCTAAAATATTTCTCATTTGACATTCTGCTATGTGGGAGTTAGTTTTTTTGTTGTTGTTGTTCAATGAGCTCCCTGTACTATATAATCTATGATTTAGAAGTAAATTTGTCCTCATTACTACCACTTTTACCATCCCATTCTCTCCACCATTTATTCCAGCAGAGACCATGATTCTTGCAGTGAAAACCCAGCTAATGCCTAGGCCTCTGCCTTCCTGGCTCAATGCTGGCTATGGGGACAACTGGATGGCATCTGTGCTCCATAAAAGAGTTAAGTTCCTGGGTCCAGAGAGCCTTATCCCTTAGTTTTTGCATCGAATCACTAATTATTCAAAACCCAAACAAAAACAGCTTGGAAATCCCAGTTTATTTAGTGATGATGAACCTTGGAAAAACCTCAGCAAAAATATAGTTGAAACCTGGTGAATCCTAATAATTTCATCCAGGACTCTCATCTCGTCACATTATTTTTCTGCTTCTACAAAATGCAGACCGTTCAATTGCACTGCGATAAAAAACAACACACATGTTCCTAACATTGAATACACTGTCAAGCATTCTAAGGTAAAATAGATTTTAATACCCCGTGGAAGGAAATGCCATAGCCAGTCGTTTTTCCGTGAGATGGATAATCGGAAAGATTAGCTGCGGCCCGTGCGTGCCTTGGAAGCGTGTGTAACTTGGTGTCAAACCACGCAGACGATTAAGGAGAGCGGCAATGCCTCCCGGCTCTGCCCTATATCTGCTTCGTGATGAGCTGGACCTTAGTTTCTTCGTCTTTAAAAATGAAATGTTTGGAGCGAATAGTCCCAAAGATCTCTTCTGACTCTGCAGTTACACTTCTATGGCAGTCACTGCCTCATTTATTGACGTCACAGAGTAAAACGTTCGGTGCCTTGTTTTACTCATCTTCCATTTTCCAAGAGAAAGGCCAGCTCCTCCTTGGGCACAACACAGCACTGCTGATGCCAAGCTCTACCCTGTTGGCTCAGTGTTCCCATGACTTTCCCGGCGGGGAAGTGTTCTTTCCCGCCATGCAGCCTGCACTGGCTTCGTTGCTCTCCGCTTGGGTTAGGTCTCCCGCCGCCGTTCTGCGGGCGGCCTGCGCAAACCCCCACATAGGCGCTCCCACATTGCACTGAGGCAGTTTGTTTCAATCCGCCTCCTCCCCAGCGAGACCCCCAACTCCTCCAGTTGGGAAGCCACCAGTCTTCGGCAGGATTTAAGTTCCGTGGGGGCGGGGACATTGCTTTTTTCCCTGTCATATTCCTGATTTCCTGGCATGTAGTGGTAGTTAAATAAATATTTTCTGAACAGGAGAATGAATGAATGTGTTTATTAATATCTATGAACATTCATGTCATCAGTATTCCCCTGAGACTAGCACTTTATAAACATTGAACCAATAATTGGGGTTAATGTGAAATAACTGACATTTCCAGAACACATACTACTAAGTTCAGAAAAAAATTTTATTTTAATTTTTTTAGAGAGAGAGCCTTAAAATGTTTTTAATTTTTCAATTACAATTTACACTCAATATTATATTAGTTTTAGGTATACAGCATAATGGTTAGACATTTATATAACTTACAAAGAAATCCCCCAATAAGTCTAGTAACCCCGTGATATCACACATAGTTATTACAATATTATTGACTATATTCTTTTGTATTATTTTCTATTACAGTTGTCCCAATTTTCCCCTGTTGCTCTTCCCTGCCCCACCCACCACCCAGCACTCAATCCATTCAGCCACACCAGTCAGGGCCCAGAAAAAATATTTTTCATAAAGCCTAATGTCAAAGCAATTATTTTGTGAATAAGTACAAGTAAAAATGTTTCTTCAACTTTAGAAGCTTGTCAACATCATGTACTAAGTTATTTCAAAGGTGGCCAATAGAGTCTGGGAAAAATCACATCTAAGAAAGATGAAAAGTAATCTCCTTATCACATTTTCCTTTCAAGCCCCTGATTGAGTTTTAGTAAAACGACAGCTATGAACAATTTTATGAAATCACTTGATAGTACTGGAGTCCATATTATTTGTGGATTCCATAATATTTATACTTTACTTTTCACGTTTAACAGGCTTTAAAAAATGTGGTCTGCCATTAATAGAAGTATATTAACACAGGATTAAACTAATTACTTTAGTTTCTGACAACCTTATTTCAATTTTATAGGCAGGAAAAGCGTAAGAAAGTAACTACTAGTGTACAGAATGCAGCTTCACCTTTGTAGACATCTATGGGTGGATCGGGGGTGGAGAGGGCGCACCTCAGACTTACATGTGGGCCACAACTATCGCAACAAATCCAAGAATGATAATAACCTGTGAGCAAATGCATGCATTGTTGTACTTCAAACACGTGTGGTGTCTATTCTAATAATATACATACATTTTAAAGACTTCATAAAATAATAATAGCAGTCTCTCATGTGTTTTCTTGATCAATGGATCCTAAAATTGTAACTCATGTATAAACCCATCATATGATTTTAAAATTCACCAGGGTTAGTTTTATTAATTTTTTTATTTAAAAACAATTCAAGTTAATTATGCTATAAAATATATTTTTAAAAATAATTCACTCACACACAACTACATAGGGGCAACCCCTGTAAATATCTGGCAATGGATACATTTTATTAAATCTACGTTTTCATCCCCAATTGGGATCGTACTACCTGTGACTGGCTTTTTCTAATGCAATATGGAAAAGCTTTCCATATCATTAGATATATTTTAGTAACACTCTAATTGTTGCAAAATTGCCCATCATATAAAAGCACCATAATATATTTAGCCTAGCCCTTTGTTTTTGGCTATTTAGCACATTAGTAGACATTCATGTGTACCAGGATTTGCCACCTTCCATACTGGAGCACCATGGGCTGGATAATTCTTAGTTTTGGGGGTCTGCCCTGGGCATTGCAAGATGTTTAGCAGCTTGGAGGTCTCTACCCACTGCGTGCAGTAGCACCACCTTCCCCAAGTTGTGACAACCCAAAATGTCTCTAGACATTGCCAAATATTCCCCGAGGAGGAGAATTTTCCTAGACATTGCAGTTGGGATGCACTCCATGGATAAATAATTGCGTATATAGTAGATTATTTCCATCAAATGTTTTCCCGGAAACAGAGCTACTGGACCAAATCATGAGCCCCGTAGAGGGTTTGCATTTGTGTGTGGCCAAATGGCTGCTTTTGAAGACAGATCATGTCAAAATCCCATCCAACTTCAGTGAGATGTTGTGTTTCTCCCTCTCACCAGTTCCTTTTGTAAAAAAATCTATGCTTATCAGAAAGTATCCCATTGCTGTTGAAAACGCATTTTTTAAACTATTGGGAAAATGAATATTCTAAAGTATGTTTAGTCCTTTCCATCCTCAAAATAATATAAATATTAAACTACAGTTTCTTATTGTACTTTAATCTGTTTTCCTGTTTTTAAAAATATTTAAATAGTTTAAGCACTTGCCTTTTTAATTTTTTTACCTAATGGGGTGATTTTAAAAATATTTTGATGTTAAAGGGGGGTTGTGATTTCTGGATGAATGGGACCCGGGACCAGCTCATTCACTGCCTTTCATTCTGCCAGCTTTACTTGGCTGTTTGAATCTCTGATTCTTCCTTGCTATTTTTTTCAAATAACATTTTGATCAAGAAAGAGGAACTGGCCGAGTCAAACAGAATGTAACTGGAGAAAACAGAAAGAAACAGAAACCATTTGACTTATCTGTTCACTTGAAAACAGGAATCAACGAGTTGTGGGCAGAAAGGAACTGATGGTACAATAAAGAGGTTGATTGAGATTACTTGATCTTGCCTGAATTAAGCCTTATTCCCACTTGGCTCCATCCTTCAATCCTTGGAGATTTGTAAAGTGCCTTAAGTACACAAAGCGTTTCCACATATGTAACCTTCTTCACATCCTCAAAAGAGCCTGAGTGGAAATTCTAGTCATTCTCAGTTTACTAATGAGAGCTCGGCTGTTCAGTGGCTCCGAGCCACTGCACAGCTACTGGGCGTCAGAGCTGGAACGCAAAGAAGATCCTTCTTTCTTTGGGATCGTACTGCCTCTATCTCCACTACAACGCGAATCATCTTGTCACAAAGGGCTCTTGCTGTTGTTGATGCTGAGGAAATAAATCTAGACAGGGTTTAGGCAGGAATGTAATTTAGCTTTCTGTTTGTCACAGTGAACTGATGTCTTCCGGACTCCATGACCGTACTTGGGATTAGTGTCTGAAGTCTGAGAGCCTCCTAGGAGTGTAGCAAGAATTTGAAACCTTCTTCAAAAAATGTAAAGGCATTCAAGCGCCCAGGTCTCAGACCTGCACAGCTTTAGTCAATTTCCTCCTAATGGCCTCCTTGGAGTTACTTCACCATCACTTTGATAACTTCTCCTAACCACAAAACCTACCTTTCAAGGAAAAAAATCCACACTCTTCTAGGAAAGGATTCTAAGGCAGGAGAAAGCTGTAGAATTTGAAAGGACAAGGCAGCCATTGTTCATTTATCCCTGATTCCCAAATCCATACACACTGATTCACTTCCTGAGGTTCACAGAAATACCAGTTAATCTGTTCTCTGTAGGCACTACTGCCGACTAACGGAGAACTTTCGGCCTTCTGCTCTCTTTCCAGGCAAAAAACACTTAGAAACCTTCCTGTTTACCCTTCTGCTGAAACTGCTGACCTTAGTGCTGTATAGAGAGTAAAAAATCAGGCTGCCAATTTCTTTTTCTTAAATTGGTAATTTGCAAAACACTTTCTCCTTTTCTTTCTCATTATTTGACCATCAAGGCTATTTCTAGTATTAGATAATGTTCAAGAATACAATTAGTTCATACTTGAGAATTAGAAAAGAATTGACTAAAAATGAATCTCTTAATGACTTCTATTATACATTTTTACAAGTGGCTCTTGGCAAGTCATTAAAAATGACCCACTTCACACTCAGAGCCTCCGTTTTACTGTGGGGACTCGATCTTTGAAGTCTTTCTTTTCCCTCATTAGTAAAGGCACAGCTAGTAAAACTAGAGTCATATCGTTTTAAACTGTTGGTATCTAATGCTGATATTTTACAAATGGTTCATTTGTCTCACCAGTTAGGGATTTATTCTGCAAGACTTCATATAGCCACAGCAAGACAAAGTCATTAGGACTGAAGACTCCCACTCAAACCTGTCTTGTTCTTGGAGACAGTGTGGACTGGGAACAGTTTGGGTATAAGGAATATAATCAGAATGCACTTTTCATTATTTGCAGCCCTTTGCTGTCCACATTTTTTGACATCTGGAAGCATCATTACTGACCAGACCAAATATTTCCAAATGAGTAACAACTGATTATTAAAATGAATAGAGGACACAGAGCAATATGCTTTCAGCTAATACTGAAATTCTTACAAGGAGGGGATAACGTTGAAAATAATGAGTTATGTTGTCATAAAGCTACATAAAATAATTCCATTTTATATGAGGGTAGAAATAAGTGTTTAAAAAACATGGTTTTTGAGAGGGTTGGTCTTCTTTATTTTCTCTTGATGTAAGGAACTATTAAGAATTATGTATGGAGTTTACATTTTTGGAATGAAATACAGTTGAGTAAAATATTTTAAAACACCACCTAGACTTGTGACAACAAAGAAAATCTGAGCCAGGTCTTGGGACAATCCTTTGAGATTTCAGGAACACGCAAATCAGTAGCTAGACTGGAGGGCTTCGGGGCTCACCCTGGAACTGTGGAAATTCTCAGTATACCTGGAAATAACAATGATTTGTTCTGAGCCAAATTCTCACGAAGTAGATGTTTTTCACGTAGCTGGCTAGTAAGGGAGTCTAGAAGCTGACTATTCACATTCATTCATTCACTCATTCATTCGTATTATCTTCCCTCCCCCCTTCTTACCTTCCTCTCTCCCCTCTCATCTCCCCCTGTACTACTATAGAAAATCAGAATGCAGTTGATTCAACAAATCGGTAAGTTTTTTTTCTGGCTCAGGCACTGGAATGCAACAGGCTTCTTCTGTGATAATCTTTCTCAGTTTATTTCAGCAACTGTCCTTGCAACTATCTGTAAACTGTCCATAAAGTTTTATAGCATTCTGATTGGCTAATACCGTGTGTCTGATTATTTCTTATTGGTTAAGAATTTGTATTGGCTCAGCGATGCTTATTGACAATTTCCAGCCCAGTGATACTTATTGACAATGTCCAGATATAATGAGAAAAATCTCCCATCCCCCAACACACATACCCAGCAGAACTAGTCAGATTGGAAATCCATTTTTATGCCTGCTCCTTCATGTTTTCAATGCCTTCAACCTTTCCTTCCTTTGTTCTTGCTTTTCTTGGCTGGGATCTATGAAAATCCTTGATCACATATCACTTTTTTTTGTTGCCAGTGCACACAGGTCCTCTTTTACCTACTAAATTATAAAATTAAACTTCTCCTAAGCTAAGCCTTTTCTAAGATGAACAGAGTCTGTATGTATCGCAAACTTGTTTTCTGCCAATAATCTGGTATAAAAAAAATTTAAGGATCATTATGGTGCTTTGGAAAAAGTTTCAAAAATTCAGCAATCTTGAGCAACAGCAGCAGATGAGATTTTGTAAATACTAAGAAATAAACTTAAGCTGTTCCCCTTTATTTTCCCATCATTGAACATTCAAGAATGAAAAAAAAAAAATAGGTAGCTATGAATTGTGTTAACCAGTTCCTCTGTCATTCCCCTATTTACATCTAGAAGTCATGTACTTTGGCCCCTGCAGTGAACAAGTGTTTTTCTAATAGCAGGAAGTGAAATGTACTTGAAAACAACTTGATAATATTGGGGGCAACTCTGAAAAAGTCAAGGGTTTAATCCTTTCCAGAATCCCGAATACAGCCTGTTGAGTCCAAACAACAGAGTAGAAAGGCAACACTCTTCAGAGTTGATACTGTTTGTGTGGGTGTACGTGTGTTTATTTCACTGCTAAAGGATAACAGTGCTACACACACAACTAGATGTTGTTTCTCTTAATTTATGGAACAGCATAATTTTCTCATTGCTATTAAGTTACATTAATGGTAGAAATTCAAAAGCATTGGTTGCCCAGTTGCAGACTTGTGAATCAATCAAATTATTTTTTAATCCAATATGTACATAAACTTATTGAAATCTATTGCATCACTTACACTGAATTCACCACTTGAGCGTCATGCCAGCTCCCTACAGCCGTCACCGGTGTGTTCTCTCTGCCACTAAATTCCCATATACCAACTTTTTGCAGTTTTTCAGCACTAAGTTCAGGGCTACTATTAATATCTTGGGCTTTCCCACTGTCAAACTGATCCAAGTTTCTGCCCTTACTAAAGTCTACTGGTAGCATGTCCCCAGTTGTACCTGCCACAGACAATGCATTCAGAAACTCCATTTAGACTACGGTGTACAGCCACTGGGCATGAGATAGCCACCTAAAGTAAATGCTGGAAGGGGTGAGAGAAATTGCCAATCCGGTGACTCTCAAAGTGTGGTCCTTGGGAAGGCAACAGCAATATCACCCTGGGACCAGGCTAGACCGGCAACTTCTCAGACCCCCACCCCAGCCCTGCTGAATCTGGGAGGCCCAGTGGTTTGCATTTCAACAAGCCCTCTAGTTGATTCTGTTGCTCATTCATGTTTGAGACCCACTGATGTATTATATCCCACCTATTCTACTGGGGAGAATGCTGAGACTCACGAAAGTTAAATGAGTTTACCCCCAACTTTAAACAGCACTGGTGCTAAAATCAAAGCTAGAACCTTGATTTCACTGTCTAGGGCTCTCCATGTTCCAGAAAGCATTATTGTTCATCATGCCATAGTTTGCTGACCCCGTCCCAAACAAATACATCCAAGTTAGTAAATACACAACTTTTGACACGGGCTAGAGATGGTGAGAATTGAAGGCTGTTGCTCTAAAGCAACATGTGTCATTACCTGACCCTGCTATTTTTACTCCCCTTGCAGATAGCTACACCTTCTAGGAAATAACACATGCACTATGAGAAAGAGATTAAATCACTTAACTAAGTCTGATTAATAGTGTGCGATGAGAACACAAGTAATAAATTTGTACTAATTAAAGTTCTTAAGGGGGGAAAGAAATACAACGTAGATCTGTGGATTTGATCTCTAGAACAAGGAGCTGTGAGAATCTCCTGTCCACACCTCCTTATCTGCAAATAAAAAAAAAGTCACAATTTTGACAAGGAGGAGGGCTTTTCAGACTTGTTTTATGTGTGCACTTTAGAACTTTCGATGAGTGCTCACAGAAAGCCAGTTGTGATCAATCGCTCTGCTAAGTCACACATTCTAACATTAAAAATGTGTATCATCTGAAGTTGAGGTCAAATATTCCCGTTGATTGCCCTTCAGCTTGTTCAGATAGCTGATTATTCACTTGCCAAAATAAGCTCTCAAATAAACAAATGGCCTGCTGAAAGAACAAAGTAGGAGATAGTCAAGTGCTTAGTGAATTCATCAGTCACACACACTAGAAGGGGAAAGCAAAGATAGAGAGTGTGTCCTAGAGAGCTTGCGTCTGGCAGCGCCCGGCCCCCGCCTACTCCTGAGGTTCTGCCCTCCGTGCAGGCGGGGCTGCAGCCCTGTGAGTCTGGCAGCTTTCCGACAGCCCAGTATGACTTGAACTGCAGTAACAGAAATGTTCAGAGTCTTATCACAACAACAGAAACAACTTTGCCCTAAAGTTAACATTTTGCTGAAGAAAAAGATTGATTAAACTAAAGACAAATCCCTGGATACATTACTCTGAAACAAGAATGACGGTGAGTGAAAGTGCAGTCATCTCTGGAGCGGTTTACAGTTCCCCAAAAAACTTCTAGAAGGAAAATTTATTGCTGGTGAATTTGGACATGATGGTAAAAGAAGGATTGGGTGACTGGGTTAGGGGTGAATTTCTACAAGTCTCTATCAATATATGTACATTTACTAAAATGAAGCAATGAACAAGTACAGTAAACGATGCACTATATGTTTTGGTACATAATAAATCAGCAACCATAACACCATGCTGTTCAATTCCATTTATCATTCCTTGATCACATCTCTTTTTTAAGATTTTCCTCTACAGATTCAATGTCTGTAAATTATTTTGTTGCATACTAAGATGCATATTTTTCCAGGTTTTAAAAAAATCTAAACTCCTAAAGCTTTTGACGTTCTCAAGTCTCACCTCCTGTTACTTGCCTTGGTACAGATGGGTTGTAGAAATGCAGTGGTATGAGATTAAGACAAAAGAAAACACAACAAAATGCTTTGGGAAACCCAACTCTGTTAATTATTTCTCCAACTACGTTTCCTTTTCCTGACATTTTCTTCCCCTGAAAACTTCACGACAAAGCTCAAGCCAACAGCCCTCCCATCCATCTCAGCTCCTTCATGTCTCCGGAGACCACCGCTGTGGCACGTATCTCGTTTCATTCCCCCCTCCCAAGATTTTATTTCAAAAACCTCTAGCTCCTTCCCTGTGATTAAAAAAAAATATATTCTAGTTTCTATTCTTAACCCCAGGTGCATTTTCCTTGAGGAGTGATTGTGTGTTCTAGAAACTAATATTCTGCAGATCGACAAGAAATAAAATCAAGGTATTAAAATTTTTGCAGGCAACTCACTCTGACTCTAAACCCTAAAGTTACTACTTATTGAGGTAATGTGATTTGTCTGTTTCTCCATTCTCTGACGTTTCCAGAATGGCACTGGGGATTGGTAGCTCTGCTGCATGGATCTTGAGTAACTGTGCGGGTTATTCATTTTTAATCCTTTACCGGTTTCCTGACTGCTGAGTAGCATACTCCTGGATTGCCCTCCTGCTCCTGGGTAATCATTATGCACCCAGGGAACACATTCCTGCTTAAATATTAATCCGAAAAAAGAATATGACCTTCTATATAAGCCCATACAAAAATAATGAGAATACCCCAAACACTAAACACAAAGGCATTTGAAGAGAAGCCATTGTCGCAGACCATGCCCACTGCAGTCCTCTCTTCAACACGTTATTAAAAACTGACACCAAACTCTGAGTCCCACCTACTTCTGCTTATTATAATACTCACTCTCCAACATGACAGGAAGAAACATGATTCTACTTAATTTATATAGAAATCCTGTGGTTTATAATACTCTCAAGCCTTGAAAAAACAAGTCAAAATTCACCTAGAAGACACCAAAACTTCTTAGTAGACTCCAAAACAAACCTAGCCAACAGCTTCCTGAGCTAGCCCATAGCTGTGGATGACTTCCTTGAACAACAGGAAGTCTGGCCTGTCTCAAGTCATGTGAGCCCCAATCAGGCCCTCAAAGTTCATGCGAGAACCCTTTTTTCAAGTTCATCTACTACAGTATGGACATCCTTCAGTCTCCTAATGGTCCCCTTTCTATACCCCAAATACTACTTACCACCTAGCACTGATTAAGAAAAGGTGAAAGGAGAGAGCCTTAAGGGACCAATAGGCAAGTTTTCAATAATAGGATGGTTTGGTTAAATACAAGGCTAGTTTTACTGAATAGCATGCAGATATCTCCCTAAAAGCACACAATCTTCAGAAATCAGAGCACCTCAGAATCAAAACACAGAAAGAGAACTATGTTTGAACGATACCATCTGAATGAGGTCTTTCTGGAAAAAAATGCATTCATATTCTTCTTTTTTATTGATTTTGAGAGATTAATTTGTTGTTCCATGTATTTGTGCATTCATTGGTTACTTATTGTATGTGCCCTGACCGAAGATCAAACCCACAACCTTGGCCTATTGGGACAATATTCTAACCAACTGAATTACGTGGCCAGGGTCTCATTTTTCTCTCTCAGTGTAATAGGTGTAAGTCGACATATTTTAGAACAGACATGACTGAGCTCAGTAATTTACATCATGTAGATGTGGGCATTGTTTTCCTCTACATTCTAAAGGAAGACAGAGGGTAACTCACACTTCGGCAACCACACTTGCAGCTGCATTCCACTTCCATGAGCTGCTCACTGCTGCCTGCTTTATCAGCTGTATCTTTAGGTTTTGGTTCCTTTACTTGCTTTGCTCTGGGACTACGGGTAAAAGGATGGTGGTGTATAGAAACTGGAGTAAAGCAGCCACTTATGACATGGGGCCAACAGAAATCCCAAAACCCCAAAACAGAAAACATGCACGCGTGCGCGCGCGCACACACACACACACACACACACACACACGAAATCTTTGGACCAATATGGCCCAAGACACAGGCTTTAGGTGCCCAAGAGCAAAAAAGCAAACAAAAAAGCAGGAAATGTCTCATAAATTCAGAATGGCCCTTTTAAGTCAAATGTTCAAATAGAGACTTGCCAGGAACTGCAGGTGAAGCTGCTGGAAGCGTTCAGAGTCATGCAGGAGGTAAAATGCTTCCTTCATCACTAAACCAGGCCATTAGGAAAAGCCTGAGGTGAGAGAACCGTATTACAGCCAGTGCTGCAACAAACCAGCTGCCCTGGACGTCAGGATGAGGTCAGCTGGAACATTCCACAGCAAGAAGAAAACCCAGTTCAAGGCAGTGGAAAGATTTAAACCAAGTCACTACTCTCTGTACCTAATGATTAAATTCTTCAGCAATTTATTATTTTTCACCTCGAGTATACAGTTATTGTGAACTTTATATCATACACTTTTAAAATGCAACCTTCATGACATTGTAACCCGCCCCCCAACAGAATGTAAGTGCTAGAGGTCAGGGATCTTTACCTACTTTACTTACTGGCGTCCTCAAGTGCTTACAACAGACACATAGTAGGCAGTTAACAAATATTAGTGCAGTAAATAAAGAACCCCAAAATAATAATAACCCTTATCACAGAGATACTGCTCCAGCAGAGCCGTTGTGTACCTTTGTGCAGGCGTGTTCTACATATAAGTACCTGGCCCAGCTGGCAAAGTAATGCTGGATCCCATCCAGCACGTACCACCAAAATCTGGCTCGCAAGTGGAAAGCTCAGAAAGGGGTATCTTTTTGCAATTTATCTGCCCAATGTGATCCTTTTTTTTTGGACAGAGATCACTGGGCTCTGCTGAGGAAATCTTCTTCGGGTAAGTACTTTAGTAAGCTGTGTAGGTCAAAGCACAGAGGTTCTCAGAAATAATGCTGTACCCTTCATCGAAACCATTCCCCAATTCAGACATTTCCTCAGTTCCTTTCATTCCCGAGGTCCTTCTGCATCAACACTGCTGTGCAACGATGGAAGATCTACTTTTAACAAAACTGTCAAGTCCTTACAAGCTTAACTCACAACTTGAATTTGAAGTCTTGAAATGATAAAGACATGTTTGCTTTATTCCTCACATAATTATATTAACTAGCCAACATGCTACTCTGTGCATTTGGATAATTTTTGTCTTTTTTTAATTATATAATCAAATATAATTAGTAACTGAAAGCATCTGAGATATTAAGGGAAAAGAAATAGCAGCATGGACAATAAAATGGTAAATGAATTAATAGTGAGGTATATAGCAATATTTCTTAACTTCAGCACTACTGGCATTTGGGGGCAGATAATTGTTGTCAGGGCTGTCCTGTGCATTGTAAAATATTTAGAAGCATCTTTGATCTCCATCCACTAGATGCCAGTAGCATTCCACCCCCCAGCTGGGCCAATCAAAATGTCTCCAGAAGTTTCCAAATGTTCCCTGGGGAGAAAAATCACCCCTCGCTGAGAACCACTGATATAGGTAACACTGTCATATTGGGGTTGGGGTAAGCCAGACGATGTTTAAGTTTTCATGGGTAATTAAGAAGAATTACAGCAGTGTACTAGAATGGGCTTCAGCCCTAATATCAAGCTGGGAAATGGTCCAGGTTCAGCTACAGAGAGGGTGGTAAGATAGTGGAGGGATGAGCAGAGACAAGCACTAGGCTAAGCAAGAAGTGTGGGGCGATATTTATAAATGGATGCAGAAGTTATAGATGGAAAACCCAGACTGTGCAATTCCATTTAGGCTCCACACCATCTAGGAAGCTAATGTTGGATCTACATGCATGCATTTGAATCAACTAACAATTGCCCATAGATATATTTTTTCTTTGCCTGAATAAACAATTTTTGCTTAGAAATCAAGAGTGCCTCTACAGTGTTGACCTGATTCAGAGAACATGCTGACTGAGATAATATCTACTGCTAATAATACATAAGAATGGCCTGAATAAATACAAATGATTGATTTAATAATGACTACAATGGCCGTGTTGACCTCCCAGCCTCCAATCTAAGAGTTAGTAGGCCACTTGGCTTATGCTTTTAGGGAGAAGATGTTTAAAAGTTGGATCTAACTTTAACCTTGGTGATCCTATTTTTCTCTGTTAGCTTCTTCATTCAGGCTTGTCCCCAAACCATCCTACAACAAACCATGCATAGACAAAGTTAAGACAGCTAGAACTGTATCCTCACAAAAGCTCATGGGGGAAGAAAAGGGTAAAAGCAGCTTAACAATAACTGTAGTTGAACAATAAAAAAAGTTAAAAAAAAAACAGAAAAGAGAAAAAGCAAAATAATATCTTTGCATCCATTCTGGCCTATTTTACCATTATACTTGCTAGCCAGGAACAGTCATTTTGCATATACTAAATTTTGTATCTGTATATACATATATGGATGCACACATATATATGAAGTCTGGAAAAAGTCAAGCCATTGTTCATATGATAAGAACAATTTGTGAGACGTTGCTATAACCTGGCAGCCAAGGAGAGTGGACTGGAATGCACATGTGTGGACAATGGTGACTTCACTGTACTCATCAGTGGGGGTGGTAGATGGTGTCAAGGGAGCATGTGTGCTGTGTGACCTTCTCATTCAAAATGACTGAGGTAATAGAGCAATGAGTGTGCATCAAATTTTGTGTTAAGCTTGAATAGTCCTCCACAAAACTATTTGAATGATTTAGAAGGCCACAGTTTATGGTCAATTGCTGACTGGCAGCTTCTTCATGACCACACGCTTGCTCATGCATCACATCTCGTGCAGAGCTTTTTGGTGAAACATGAAATTACCGAGGTGATTCAGCCTCCCACAGCCCAGATTTGGCACCCTGTGACTTGAACTTTTCCCAAACTAAAATCACCTTTGAAAGGGCAGAGATTTCAGACCAATGATGAGATTCAGGAAAATACAATGGGGTAGCTGATGATAAGAACTATGTGAGGTCCCAGGTGCCTACTTTGAGGGGGACTGAGGTGTCACTGTCCTCTGTACAATGTTTCTTATTTCTTGTACCTCCTTCAACAATTGTCTCTATTTTTTTCACAGTACATGGCTGGATACCTCCTGGACAGAACTTGGTGACTCTATGTGTGTATTTGCCTCACTTTTCTAGAAACAACATCTTCATCCGGATTCTAGGAACCACAGTCTGATGACTTCCCACTTTCCCCCTCATCTTGCTGAGGGCTACAGTTGGAGGCCCAGGGTGCCTTCTCTCTGCACTCATCCCCAGCGAGCCTCTGTTTGTTATCAGTCCAGGGCAACGTAAGTATGGAATGCCAGAATAGGTGTTACGAAACTTTTACAGCTATTTGGAAGGACAATTTTATATCTTTTATATTTAATAGCATAAAAGCACCACCACCAATAACACCACAAGTGTGTATTTTGCATGTCTTTATTGCACTTATACTTCATTTTTTATGTTTTATTCTTGACTCTAGTCTAGATGTCTCACTTTTCTACCCCTTAAAGTTTAATTTCATTTTCTCTTTAATTTGCTTTTACTGTATTCAACAAAGTATTAAGTCCACAGCAAACTGGAAAAACAGAAAGGTCCTTCAGTCGAGATCAGAGATATTTTGAGAAAAAAAAATCTTGAGATGATCTCATTTAATCCCATGGTTTTAATAAAACTATCTATATGTTGCTGGCATTCAGTTTTATGTCTCCAGCCTCAATATCCCAAGATTCATTTGTCCAACTGCCTTACATTTCCACTTGGAAGTCTAAAGTGTGTCTCAAAGTTTGCATGCTCAGAAGTGAAGTCTTGTTTTATGCTCCCAGCTTTGCAGTTCAAACACTGAGCGATCCATTTGACTAGCATCCTTCTCCTTTACCCTATGCAGCAGGTGCACTGCAGGCTCTTAAACTAGACCACTTAGATATCTCAAACTGGGCCACTTCTCACCAGTTCAAACCATCATCCTCTCTCACCTGGGAACATTTCTCCCTGCGTCTACTCATCTGTTAGAGTGAATTTTCCCCCACAGACACACTAGTAGTTTTTTTTTTTTTTTGTTGGTTTTTTTTTTTAGTATAAACCTGATCAAGTTCTCTAATTCCAAAGTCTCTGGTGAACTTCCATCAAGCTTAGAACAAAGCCCGGCATGACCACAATCTGGGAGACCCCACAGAGTCTGCCTCTCCATTACTCTACTGTCACCTGTGCCCAGCCTCCTGATGGCTCACTGCTCCAAACGCTGGGCCCTCCTCTAGTTTTGTAGCCAAATTGAGCACCTTCCTATCACAGGAGGTTTTGCATTTTGCTTCCCTCTGTCTGAAACATCTTTTTTCTAGTTATCTGCAAAGCTTCCTCTCTTGCTTCCATGAAAACATTTTTCAGGTAGCATTATTACCATGCTTCATAGTCATCACTCTGTTTTATTTTACTTTACTACATCATGACTAATTAATAATATATTTTAATTATTTTAAAATTTGTTCATTTGTCTGTCTCTTTCTCTTAGGTTACAAGCTCCATGAGAGTGAAGACTTAGACTTGTTCATGGATATCTCTCCTGTATCCAGAATACCTGACACAGAACAGAGGCCTCAAAATATATTAAAATAAGTTAGTTTACTTCAAAAATGTTCATGAATACATAAAGTAGTAAAACCACTGTATTAGTTAGCCCAAGGGTTTGCTACCTAGGTTTGTCATTCATCCATTAATTTTATTCCATATGTATATAGTTGTTATTTTATTTTGGTCGTATTTTTTCCATTACCATTAAGTACCTTTATAGCACACCCCCCTGCAATCACCACACTGCGTCCATGTCCATGAGTCCTTTCTCCGTTTTGCTCAATCGCTCCCCTGCCTTAGCTGTCATCCTGCTCTCCTGTAACATTTTTTATTAAGGAACTATGCACCTCATAGTCACAGTATCCAAAAAAATAAATATTTGTAACTAAATATTTAGACTATTCAGCAATAAGCCACAGATATGTCAACCATGGAAAAATGCATTCATTCAGACTCACTTGACTTATTTCGTGACAGCAGTTGGAGTTTTGTTCAAGAAACCATGGAAAATTCAATATAATAGTGTATATAAGATTGAAAAGAAATGCTTTCAAATTTTTAGGGATGCCAACTCAAATATCAGGGAAGAAGCCACAGAACTACAAATAATCTCGGTGCTAAATATGATGCTGTCTCCTGCATTCATCAGCACCGGTCACCCACGGCTCTACTAGACGACATTCATTCCTTCGTACATCTTGCTACTTAAGCTTATCTCTCATTCATTCATGTCACAGGTGTTCACTGAAAACTCCTATGTGCTGGCCGCTGTTCCAGGAGGCAGGGAGGGAACTACACAGCCATCAGCAAAGCAGACAGAAGGCGTTTCCAGAGAAGGGTTGTTATTTTGGACGCCTGTTTTTGAAAGCAGCCTAACTACCTCTCATCAGCCAAATTCTGTAATTCAATGGCTTCAGGGAGTTTTAAGAGTCCTCCTACTTAGAGATGGTTTGGTTTTTTTCCTCCAGACTCCATATTTTAAGATCTCTGAATAGCTTCAAAATTAAGATCTATTATTCTCTCCACCACCACAGGGGAAAAACATTTAGGAAATGTTTTTCAGATTTTAACTCATTAAAGTCAAAACCATTTGTATTTTTCAGGAGGGAGTATTTATAAAAATATCCCTTTTAGGTAATCTCATTAAGTAATTTTGGATAAAAGCATGTTAAAAACAGATGAAAGTGTCCATGTAGTAGAAGCGGACTTAAGAAATCTGTGTGCACAATTAATAATTCACTTCTCTTCTTCCGAGCTGTGGTCAGTGCCAACACATTGCTCATTCTGGCCTCAGTAAACCATTGCCTCTGATTTTTATTCAAATCTGACTGTAACAACAATGAAGCAAAGGCTTGGTGTATTTGTCACCTGACCATGGTGCCTTGGAGCATTCAGTGGATTTGCTTTACATTTGTGAGCTAATCCTTCTGTAGCTGAGCTGCTGTTTCCTTTCAGGGGGCAGAAATCTTATTTTAACTTGTGTAAGTGGTGTTACAACTCTTAAGAATGGTTCTGTTTTCCTTATATGATATCTTCCATCCTTCTTTTCCTCATCTTGCTTTTTCAACAAGACAGCCCTGAGAACACACATATTAATATCCACTGCACAGAACCAGATGTATTTTAAAAATTTGTTATTTTTGACTCTTTTTAACACCCAAGAGCAGCATTTCAGGGAAAGAAGAAACACAAGACCAAGGAAGATTTAAATATCCTACAAAAGTAATGAATGCCAAAGAATGACTTCCTATATATAATTTCACCCTACAGATAACCCACAACTTTTGGAAAGAAAGTTTTTTTTTTTTTTTTACTTTTAACATTGATGTGAAAACTATATGAGAAAAAAGTTGCAAGGCAGAACTTGTCATAATTGAAAATATCTACAAATAGACTTAAAATGGGTCTGTGTTCCTGTGAAGGGTCACAACAAGGCAATGTCTACAGCAACACTAATAATTAATGTCACGTCTCTGTTCACACAAACAACAATCTTTCACTGTGTGCCTTCTGTTTGCATTGACGAAAGTTGCAAGAAAGAGCTTGAGCATGCCAGCAGTTGATGTGGGTGATGCTGCCTTTTAGTCTTCCTCTTCCTTCAGCATCCCCATTATGGACGCACGCAGGCAACAGTTCTCTCTTTGGAAAACGTATGACTGTCCCCAGCAACTACATTCTTTATGTTTTACAAATACATCAAACTGTGACACTCACTGTGTATCCCTCTGTTTGGACAGTTAGGGAATTCAACCATACCTGTGACCACCAAGGTGTGACCACCTTGGACAAATGTGGCAATGCAAGCATTTGTGAACATTACTGATTCCTCATTTCCACCCCCATCTTTACTTTCCTTTTGCCCAATTTCTTCTGTATTGATTTTATTGCTCTGTGGGTTAGCCACCTCAAATCCACTTTATCCAAAAGGTAAGGATTGTAAGGATGTAAGAAGAGAGAGAAATATACGCATATTTGCCAGCAAAAGTAATTTCTCATTAGAGATAGAAATACTCTCACTTGTGATTCATGACTATTTTCAGTAGTCTGTTTTGTTTGTTTGTTTGTTTGTTTGTTTTTAGGAAGCCAGTCATATAAAATGTAATTCATTTTAAAGGTAAAATAGAGAGGGTAACACATTCTAGTGAAATCTGAGGAGGTCTGTGCCCAAAATAAGAAGCTGTGGGGAGACAGTAAATAGAAGATCTGTGTATCTAAAGGTGATTCATTTGTAACCCGATGTTAAATGGCCATTTCAGCTGAGGCCTGAAGAGTTACACCCAACATGAGAAAGTGAAGGGTCAGATCCCAGTGTGTGGAACTTGTGGAAAGGAAACTGGGGAAAACCAGAGAGGTGACTCTCAAATCTCTCATCCTTGTTGAAACAGAAGGTTGGAAGGCTATCATGAAAGATAATAAAGAGTTCTGATGAGGAGGTGGAGGAATTGGAACCCTTATACGCTGTTAGTGAGGATATCAAATTGAGCACCCGTTGTGCAAAACAGCCCGGCAGTTCCTCAGAAGGCTAAATATGAGTCACCATGTAACCCGGAAGTCTCCTTCTAGGTACGTACCTAAGGGAAGTGAAAACACATGTCCACACAAAAAACTTGCAGCATTATTCGTAAAAGCCAAAAAATTAGGGAAAAGCCAAATGTCCGTCAACTGATGAATGGGTAAATAAAATGTGGTAAATCTATAAGTAAAATATTACTTGACAATAAAGATAGAAACTATTGATATATGTTGCAACATGGATGAACCTTGTAAATATTATGCTAAGTGAAAAAAGCCTGCCGCAAAAAACTACATATTGTATGATTCCCTGTGTATGAAATATCCAGAAAGGCAACCCTGTAGAGACAGAGGGAGATAGAGCAGAGGTTGCCAATGGCTGTGGGAAGGAGGCAAGGAGGAGTGAATTCTAATCAGTGTGCTGTTTCTTGTGTGAATGACGACAATATTCTAACATTAGATTGTGGTGATGGTTGCACAACTCCATGAGTATGCCAAAAACATTGGATGGACACTTAAATGGGTGAATCATATGGTATACGATTGTATCTCAATAAATCTGTTATAAAGAATAGACCTTCTGAAGAGCTAAATGTCTAATTGGGACAACTGCTGATGAGTTCCAGGTGGAAGCATCCCAAGGGCAAGACCCTGAAGCCGAGTATGGGCAGCAGTTTGGGAAATAAAGGTACTTCATGCATGTGTCCTGTGGCCCAGAGATAGACAATGTGCAAGTGAGAGTCTAAAATTGAGGGTCTAAATCCTGACCCTGAGGCCCAGCTGGACATGTGAGGAGGCCATAGTGGATGCCAAGATGCTAGGGAACAGCAGACCAACAAATCCTGTACACTCGTATTTCTCATTGGACAGAAGTATGTCAAGTGGTCCCCTGTGGCTGCAAGAGAGGCTGAGAATTTGAATATTTCACTTTCCAGCTTTAAAGCTGGAGGAAGACAAAGGGAATGATTACTGAGGAGACCAGATCTTGGGGGGTACACTTGTCTAGCTGTTAGTCTAATGTATAAATTTTCTTAAAACCAGCCAAGGTTAGAATCGGGGACAAAGCTGATGAGGCAAAAACCAGCCCAGTGCATTTACATTTTTGTGTTTAGAAATAATTTGTATATATTTGCTGTTTTATGTATTTATCAGATTTAAGATTGGATAATTTATTTAGATGTCATTTTAATTATAAACATAAGAAAAATTTACTAGTTTATAAAACAATATTACAATATTTATGAAAACTTAAGGGTTACCATACTTATAAATTCAATATATTATATTTATGTGGATTACTCCAGAACTTAGGACTGATTAGTTTATTAGACCTTTGAAAAGCTGAAAAAAGAATAATGAATATATTAAACTTATGAATGCTATTTAAATATTTAATGAAATTTAATTTCCAGGTCCCCTGGAAAGTGATTACTAAACTGTATTGGATTTAAAAATAGAATAATGAGAGCTTGAGTTGAACTTAAGAACTTAAGTAAACTAGGCTTTGTAATTTGCAACTTTCACACTTTGAATACTAATTTTAAAAAGCCAGAAGATGTACAAATAAATTTTTCTTTGGATGTAACACCCGGAAATGTGGTGAATCTTACATGGAAACCATTAGTAGGAAATGAGCCTTGATTTAAAATCTTGACATCAAATTCTAGAGTTTATATTATCGTGTCCTTCTGAGTAGTCAGGTTCCTCTTCTGAGTTCTCTGATCATTGTTCACCATTCAAAAAATCAGTCTCACCATCCCTCAGATCATCTCATCTCTGTCTTTTTCTCCTCTGACACTTACTATCCTTGGACATTTCTTACCTCAAAATCCATGGTTTCCATTTACCATCATGGTGGAAACATGACTTCCCAAATTTCCAGCTGGCACCTCAACCTCCTTGCAACCCTCCTTCTTCCATGCACTGTCTCTCTATGACCACGGTAATTCCATCCCTCCATCACCAAGCCTACAACCTCAATCCCTTTACTCCCAGAACATGCTTCACTCCCTCCACGCAATTAGCTGCAGTCCCATGAGGTCACAGCTCCTGTTTCAACAGCTCTTTCCATTTCACATGTCACTACTCCAATTCAAACCCTCTGAAATGGGTGCTCACCCCACCCACAGTCTTTTCTACCTAGTCAGTTAATCACAAATGCCATTTTCAATGATCAACTCCCTGGAATATATGTGGAACATTATTTAAAAAATCTTCCAAGACCCCCACACACTGCCTAACAGAAGACGAACACTGTAACATAGGATGCAAGGCCTTCATCTTTCTGTCCTTCCCACGTCTATTCAAACTTCAAGACCTACATCAAATGCTCTTCCAGAATATTTCTTTCATGCCTCCGATGGTCAGAAATCTCTTTTTTTTTCTAAATTTTGCCCAACACATCATGGATCCTTCTTTTGTGGTTCTTACATTTCAAAAATGAAATGAAATAAAATAAAATAATATATTATAAAACAAAGAATGAAAACAAGTGGAGCAAAAGAAGGAAAACTGGTAAGAAGTATCTGAAGAAAAGAAGGGAAAAAAGGAGGGAGAGAGGCAGGAGGGAAGTGAAGGTTAGTGGATGTGACTGATGGGATTCTGCTCTGGGATAGGCCCTGCCAGAATCTTTCCTACCTGTTACCTGATGGATACTTACAACTACCAGTCCTATAAGATCTTATAATGATCCATATTTCTCAGAAGGGGACGCAGACCAGAGAAATTAAGTACCTTGCCGAAGTCTAACTGGCCAGACTTTATTTAGTGCAGGGATCTAAGTCCATGCCAGTGGCTGGCAGCCCCAAGTGGCAGCACATGGTAGAGGTGACTGAGTCAGGAGGGCATGCGTCTCTCTCAGGGCCCATGGAGAAGCAACCAAGTGTAGTGTAAGAAGCATTTTGATGACAACCACAAGGAACTGTCACAGCCATGTACTCCGTAGTCAGTTCTCTTGGGGAAGTTGACAATGGTGGGTCACTCAACCCAGCCCAGAGGTAGGTTCCCTTGGGAGGGAAATAGGAGGAAGCTCTTGTAGCCTGTAGCCTGTAGCCTGCAGCTGCAGGAAGGTGTGGGCTCAGCCACACTGGAGGTGACAAGCCCAGGTACTGTGCCACAGCAAGGGCATTAGCAAGTTACTTGATGGGGGGGGAATATATATATATATAATATGCTTGAAAAACACTAACCTGCAATTTATCACAGTCTTTTTTTCTTAATATAGTCACTATCTACCCCTGGAGGGGCATGCTGCCTCTACTCTACCCACCCTCGGCAACAAACATTTCAGCCTTGTTAAATCTATGCCAAACCCCAAATTCTAGCCTCTGCCTCTTCCATAGACAGATAGGTGGTTATGACAACTACATCTGAGTCATCTTTGCAGCATTAACTCTCCCCAGTACAGCGCTCATTAACATGGCAAAACACATCAAATATTTTGTTAGATTCACAAGTTTTATTCAGATTCCATCAATCACTTTAGAAAAAAATATACCAATATATCAATGTCATTATTCTGTCATTGTAGTCACATTAAATGTGAGTTCTAATATTCCTTCTTGGCCCAAGTCAATGAGTGCTATCATAGCACTCACTCTCCTCCTTGTCAGAATGAGACTACATATATAATTTTTTTAGTTTTACCTCTTTTATGCATAATATTTCTGTACAAAATTATGTTATGATACCAAAGAGAACCATCAGGCTGACATCACCTAATCCCCAAAGAGAGGGAAGTCCTGAAGGTGCAAAGCTCCTTTGTTCTTTCTGGAGTCAAGTCCAAGGGCAATGTCATTACTCTGGATGGCATTTTGTTCCCTGTACTTAACTTTAGGAAGTTGAAGGAGGAAGTTGAAGAAGGAAATTGCAGGTGAGAGGAAATCCTTTTTGACAAAAACTTGTGGTTCCAAACACATAAGTTTTGCAGTTTAGACAAAGTGGAGTTTCTATAAATTGTGATCTTAAAATATACAAATCATCGACTGTAAATGTGACCTTCAGCCATGCTACCTTTAAAACAGAATTCCTTAAATTGGGCTCATACATGCCTCTGAAAAATAATAAGTACAGGAAGCCTGTATTTGACATGGCAGGGTTTATTATTCTTACGCAATATATGTTATTAAAAATATAAAAGAGAAAAATAAGAATAAACATTAAAGGCTACATTTTAATTACTAATAGTAGTTTCTTTCCTATTGTATTATTTGGTACATCAATTAATACAAATTTTAAAACACTAATACTCTTTTCATATTAGTTAAACTTCTCCTCTCTCCTTTTTGTTTTTATATTTTGCTTATTCATTTAATAGAGTGGCTCTTAAATCTACAAAGAAGAGCTAATTATTCATATGCCCTGGTTATCCAGAACAATGATTTGAGTATTTTAGACGTGAATAAATAAACACATTTGTGGAATTAACATAAGAACTATCTGGTTAACTTTGCCAGAATCAACTTTCAAATACTGACTTTTCTATCTGGGGGAAAAATATTAAAGCATGGAAAACAGACATACCATGGGCAAAGGAGCTCGTAAGATTCACCAGAGGGGAATGGAACAAGTAAGTTCGTCCATCTGTTCATACCTTTTTTTTCATTGCACTTGGAAACATGCTGGACAGAGATAACTTTGTTCGATCCTGAAGTGCGACTTGACATGACTGTTGTTTCTGGCACCCGACGCACCACGCAGGACCCATGAAGTGCAAGGAGCAGGCCAGCAAGAAGCAGCTGCCAGTGACTAGGAGGGAATTGGAGCCTCCAGCTCAGCCACCCCCAGCTCTCTTCTCCAAGCGCACTCCGGAACTCAATCCAGCAAGAAAATCCATCATCTGCAATTCCTAGCAGCAAAACTCTCAAAATGAAAAGGTAATCGTGTGCTGTGTGACACGTCACACCTCACCAAGATGATTCACGGGGGGCTGTCAGAAGGCTCATGCTCTGCACTGACTTATTTTGGTTGTCCGTGTCCTGTGCTCATTAATTTTTTCAACCAGAAGCAATATTTTTTTCCTCCCCTCCCCTTGGATCCTTCCTCTTCTCTCTTCCCAGGGATGCTGTGGAGCAATCTTTTTTGTTTTCAGCCACTTTCTCTCTAGTAAACAGGAATGGATTCAGCAGGCTGTATCTCCCAGGGTCAATGTGGCCTAGAGAACCCACGCCCCTCCCCACTGACTGCATGGATAATGATGTGCTCCAAGTATGGCTACCAAGACCAAGAAAGCTAAGCAACCTGGTTTACAATGGGACCTCAACCATCTCTGAATAATCAGCATGGAGTTTCCATCTCCGAATTGTTCAAGTAATCAATTCTGAGGTCACCAAAGAGTTCTAGGGGTCAGGTTTGTTACTAGGTCATCCAAAATAATACTATTTTATAAGCCACCTTTAATCGTTATTACCAGGCACCAGAAAACTGTCCCTTTTTTGTCACACAACTAATTGTGAATGGAAAAAAATATCATCTAGAAGTAGCTTCGCCAAAATAGAACAAAATTTATTATTGCAGTAGGGTACATGACACAAGGTTTCATGTAATAATACGGTCATCTCTAAAAGAAACTAAACTAAAAGAAACTAAACTAAAGTAACCCTCTCTCTCTAATTTAACAGTTAGAAAATCTCAGTAGTGCATATTTATTATTATTTTTTAAATAAAATAACTTATTTAGAAATTGGATATTACATATTTTAGTTTTGATGCATTTAGTCCACACCTCAGTAAGATTCTGAGAATTACTTTGAAGGCATTTTTATAATACAACAGAATGAAGAGTAAATGGCTCAAGAAATGAGAGCCCAAGAAAAATCAGGCAGAGAAATCGTAGAAAGCCAGCATACAATCATCATCAGGACATGCTAAAATTTTATACAATTCTTCCAGGGTCTGAACTTTTTGGTAGTCAAAGAAATAGGAAAACATGACCAACGATTAAAGTTCTTAGTACATACTATGCAAGAGAAAAATACATAAAAGTTTGAGAGAAATTTCTTCCCAATTTATCTGCCCTCATAAAGTGGAGACTACATGAAAGAGGAAAAAGTTTACAATTTATTCTATTTCATTATTTTTACATCTTGTGGTTCAAGAGAATTCTATGTGCATACCTCTTCCTGGCCACTGAACTTGTGAACTTGAGAAGGCGAAAGTAGTGGACTAGATGTTTTGCAGTGTATGAGGCACATCGCTGTTTCTCATGGAAGCTGTCACTGACCGTACGTCATGCAATAGGTATCATACAGTTAAGAATGGAATCTGGAATGGGCACGTTTATCTGGCAGGGTGAACTGGTTGACCTGCTCCATTACCTGAACATCATTTTTCTCATCTGTAAAACGGTGATAACGCTAGCACCAGCATTTTAGGCTTGTTGTGAGGATCAAATTAAATCACTTACGTTACTCCCTGCAGCAGAATAAGCACAGAAAATGTTACTTAAAATTATTGTTATTTACTAGCAATATTTATGTCTGCATACTACATGTAATATTTATTTCCACTTCATTATTAATGCTTATGTCCACATAGAGCATTTAATAATGTACAACCATAGAGATAACTCTGTCTTAAAAGATAAACACCATTACCAATAGATTATGCAAGAGCATCTATCCCAAATGAAGTTTCTATGTCTATTAAATTAATTTACTGCTGGCTTAGAATCACTGTATTTTTTCTTTTTTCTGTATTAGGTAGTCATAGTCAAAAAAGAGGGTAATAACAAATATTTTACATGTCACCATTTGGAACATTGGGTGAAGGCCCCCATAACAGCATCATCAAAGGACCCTTGGCTCTCTGCTGGTGTTAAAAGAAAGAAAAAAAAAAACCCAAACACTAAATTATCCATAACAATGAATTCAGAAACTGAAAAATAAACTTTCAAAAATTGGCACTATCTGTAGGCACAGTTGATATAAAAAAGTCCATAAAGAAGTACATGCAAAAATTTTTTGTCATTCTTCTTGGTGTGTCATGTCCAGTGGAGAAATGGCTTCTTTAATTATATATTTTCCCATTCCCATCTCACTGCATTTCTGTTATGCATTAGCTCTGTAGAGGTTCCTTTGTTCATTTAACTAAATTAGGTCCATACACACAATAAATATTGCAGTCCTCTGTGACACTAATAAGTCACTCATCATCCAATCCCAAACGCTACAATGCTGAGCAAAAGCAGATGATGTAAGGGTCAAATCATGTGGTTGTTTCAGGCAGGGATTCATGAAATGCCTGATCTATGTTGTATTGGAAAAGAGTTCTACATAGAGAAACAGAAGACTTTTGTTTATAGCTGAGCTTCACCACTACAAATTTGTGATTTTGACTAGATACCTAAATTTCCTAGCCTCAATTTACTTAACTCTGAAATAGGAAAAATAATGATCACTAGTTAAAGACATGTTGCGAAGATAACATGAGATGTTTGTAAAAAGCTTTTGAAAATTAGAAAATGTTATATGTAAGAAGAATCACAGTTTATTATCTGACCCTCACTTATAATAGTTTCATTCAGAAACATGATCCTAGTGGTTTAGGCAAGGATCAAACTCAGGAAGAATCAATTAAAAATTAGAATCCTAGTTTTTACATGTAAATCGCAGGACATAATTGATCCAGGCTTTTGTTAAAGAGTACTATTTTCTAATAGCCCTATCTTCTTAAGACCGCAAGTTATGCAGTAAAAGCTTGCTTTATGAGAAGGAAATTAGAGAAAAAGTAGCAGAGGACTTTTCCAGAAGTTAAGGGTGAAACTGTGGGATCAAAATGCTTGTGTTTGGAATCCTGGTCCAGTGTTTGTTTGTTTGTTTTCTATGCCTGTTAATACCTTCATGTCTCAGGTTCTTTATCTGAAAATATGGAGGGAATGATAAAACCCAGTAAAATAGTTGTGAAGGCTAAATGAAGTAATAGGAATGAAATGTGTACTCGAGTGCTTGGAATATACTAAATAAATGTTCAGATAACACTTGCTCTCATTATCTATCAACAGATCAAATCCTACAACACGGAATGAAGAATAATCTATAACGAAAAAGATTAACTTCTTCATTCTAGCATGTAGTTTAAGAAAGGACACAGCATACAGCAGTAAGGAACAACCGGGTGGAGAAATGACCTCATGTTTGTAAATCAGTCAAATTATTTGTGGTTAAATAGATGACCAAGATGATGGCATCATTTACTTTGTTGTGTTAAAGGTTTTGTTTTTAAAAAAATATGAAGACAAACATTTCAAGACTGATCAAGGAATAAGACAAAAGTCTCAAACAAAAATGTACTGTTTTTAAAAAAGGGATAAAATAAAATAAAGGAGAACTAAAAACATAGTTGCAAAATAAAATTTAAAAGAAATGAAATGGAGAAAATACTAAATGTATTTCTAATATAATACAAAATGTAACTTAACAAAGCTGACTCAAGAAGACATGGAGGGTATATACAGTGCTAGTGTCTTGAAAGTATTTGAATCTGTTTTATTGAAAGGAGTCAGCAAAGTACAGTCTAAGAGCTAGCTGCCAATATTTTGTAAATAAACTTTTTTAAATATATTTTATTGATTATGCTATTACAGTTGTCCCATTTCCCCCCTTCATTCCACTCCACCCTGCACACCCCTCCCACCCATATTTCCCCCTTTAGTTCATGTCCATGTGTCCTAAGTTCTTTAGCTTCTACATTTCCCAAACTATTCTTGCCCTCCCCCGTCTATTTTCTACCCACCATCTATGCTACTTGTTCTCTGTACCTTTTCCCCCCTCTCTCCTCCTCCCACTCTCCTGTTGCTAACCCTCCATGTGATCTCCATTTCTGTATTTCTGTTCTTGTTCTACTTGTTTGCCTAGAGTTTGCTTTTGTTTTAGCTGTGGTTGTTAATATCTGTGAGTTTGCTGTCTTTTTACTGTTCTATTTTTTTATCTTCTTTTTCTTAGATAAGTCCCTTTAACATTTCATGTAATAAGGGCTTGGTGATGATGAACTCCTTCAACTTGACCTTATCTGAGAAGCGCTTTATCTTCCCTTCCATTCTAAATGAAAGCTTTGCTGGATAGAGCAATCTTGGATGTAAGTCCTTGACTTTCATGACTTGGAATACTTCTTTCCAGCCCCTTCTTGCCTGGAAGGTCTCTTTTTGAGAAATCAGCTGACAGTCTGATGGGAACTCCTTTGTAGGTGACTGTCCCCTTATCCCTTGCTGCTCCTGGAATTTTCTCCTTCATTTTAACCTTGGCTAATGTAATTATGATGTGCCTTGGTGTGTTCCTCCTTGGGTCCAACTTCTTTGGCACTCTCTGAGCTTCTTGGACTTCATGGAAGTCTATTTCCTTTGCCAGATTGGGGAAGTTCTCCTTTATTATTTGTTCAAGTAAGTTTTCCACTTGTTGCTCTTCCTCTTCCCCTTCTGGTACCCCTATAATTCGGATGTTGGGATGTTTAAGGATGTCCTGGTGGTTCCTAAGCCTCTCCTCATTGTTTTGAATTGTTTCTTCCTTGTTGTCTGTTTGGTTGTTTCTTTCTTCCATCTGGTCCACTCCATTGAGTCCCAGTTTTCCTCCCATCACTATTGGTTCCCTGTGAGTTTTCCTTCATTTTCCTTAGTGTAGCTTTCATTTGTTCATCTAATCTTTGACCAAAATAAACCAATTCTGTGAGCATCCTGATCACCAGTGCTTTGAACTGTGCATCTGATAGGTTGGCTATGTCTTGGTCACTTAGATGAATTGGTTCTGGTGCTTTAATCTCTTCTCCCATTTGAGCCTTTTTTTTTTTTTTTGTCTGGTTGGGGCTATTACATAGTGAGGGGCAGAGCCTTTAGGGGTTCCCCAGGGTGGGGCAGCCCAGTGGCTGGGTAGTCATGCTGTATGTGGGGGCGTGGTCTGAGAGGGAACAATGATGCTTGCTCAGCTCTCTCTTGTATTTCAGTCCCTTCTGCAGCTTTCCACAAGCAAATTGAGCCCTTCTGGTGCTGATTTCTGTGCGGGCGGGCTTCTGTACATTCTAGGATCCTCTGGGTTTCTCCAACGAACTCTCCCGTGAGGCTGGGAGTCTCTCCCGGCATCTCAACCCCCACAAGTGTTTTCAATCAGTGTTTTTAGGTTTTATTTCCTGGTGCTGGGGCCCTGGGTTGTGAGGTCTATCTCGCTCCCCGTTTTCGCCTGGATTATCTGCATGGGAATGGGGGACCACCTGGTCGGCCAGCCGCCTTGTGCAGCCTCAGTGGGTCTGCCCATTGCCACCCTGCGCCTGGGGTCCGCTAGCCTTTGCCTATGCACCTGGGATCTGGCAGCTGCTGCCTGCATGCCCAGGTCCACCAACCTCTGCTTTTTCCTGCCGTGACTCCACCCCTCTTATCGTTCTGGATGAATGGTTGTCGGACTTCTGTACAGTTCAATTTCCCCTCAGTTCTGATTGTTTTTTTGTTTCTAAATCCTTGGTGTCCTTAATTTTGGTTGTGTGAGGAGGCACAGTGTGTCCACGTACACCTCCATTTTGGCTGGAAGTCTGTAAATAAAGTTTTATTGGAACACAGTCGTGCCTATTTGTTTACCTGTTATCTATGACTGCTTTCATACTATAGCAGCTACAACTACAGAGTAGTTGTGACAGAGAAACTGCATGATCTGCTGGAACCAAAAATATTTATCATCTGACTCTAAGAAAAAGTTTGCCATTGTCTGCTCTATGAAGCCAAACTCACTTAGGAACATACATGCAAAAAGAACATTGAGTGAAAAATTGACAATCAATAGCTACAGTAAAAAGCATTCAATAAAGTCAAACTTGCAATAAAAAGCATTTCCTTAGCCTAATAAAATCTTTTTACATACCACGTATGGGAATCATTAAACTTAATAATGAAATATGGAGATATATTCCCCTTAAAAAATAGGAGAAATGTAATTACTATTATAATTTCAATTTAACACAATGTTCTGGCTAATACAATAAGACAAATAAATAAAGTGTATAGGGTTGGAAAGGAAAGAATTAAATACGTCATTATCTACAGATTCTATTATTACCTTAAAAAAACAAAATAGTCTCAAATACATTATTGGTTTAATAAAGGGTTTAACAATAACTGTAAGGAAGACAATTTTCAGAAAACATAAATGTCATTGACATATACCAGCAGGTCCAGATGTGTAATTTTTGAGAAAGAATATTATGTTGAGCAAAAGGAGCAGGCTGAGAAAATGAGCCTACTGCACGATTCCAGAAAATTCCCGAACAGGCAGAATTAATGTATAGAAACAGAAAATGAATCAATGGTTTGCTGAGGCTTGGAAGGAGAAAGGATTTGACTGACATGGGGCAATAAGGGACTTTCTGGTATGACAGGAATGTTTTATATCCTGACTGTGGAGGTGGCGACATAAGAATATACATTTACAAAATACGTGAGACCATATCTATAAAGTTAAGCAGTCCATTGTATGTGACTTCAAAAGAAAATTGAAAGGTAAAATTCTTTAAATCAACAAAAATATGAAGTATTAAAAAGAAATCTAAAAAATTTTGAACATTTTAAGGTTATATCAAAGATGTGAAAGAGGCCTGATATGGAGAGTTACATAGTACGAATGCATAAGAAAACTCAAGAGCATATAGACCTCTATGCTCACCAAACTGACCTGTGATTCAATGCAATTTCATTAAAAAAAATTCCGAATTGTTTGTGAAATTCACAAAATAATTATAAAATATGCATTGGAGAGGGAAGTGCCAAGATATCACTCAAAAAGAACAGCCAAGCTATTGTTGAAAAAGAAAACTCTAAAGGGATTGCTCTTCCAGACATTGAGTTGAATTTCGAAAATGAATTAATACAGTGTTGTATTGGAGCAGAAATGAACCAACAGGCAAATAGAATAATAGAACAGCAAACCGAGAAACAATCCCCATCCAGTACTTGGTTCATGGTGTTGGGCAATACTGTGTGGAAGCTGGTTTCAACCAGCTCACAATACTTCACTGTTAAATTTAAAAAATTTTAATTTTAAAAATTAAAACTGTTAAATTGTGAGCTATTGTTAAGATGGCCACTATTAAAAAGTAAATTGTATAATTAAGTAACTTACATTATAACAAAAGAAATAAATACTCAAAACTCATCAATCAACTATTTTATTGCATTTTATTAAACTCTCTATCTTGGGCTCATTTACAGCTTTGATTTGTATGGTGCGAACACTACGTAATGTGTACATGTTTCGTAACTTTGTGTTCAGTCATGCCAGTGCAATAGCTTGAAACTGGCAATTTTTGGAGTTTTTATACCCCCAAATTTTCAGTGTTACAAATCATGGCTTAATTTATTGTTTTGTGGATTGTCTAGGCTTAAGAGCATAATAGAAAAAATATTAATAATGCAGTTCAAATTTAACAGGGTTTATGTCTATAGCCATTAATTACATTGTGAGTAGTAAAAAAATCAAGGAAATATTTTTTTCTGTATTTAAATATTATTATTTGATTCAACAAAAAAGTCAGTAATATCACTGACAAATAGTGAATTTCCAGCACACCTTGTTTCTCTTTTGTATTAGTTGTTAACGTAAACAAAGCTATCCAACATTCAGTACTACATTCCTTTACCAATTGCAATCGTAGGTTGGCTACAGATCAACAACATCAGCAACAGTATTCTGTGATAATCAGTTATATAAAACTTGCCATAAATCATAGTTTATATTTATAATATGAACATATTAATTTTCTGTGCCTTATAGAATTGCATTACATAACACATATTATCTAACCCCTGTCAACCAATAACTGAATTGCTCACATATTTAAAAAAATGCTGGTATGAACATTCCTATGAAATCTTCCTAGTGCATTTGTGCAAAAAGTCATCCAGCCACAGGGGTGTGCCCACCCAAAGCTCGCACCTTGTTCTAGCCCACACTCAGATATCATGGACCTGCCCAGGGGCCCTCGCCCAATTCCAGGGACTATGTCAATCGATTCCCTGGCTCTCCTCTCCCAGCAGCAAATGGTGTCATTGCTGCATAAGTAAGGATTCTAAGCTGAGGGATAGTCAAGAGCAAATTATTTGTGGGGATCTGGGTGGAGCTTGGACTTGCAGGTTGTGTGATATCCAAGTGTAAGTGTAGAAGTTTCCAGTTAGTACAGGACAAAGTGGCAGGGGGTGACAGGGCAGCATCTGGGCATAAATGAGACAGCAAGAACCCTAGTTTCTAAATTTGAAAGGTAACCTTCCAGGTTGCTCTGAAGATATATTTCTCAAGATTGGAACACATACTTTGGAAGCGTGACATATGTCTGTTGCATATCTAGCAAATGGTAAGCAGTCTTAAATTTGTACTCTTGCTGTGGTCTCTATAGGCCTACTATTGAAGGTGTTACTAATAATGCTTCATAATAATATATTTCCTAAAAAGAAATAAAAATATGCTAAGTACAGAATAATATGCATTCTTAGTCAATACTAGCAGTTTTTATAATAAAAAATCAGTATCAATAATTTTATGATATATTTTTGAATGATCTGGCTAGACACATATGTGTACAATACAAACCCTACTTATAAGAGTATCTTTATCTGGGATGACAAGAAGCCTGGGAAACATCACTGCAATGTTAACTAAAACGCCAACACAACATATGAGTGGTGAGGAAATGAAGGAAATAGGAAAAAATATTTGAGAATTATAACTATAAAGAAGAGCTGAGAAATGGCATAGTTAGAAGGGCCTCAGGGTTAAAAAAAGATTAACTCTCTTTTCTAAGTCGGAAAATACTTATTTTTAGTTCTTCATGGAATAAAGAGAGATAACCAAATTGTAGATGGTGCACAGAAAGGAGAAAGAAAGAATAAAAATGATTTTATTTAAATGAAAATAACAAGATAGGTCCTATAATGAGTAATTTTCCTATATGTTTTGTTCTTTGTTTGCTGTAATTTCAGAAAGAGTTTTTTTCTAGATTTTGTGGGTGACCTTTCTGATTCTATAACTTCACGAGCTTGGAACTCTTTTATCATTTTAAATGTTCACAGGTCTTTTAAAGTCAAATGCCTAAAGGAATTTAGAAAGAGATTGTTTTGTTTGATAGTGTAGATTTCACACTGAGAAACAGGTCTTTGAAAATCTAAGATACAGTCTAAAAGCAGAAAATAAAATGAAAATTTACTTAGTCCCTACCATGAAGTAAAATGTTGCACTTCAAAAACGTGTGAATGAGCATTACATACACATCCCCCATTAGTTACATTTTTCAAAAATATTCTATCATAAAAACAAACCTATATATTTGAAATTTAAGAAAAGAACTTGTTAAAGAGTAAAATAATCCAGAATTAAAAACAGATATTGTGAGCTCTGGCTGGTGTAGCTCAGTGGATTGAGCATGGGCCTGCAAACCAAAGGATTATGGTTCGATTCCCAGTCAGGGCACATACCTGGGTTGCAGGCCAGTTCCCAGCAGGGGATGCATGAGAGGCAATCGTACATTGATATTTGTCTCCCTCTCTCCTTCCCTTCCCCTCTAAAGATAAATAAATAAAGTCTTAAAAAAAACCCCAAAAAACAGATATTGTTCAATGGCAGATTATATGGGAGAGTCTGGCTGCTCTGTTACCCTTTAGAGGAACTTTGACCTGGTCCAGTTAAAAGGCTCCACCCTGAAGAAGGCCTTTGAGCAAAATGGACACCCCACAGCCAGTCCACTGAGAGTTCCTGCAGTGGGTGGAGTTCCTGTGGTGTATGATCTACTCGAAAACCCGGGGACAGAGTGGTCAAACTCAACGTTCTTTGCCCCTGGCGTCAAATGCCCAGTTATGAGTCCCTGAGAACGGATGAGATATGTAAGATGATCCTCCCGAGCTTCCTTGCCAATGGTGGATGGAGACGGATACCAGGTGATAAAAGAATTAAATGTAACTCAGGTGGCCAAGATACTGCTGTGGTTTCTCAGTACATCACAAAAATGAAAATAATTTATCCAGTAGATGAAAGTCAGATCACATTTTCGGCAAGAAGTCACTATCATGTAAACTTTTCTCTTATATTTCTCTCAATTTTGGCAACTGTCATTGTTTTATACTAATAAGCCAAAAACTCCCCTTGCAATTAACGTGTGAAACTGCATTGTTTCTCAAATAAGATTCGGGTCTGCCTTTCAGGAACTGTCTTTGTAATGGCATATACCATCCTCATGGGCTCCTAGAAACTGAGCTGAGAGGATTGCAAATGAAAAGACACGGACAGCATCACTCAGGACAGACAACTTCGTGAATGCACGAGAAAAGAATTTAAAATGAGCCCTATGAGGGAAGGCTGAGCATTTTTAGTTTACATATGTAAATTTTAAGCTGTTCAGAATGATACTTAATGGTTTCCTCTCTTCATAATTATCAATAGCCCCAAGTTCACGGAGGTCAAGTCTGGTCTCTACTTTTTTTCCTTTTTTAGCAACCGTTGTTATAGCAAGTTTAACAGACTAAACATAGGGTACTATCGTCTCTTGTGCCTTTGATGAGTCAAGGAACAAATCATGCAGCAGATAATGGGACAGGCCAAGTCAATGGGAGGAGCCAAGTCAAGGGGCTCATTCACACAGGGACAGGAAGAACAGGGTGCCAGGTCTAATTTACATTTTAGAAGAGAAAATACTAAAGGACATGCAGATCTCCTAAATAGATATTTGCTAAGGAGTAGCAGCATGGTACCTCATACACGGTATAAGCTGTTTATCATTTCATGAGATTCCATCAGTTTTGACTTTATGTTCTTTCCTCCCTTTTTAACTTTAAGGTATCATGGGAAGAGGACATTCTAAGACCAGGTGTAATTCTATACTTGCACCTATCCCCCCCAGCAAGTGCCAGCACTGTACTTACTTGAGTCACATCACAAACCCGCCTACACACTTCCTCCCCCACTATGGAAAACCTAGAGGGGAGACAAGGGTTGATTTTTAAAATGGTATACAACAGAAGTTCGAAGTCAGCTTTGCCTCCAAATCTGAGCTGTCACTCTTAAATCATTCTCAAGTCTAGATAGAAGAACTTCTTCCTACCTGGGAGAGAGCCCCTCTGAGTGGGTGCTCAGAAAGCACCCAACATGATACGGGGATATATGCCCGGAGAACAAAAAGTTCTTAAGATGGTAGTGGGAGCATGTGAACCTGCTCAGCACTGCATAAGTGATCCATTCAGAAATGGAAACCTCCACCTTAAAGAACAGTGAGCAACCCCCCCCCTCCAACAACAAGAAAAAGAAAGAGAGAGAGAGAGAGAGAGAGAGAGAACACCTATAATGACCACAAAATATAACAAAACCAAGCAGAGACTTGTATGGACCATAAGGGGGTATGGGAGGAGTTTCTGGGTGCTTGGCTATTCTATGTCTATGTCTGGTGGTTGGTCATTCAGTGTGTGAGATCCATTGAGCTGTATGTTTATGATATATACACATTTCCAAATATATTTATGCATAATCAAAAGTTAGAATAATAAAAAATAGTGAGCAAACAGCAGCTAGAGGTTTGGAGAGAGAATATGTTTATTTCTTAATGTTTATAAATATTTAGTACTATTGATACAAAATATACTTTTTAATTTCACAACCTCTGTATAAAGCTTGTTGCAGTAAAATAATATCCTCAGTTCTATATGCATATGCATTAGCTATAAATGAATAAATGTCAATAAGATTGTAAGGAAAATTAGAGAAAGGTGCATTTGGGGTAAATTTTTAATGCTTGGCCTAGTGAAACAGGATAAATCCTACTGGATCACAAACTTTGGAGAACATTTATGTAAGTTTTTGAAATAAGTGTGCTTGTATTGCACAGTGGTTTAAGAAATGACCTCAAAACGCTTTGCAATTGTAGGTTCCAAACAATAAAATTGAATATAGGCTCTTAAAAAAAGTTAAAAAAGTAAAACAGATATTCTTCTTCAAGGGAAGTTACACCATGAATATAACTTAATCAAGAAAGAAAAATACTATATTTAAAAATTATTACTTTTAAATATATTTTCCATGTGACTCATCGTTACCTTTATTTAACAAATAACTCACCCTGTCAAACTTTCAAAACACCCAACTTTTCTAGAACAAGCCCATTCTCTGAGCCTAGTATGTGGGGTTTTAGAATTTTGGCACTTTTCTCCCAGGTTTTTACAATTTTTTCAGAGAAGCAGGAGCAACTAGTAATTTGGGTTGAAGAACTCATATTAATCTGTTATATACATTGCATGGTTATATGATATTATACTCTTTCCAATAGACCAGTTTAAAATAAAACAGCTAAAAACATATGGTGTTAGATGAAGCCATTGTTGCCAAAGCTGATGTCTTGCTGTTTAAAATAATGGGCCATTTTATGAGAAATAATGGTTGACCAACATACGTCAGACAGTGAGGATGGCTGAATTTATTAAATGGAAGAAAAATAAAGTAGGCTAGGTATAAAAACCAAATCAGACTTAGGATTAAAACAATGAAGTTTTAATGAATTATTACAAGTTTTCCCAACATTTGTAATCTATATTCATGCTTCCAATGGTTCCCAACAGAAATCTTGTAACCAGGCACAATATATGGTTTTATAACACCATTTTAAACATGGAGAAGGGTCAAAAGATTTACTCAACCATCCAAGGTAAACGTAAAGCTTAATGTTTACAACATGAAAGTTTCCAATTGATAAGCTTTAACCTTAATCCTGAAAGTTTTCAGGGAAAGATCCAAAGAAAGGATGCAAGAAAAATGTCCCTGGAGCATCTGTAACGTGGGCTCCTTATTACCATACATGGAAGATAGTGCTAATAGTCACGATTGCTAAAAAAATGACTGTATTGGTGTTGGTATTAGGGTTTACTGCTAATATCCTACTTTATACATAGCAATTCGACAGAGACTGCAAAGTTAGGCATGTAGGCAACTGTGATGCTTCTTCTGAGTGACTTCAGTGCAGAGCCAGTGCCTGGCACTGAACTGGGGATCATGTTTGTTGAATAAACTAGAAGCAGTAGCTACTGATGCTGAGTATGTACTCAACTTTTCACCTGCCAAGTTTTTTTTGAGTTGGTGAATGGATATCTGTTGATAAGCCTTATTACTTCAGTATCTCCCACCGCTGTTCTCTCCTTTCCAAAAAGGATTCTTGCAAAGTCGACTGAATTATTCCATGATTGTTGGCCAAAATCAAGGCAAGCTACTTTGACATTAATCATTCCTGTAGAGTGTCTGATATTCCCTTTGATCAGTGGTACAGATTTTAGTTGACAAACAGATTTCCATCCTTGTTGACACTTTAGAAAGATGAGCACATTCCAAAAGACCTGACTGAGCAGCTGGTAGAAAAAAGTAATATAATTGCCACCTTAAAAGAATTTGTTTTGATCTACTTGATTGTGTGTTTGTATGGGATCACAAGTTTTAAATGAATGATGGAATAAAACAAAATAAATATCCTTAGCTTTTAGGAAGCAGTCCATTGTCGCAGTGAAGAGAAAGACTTTATTATCAGACAAGCTTCCACCTACTAACTTACGTGCAAAATTTTCCTTCTCTGTAAATTAACATTTCCTGACCTATGGGGCTCTTATGGTGTTTGTATCAAATAATTGTAGGTAGTTCACTTAGCACAATATCAGAAACATAGCTACCCAAAATAATGATATTTGCAATAACTTTTGATTTTGTTAGTTAACAAAAAAAGAAAAAGTGGGAGCAGAATTTAGGGTGACAACAGAATAATTATCTCATCTTCTTACTAAAAGATTTATCATGTCAGATTGAGGGAGTTCTCAGGAATAAAGCCTGAACTTGTTACTATTTCTTCATAAGGAAAAAAAAAGTAAGGGTGTAAAATCCCACCCAAAATATGTCCTCAAACCTTGTGCTATTCCCTGCAGAAATGTGTGGGTCCTTTTAAACCCTGTCTTGGGAAATTTATAAAGGCAATTGCATTGCTCAGAACAACCTGGTTTGAGGCAATTCCTAGGAAGTAAGTAATGACACCCCCAGAGCTTATAACTCCATTCTGAATTGTGTTCAACACGCAAAATCAGGATTTTAGCAGAAAAATGTAGCCAATATGCTTGGATAAAATTCTGCGCTTATCCTTGGGTGAAGGCCAGAAGGGCCTCGGTGCTATTTAAAATGATCGCAAAGCCCTTCTGTAACCAGCTTTGTAAACACCTCTCACCGAAGTGAGATTCTGTCTCCCCAATACATATTCATGAATCCTTTGGTTGATCTTACTGTTTAAAGGAAAAAAATAAAGGTCACTTATGTTTTCTCAACATGGCAAAATTGTACTGATGATATTTATTTTAAACACCATCGTGTATTTTTCCTGTAGCAGAAAAGCCCGTTATTATTACAGCTGAAAGCAATAACTCCCCAACTGGGAAACATTTCCAAATCAAAAGCTTGTGATTATCACGATGCCTGCCTGTGTCATTTTATTTGTTTGCTTATTTAACAGGCATCCCTTAAAGGGTCAAATATATGTGAAGACTTATTTATTTAGCTAGTCTTCAGCTGCCCTTGTCTATAAGTACAAAAATATCCAAATATTATAAAAGATTAGAACCGATTATTTATTTTAGTAGCTTGCAGATTTTCCATATTAGTTTATCTGAACCTTAACAAAAGCCGGAGGGAAAGACCTTTGGGCATTTGTTATCTTTTTCTTCCCAAATTATTATTTTGAAAAATGTCAATCTTATGGAAAAATTGGAAGAATAGCACAAGATTTAACAATTGTTCACATTTACTATGTTCTCTCTCATTTACATTTACATATGCATTTATATATACATGTATGTATGTATGTATAGGTATACGCACATGTACATATTCTCTTATTCTAAATTACCTGAGAGTTAGTTGCAGATCATGTGACTCTGAATCCCTAAAATACTTAAGAATGTACCTGCTATGAAGAATACTATCCCACATCTCAGCAACACAATTATCACACATAGGAATTTTGTAATGATTTGATACTTTTACTAATATACACTCTACATTTAAATTTTCTCCATTGACTCAATAATGGCCTGTAAAGCTGGGAACTTTTATTTTATTTCATTATTTCATTTATTTATTTACTTAGTTTTCTGGTGGTTTGCCATTTTTACCATATGGAGATCCACTCACTTGCCCAATGCTTACCCTTGCCACACCGTGGGCAGCATTCACTGGGTGGACTTTTTAGACTATTCTAGAACATCTCCTGACGTCAGTGACATTGGCATTTGTTCGGAGCCCAGGGGAATTATTTTGCATAACATTTCTCCATTTGGATCTACCTGTCTTCTCACACATAAATTCAGGTTATACATCTTTGGCATGTACATATAAGTGGTAATATTATGGAGCAAGGTCTTCTGTTTATTTTTACCTAATTATTTAATCTCAACTTTTTATGTACCGTTTCTCGCTCATCCCAATAGTACAATATGCAAGAGGGCAAGCTAGCACTTTTAGTGTACATTCTTATTATTCATATGTCCTGACAACTGATCTGCAATCTTTCTGGGCATCAAAAGATCTATTTCACTAATAAATCATGGTAACCTTTTCAGTGGAGTGGATGCTTGGTGAATTTAAAACAGTAATGTCTAAGTACTCAGCACTTACTCAAATGGACATCCTCAGGACAGTCTGTGATGAAGTCTTGGTGGAGTTCTACTTTTTATACCCTCGGGGAAGCTGGGAGTATACACTGTCACACCGGAACAACAACACAGTCATTATACCTACGAGATACCAGAATGTGAGGAGCAGGAGTTTCCGGTTACTGGAAAGAAAACAGAAATACACTGCCAAGCACAGCTCTCCGTACTAAGGGGTATATTTACTGAGGCCTAGCAAATGGGTCGGATCTTAATGGCAGGTTATTTAGACTAGAATCAATCCATGTCAGGAGACCATGGGGTTGCTTTCTCTGTCATTCTTTGAAGATAATAAAAATCCTTAATCATCTGGAATAGTTTAGATGAAGTCATGCCAAAGTTGAAAATATTCAGGACTACCTCTTAATTATTCTATGCTTCCAAGATATGAAATGCTATCGTGAAATGTAATTTTTAACATAAATGACAACCACTAAGCAAATATGGACATAAGAGTAATTGCTTTCTTTAAGATACTCAAGGAGGAGGTGAACATGCTGTAACTTAAAAGGCATAATAAAAATAAGAATTCCATTATAAACCACTAGCACATTTCTCAATATAATGTAATATACCTATATTTAAAATCCAAAGAAAATCCCTTTCTCAGAAATGGGGAAATCAGTAAGAATATAGTTGAATTCCATAACACCATCAATCAATTAGATATAATTGACATCTACATGCTACTTCATCCAACAACAGCAGAATACACATTTTTTCAAGCTCACATGGAACATTCACCAAGATAGACCATATTCTAGGACATAAAATACACCTTAAGCAATGTAAAAGTATAGAAACCACACAATGTCTGCTCTTAGACCACAATGGAATTAAACTACAAATCAGTAACAGAAATGTTACTGGAAAACCCCCAAATATGTGAGATTCAACAGCATACTTCTGACTAACACATGGGCCAAAAAAGAAATCTCAAGAGAAATTTAAAAACATTTTGAATGAAATGAAAATAAAAACTCAAATTATCAAAGACTATGGGATGAAACAAAATTGGTGCTCAAAGAGAAAATGACAGTTTTGAATGCACAGGATAGAGAAGAAAGATCTAAAATCAATAATCTAAGTTTCTGTCTTGAGAAACTGGAAAAAGAAAAAATTAAATCCAAAGTAAGCAGAATTTTAAAAAGAATTAGAATAGAAATCAATGAAACTGAAAACAGAAAATCAATAGAGAAAATCAATGAAACCGAAAGCTGGTTCTTCAAAAAATAAATAAGTAAAATTCACAAGACCTTAGCCAGGCTAAGAAAAAAAGAGAGAGGACCAAATGAATAATATTAGACATGAGAAAGGGAATATTACTACATATCTTATGGAAATTAACAGCATAATAAAAGAATACTATAAACAACTTCTATGCCCACAAATCTGATAACCTCGATAAAATGGAGCAATTTCATCAAAGACAAATTCTGCCAAAATGCACATAAAGAAGAAATAGAGGATCTGAAGAGGACTGTATCTATGTAAACATTTAATCAATAATTCATAACCTGAACTTCCGGCCAAGATGGAGGCATAAGTGGACACACTGTGCCTCCTCGCACAACCAATATTAAGGACAACAAAGATTTAGAAACAAGAAAACAACCGGGGCTGATAGAAAATTGAACTGTACGGAAGTCCGACAAACATTCATCCAGACCAGTAAGAGGGGCAGAGTCGTGGCAGGAAAAAGTGGAGGTTGGTAGACCTGGGCGCATGGGCAGAGGCTGGAAGATCCCAGGCGCACAGGTGGTAGCTATCGGATCCCGGGCGCGGGGTGGCAACGGGCAGACCCAGTGAGGCGCACAAGGCAGCTGGCCGACCAGGCAGTCCCACATTCATGCGCAGAGAATCCAGGCGAAAACAGGGAGCGAGACAGACCTCGAAACCCAGGGCCCTAGCACGAGGAAATAAAACCTAAAAACACCGACTGAAAACACTTGTAGGGGTTGAGGGGCCAGGAGAGACTCCCAGCCTCACAGGAGAGTTCGCTGGAGAGACCCAGAGGGTCCTAGAATGTACACAAGCCCACCCACACAGAAATCAGCACCAGAGGGCCCAATTTGCTTGGGGGAAGCAGCAGAAGGGACTGGAATCCGAGAGAGAGAGCAGAGCAAGCACCATTGTTCCCTCTTGGACCCTGCCCCCACATACAGAGTCACAACCCAGTGACTGGGCTGCCCCGCCCTGGGGAACACCTAAGACTCCATCCCTCACTACGTAACAGCCCTGACCAGACTAAAAAAAACCCAAAAAACAAAAAAACAAACAAAAAATTGGCTCTAACAGGAGAACAGATCAAAGCCCCAGAACCAATTAATCTAAGCAATGAAGAGACTGCCAACCTATCAGATGCGCAGTTCAAAGCTCTGGTGATTAGGAAGCTCACAGAATTGGTTGATTTTGGTCACAAATTAGATGAACAAATGAAGGCTACACTAAGTGAAATGAAGGAAAACACACAGGGAACCAATAGTGATGGGAAGAAAACTGGAACTCAAATCAATGGAGTGGACCAGAAGGAAGAAAGAAACAACCAAACAGAAAAGAAGGAAGAAACAAGAATTCAAAAAAATGAGGAGAGGCTTAGGATCCTCCAGGACATCCTTAAACATCCCAACATCCGAATTATAGGGGTACCAGAAGGGGAAGAGGAAGAGCAACAAGTGGAAAACTTATTTGAACAAATAATAAAGGAGAACTTCCCCAATCTGGCAAAGGAAATAGACTTCCAGGCAGTCCAGGAAGCTCAGAGGTGGACCCAAGCAGGAACACACCAAGGCACATCATAATTCCATTAGCCAAGGTTAAAATGAAAGAGAGAATTCCAGAAGCAGCAAGGGATAAGGGGACAGTCACCTACAAAGGAGTTCCCATCAGACTGTCAGCTGATTTCTCAAAAAGAGACCTTCCAGGCAAGAAGGGGCTGGAAAGAAGTATTCCAAGTCATGAAAGTCAAGGACCTACATCTAAGATTGCTCTATCCATAAAGCTTTCATTTAGAATGGAAGGGAAGACGAACTGCTTCTCAGATAAGGTCAAGTTAAAGTAGTTCATCATCACCAAGCCCTTGTTACATGAAATGTTAAAGGGACTTATCTAAGGAAAAGAAGATAAAAAATAGGACAGTAAAAAGACAGCAAACTCACAGATATTAACAACCACAGCTAAAACAAAACCAAACTAAGCAAACACCTACAACAGGAACAGAACCACAGAAATGGAGATCACATGGAGGGTTAGCAACAAGGGAGTGGGAGGAGGAGACAGGGGGAAAAGGTACAGAGAATAAGTAGCACAGATGGTGGATAGAAAATAGATGGGGGAGGGCAAGAATAGTGTGGGAAAAGTAGAAGCTAAAGAACTTATGACACATGGACATGAACTAAAGGGGGGAATGTGGGTCGGAGGGGGTCTACAGGGTGGAGGGGAAAGATGGGGGAGAAATGAGACAACTGTAATAGCATGATCAATAAAATATATTAAAAATAATTGATAACCTTACAAAATAAAAAGCACCAGGTTCATTTGGGTTCACAGGTGAGTTCTAAAATACAAGTAATTATAACAATTCCATAACTTTCAGAAAACAGAAGTAGAGATAATACTTCCTGATTCATATATGTGGCCAGCAATACCCCAAACTAGACAAAAATATTATAAGAAAACAAGTTATAGACCAATATTTACCTCATAAACATAGAAGCAAAACTTCAACCAAATATTAGCAAATCAAATCCAAAACTGTATAAAAAAGTATATAACAAAGTCAAATGGGATTTAACCCAGGTAGGCAAGGCTGGTTCAACATGTGAAAATCAACTAATATAATTTATCACATCAACAGACTAAAAAAGAAGAAAAAGCTCATATGATTATATCAATAAGTGCAGGAGAAGGATTTGACAAAATCACACACTCATTCATGATAAAAACACTCAGTAATTAGGAATAGAGGGAAACTTTCTCAATAAAGACTATCTACAAAAACCCTATAGCTAACATCATTTGCAATGTTGAGAAACTCGAACATCTCCCATTAACACCAGGTACAAAGCAAGAGTGTCCCTTCTCACCACTCCTTTTCAAAATCATACAGGAAGTCCTAGCTAATGCAATCAGGGAAGAAACAAAAAGAAAATGTACAGAGATTTGGAAAGAAATTTAAAACTGTCTTTATTTGCTGATGACATAATGGTCTATACAGAAACTCTGAAAAAAATCAACAAAAAAACCCTCCTGAAATTAATGAGTGATCATGGCAAGGTTGCAGAATGCAAGATTAATATACAAATGTCAATTGTTTTCCTATATACCAATAATAAACAAATGAAATTTGAAATTAAAAATGCAATGCCAATTATATTAGCAACTACCCCCAAATGAAATACTTAAGTATAAATCTAACATAATATGTACATGATCTGTGTGAGGAAAACTACAAAACTCTGATGAGCAAAATCAAATAAGAGCTAAATAAATACACATTCCTGGTTCACAGACCGAAAGACTCAATATTGCCAAGATGTCATTTCTTCCCAATATAATATTGGAAAGGAATAAATTAGTAACAATGACAGTACCTTACTTCCAAAATCTATATAAGGCTACTGTAATCAAGATAATATGGTATTAGTGAAAATGTAGACAACAGGCCAATGGAACAATATAGGGATCCCAGAAATAGACTCCCATAAATTATATTATATTCCTTTGTCAACTGATCTTTGACAAAGGAATAAAGGCAATACAACAGAACAGAAACAGTCTCTTCAACAAATGGTGCCAAAACAACTGGACATTTAAAATATGAATCTAGACACAGACCTGACATCCTTCACAAAAATGAACTCAAAAGGTGTCATAACCCTAAATGAAAAAACAAAACTATAAAACTCCTGGAAGACAACATAGAAGAAAACCTAGAGGACATTTGGCAGTAACTTTTCAAATCCAACACCAAAGGCAAGATCCATGAAAAAATTACGATAAGCTGGACTTTTTCAAATGAAAACCTTTTGTTCTGAAAAGACAACATGAAGAGAACAATAAGACAAGCCACAGATTTGGACCAAACATCTGCAGGGCACATCTGACTAAAGACTGTTATCCAAAACACTCAGAGAACTCTTAAAATGCTCTAATAAGAAAACAAATTACCCAGTTAAGAAAACAGACACCTCACCAAAGAAGATATACAAATTCACAAAACTTATGAAAAGATGCTCCATATCATATGTCATCAGAGAAATGCAAATTAAAATAACAATTAAATAGCACTATACATTATTAGAATGGCCGAAATCAAGTAAACTTACAACACCAAATGCTGACATGGATGTGAAATGACATGCCCTCTAATATATTCCTGGTGGAAATGCAAAATGGGACACCAACTTTGGAAGATGGTTTGGCAATTTCTTAAAAAACTAAACATCCTATTTACCCTATGATCCAGCAATCATGTTCCTTGGTATTTCTCCAAAGGAGATGAAAACTTATGTCCATGAAAAAACCATGGATGTTTATGGCAGCTTTACGCATAATTGCCCAAATCTGGATGCAACCAAGACATTGTTCGGTAGGTAAATGAATAAATAAATTGTGCAAAATCCAGACAATGGAATATTATTAAGCGCTAAAACAAAATGAGCTATCAAGCCATGAAAAGACATAGAGGAAACTTAAATGCATATTTAGTAAAAGAAGCCAATCTGAAAAGGTTGCACACTGTATGATTCCAACTATGTGACATTCTGGAAAGACAAAAGTCTGGAGACAGTACAAAGATCAGTGGCTGTGTGTTCGGGATGGTGGGGAGGGGAGATGAATGGGCAGAGCACAGAGAAATTTTAGGGCAGTGAAAACCCTCTGTAAGACATTATGCTGGGTGTATGTCATTACATATTTGTCCTAATCCACAGAATGCACAACATCAAGAATAAATCCTTAGGTAGATTATAAACTTTGGGTAGTTAGGATGTATCAGTGTACACTGAAAATGTACTTTGGTAGAAAATGTACTATTCTGGTGAGGGTGCTGGTGATGGGGAGGCTATGCCTGTGTGGGGGTAGAAGATATATGGGAAATCTTTGTATCTGCCTCTCAATTTTTCTGCAATCCTAAAAGTTATCTAAAAAGATAAAGTCTTTAAAAAATCCAAAGACGAATCCAAATAAGTAGTAAACCCCAGTGATAAATAAGTTAGGAAATATTTATTGAATATTATACTTAAGTATTATAAACTATAAACAAATTTTAAGCTAGCTTCTGAATATGGGCATCAGTATTTTAGTAGGATGCATGCAAAAATCACCGAAACAGTGAATTTTCATGTGACAGTAATGAAGTAATCCACATGTAGACGAAAACAATGTGAGGAGAAATTGCAGAAGAAGCAGTGATGATACAGGCCTGATCGCAGAGAGGGCAGGACTGCATCTGAGCAATTGTGGTTGGAAGTCAGCGTGATGGGCAAGGAGGAAGGGAGAAGGAAGCCAGCAGGCATGGGAAGGGGGCAGATGTCACATAATCCTGATTTACACACGATGAGGACAGAACTGTGTTTGGCAAGCCAGGGATAAACAGGCTGTTTTCACTGGTGACATCTGCACAGATGGCTGGGGTCAGGTTCACAAAGCAGAGGGACTCCAGTATGAACCCAGCCTAATAAGTATCCCTGCGTGCAGCGATTTCTCTGGCTAAAAAGCATACTGTCTGTACAGTACCTCCTCTGCTGAGAGAACACTTGCCTCAAGAGAGATGTCCCAGGGAGAAATTATAAACAAAACAGTGCTAGCAATCCTGAAAGCTGTACACAAAAAACATGGTTTTACAGTTGACACTAATCCTCCGAGGACAGTGCTTGATGAAATACATTTTTATGAGCTGTGCATATACTTAGCATTAGAAATGCTGGTGGCTCCCTGAAAGTATAATATGGTCTTCTCACTTGAGCAAGTCAAGCCAGAGAAATTTACTGCTTCTATTGATGCCTCTAGGAAACATCTTTTACGCATGTAAAGACTGAGAAGTTACACGTAACTGTGGAGTTTTAATAATGAGCTTGATCTTTACAGATAAATGTCTTAATGTTTCTGGTTAGAGAACCAACTACAGACCACTGGCAAATGTTCTATATCTAGTTCAGTGGGTCACGAAACACACCTAAATAAAAATCAGATGCACTACAAATTAAGGCGATAAATAATTATGAGACATGGGTTTATACCATTTATCAACAAGCTAGAGCCTATGGGCCAAATCCAGTCTATTGCTTATTTTTGTAAATAAAGTTTTACTGGAACGCAGCCAAATACATTTATTTCATATTGTCTCTGGCTGTTTTCATGGCAGAGTTGAATAATTGTGACAGAAACCATATGACCCACAAAGCTTAAAATACTTACTATCTGGTCCTTTACAGAAAAGATTGTGAACCCCTGGCCTCTGTTTTTAATTGTCAGAGCCTTAATTTCTCTTCCTTAGAATGTGTGTGCCAGCTTCCTGTTACCACTGTAGTAAATTATCACCAATTAAGTGACTTGAAACAGCACAAATTTATTATCTTACGGTTCTGGAAGTCCGCCGCCCTGCAACACCGTGCGAGCAGGTCTGTATTCCTTCTGGGGACCCGAGGGAGGATCCATTTCTTTGTTTTATCTAAGGCCACCTGCAGTCTTTGGCTTGGGGCCCCGCCCTCCACCTTCAAAGCCCGGATTTCAATCTCTGTTTGTTCCAGGCACCACGATGCCCCTTTCCCCTTCTTTGCTCTTTTGTCATTACATCTCCTTCTCAAGGTCTAACTCTCTACTGAGGACCCTTGTTATCCACCACATTGAATCCAGCCAGATAATCCAGAATAATCTCTACATCTCAAGCTCCTTTAACTCAGTCATACTGCAAAGTCCCTTTTGCTGTACAAATTAACATGTAGGCCAAGGGACCACTTTTTGGGGGAACAAATTTTACCCTTGCTCTTATTAAGTTAATCTGTTTAGCATCCTTAGATGCCAAGCATTGTTGAAGGCAAAACGAATATAACAATAAACAAAATCCCTGTCCTTGTGAGCTCATGTTCTTGTAGACACGAGCTTAAACGTGTACCTTACAGTACTCAGCCTTTCATATTGATATCATCAATCTGTATCCATGGATTTGACATCAAAAACACAAAATATTACGTGTTTGTGAAAATCCGATGCAACACTCCTGCAGATCACAGAGAACTGTGAGGATGCAAAATTAAAAGCTGCGGCAGCTTTGAAGCTCTGGATGTCATCATTCTATTAACTCACTTAAACCAGATAAAAATTGCCCAAATAATTTTTTTTATCTAATCCACCCTGCCAATCTGAATGAACTGCCTATGCATAGAAACTTGCTTTATGCCCAGGAAAATTACTGGGATTCAAGAGAGAAAGAGAGAGAGAGACAGGAAAAGAATGCCAGGGGTTGAGGAACGAGGTCAGACACAGGAGACTGACTGCGCCGGAGCCCTGCCCTTCAAGTGCTGTAGTAACTTACACCACATTTCAGACATGTGAGTTCATTCCCAAAGTATTTTAAGTAGTTTAATATGTTGCACTTTCAAATGACAAAGAATTCAGGTTTTAAAAAATAAATAAAAACATACCGCCTAGTCTCCAGCGGAATTCAACTCCAACTAGGGATAAAACTGCAGAAATGCTGTATATCCTGACTGCAACGCTGCTGATAGTGCATGAGCAACTGTCACGGGGTTTGAAACTAGTTGTGGGATTGGAATCACCGTGTGGAGCTCTGCATCATAGTTCTCTTTTGAAATCCTCCTTCAGAATCTCTATGTTGAATGCTAAGGTGGTACCTCAATAATCTCAGAAGAAAACTTTTTAACCTCCAAAATTGCCTTATATTCAAAGGTCAAAATAAATAGACTGTACTTTAAGTGGTTAACACAAAAGGAAAGAAAGGAAGAGAAAAAAAAGACCTCTACTATTGAATTACAGAACCCAGAGTCATTGAGTATCAAAGTTGAAAGATGTCGTTGTGCCAAGTCCTCATTTTACAAGTGAGAGAACTGAGATTCCGAGAGATTGAGGAATTCTCCTACGTCACCATGCTAATGAGCAGCACAAGCAAGGTTTAAATTTGATGACTTGAAAAGCGTCTCCTTCCCTCTTCCAGAAAGACCTGCTGTCTTTCTTACCTTCCTCCTCCACAATGATCCCTAGGGCTCTCCTTCCATTCTGCAATTCCACCCCAAACCACTGGGAGCAGTAGAAGGAGCAGAAATCCAGGCCACCGAGAGAGAGAGAGCAAATATAAAGCAGCCAAAGAGTTTCAGTGCTATGCCCGCCTACTCTCAGGGCAGAAGGACCCGCCACTGTTGAGTGGGACCTTGTTTATCTGTTCTGCACAATATAGGTTCGCCGCATTTCTGTGTTCTAGGGGAAAACACAATTGTGCTTGTTATTACATGTTGCTGTTTCATTAACGCTACGCATATTTAAAGTTATGTCGAGGTCATTTTTACTTAGGAGACTGAAATTGACATTAAAGTTACATTATTAAAAAATAAAGTCCCAAGACTCCACTGCTGAATGAAAGTGGTCATACCCTTTAAAATTAGCACCTACTTGTCATTTTGCTCTGGATTCACCACTCCGCCAAAAGTTTCCTGACCTCATGAAATTCACATGGCGTGGAACCTCTTGAAGAAGCACTAAAACTGCTCCCAAAAGATAGAAGGTATTTTAGGAAGACTGTGCCTAAAATAGCCAATTTATCATGTGTGGCTATAAAATGTATATTTACATGGCAGTCCACGACCCATGACTTTTCAATCTACCAATCAATGCTTTGCTGAGCTAATTTCACTTGTTCTCGGTTCCAAGTTGCCTTATGCATATAAAAGAGTCAAGCAATAACTGTCATCGTGTTGGTTCCATTAGCAGAAGAACTTCACACAAAGTTAAGTGATGCAATTTTATGTCAATATCATCAGATTCTTTCAATGAAAAATAAAGTTAAGTCAGGTAATAATTTGGTTTTCTTCAACCAATTCTTAGAATCAAAGTAAATTTTGGAAATCCATTCTGTTGAAAGTGAAACATCTGACATTTTTGTGAATTACTACTGCAAACTTAATGAAAAATTATATACTGTAAATAAAATGTAAAAGTATCTAAGCTAAAATAGTAACATATTTTCATTTCAAAATTAAAATTAAGAATAAACTCTATCTAGCAGAATTTGCTCTTAACTCAGCGGGTGCCTAACCAGTTCAAAAGAGTATTTGCTCAAGTAAAAATACTTTTGTCACCCTGGCTGGTGTGGCTCAGTGGATTGAGTGCCAGCCTGCAAACCAAAGGCTGTTGGTTTGATTCCCAGTCAGGGCACATGCCTGGGTCATGGGCCAGGTCCCTAGTTAGGGGTGCTTGAGAGGCAACCACACATTGATGCTTCTCTCCCTCTCTTTCTCTCCCCTTCCCCTCTCCCTAAAAGTAAATAAATAAATAAATACTTTAATATACAGAAAGGGGTCAGTTGGAAGTGTCAACGATTTCCAATGTGTAAACCATAAAATACAACATGGCAGATGAATGCAGGCCATTTTATAAAAAGAAAAAAACTGCCCTATTTAAAAAAAAAAACAGTGTCCAGCAGAAGTAAGACCTGCTTGAGTGTGGTTGATAGGGTAATAATATGGGCGTAAAAATTTGTAGTTTTAATTTGAACATGTCACCTAAAATGACATATGGTATGCTTAATTGTGTGATATTGTTACGTTACAGAATTACATGCTTATGATTTTGTAATAAAATATTTTTGTACTTAAAAAGGGCGTTACTTGTGCCACACCCTGTATATTGTTCAGTAATAGACTAATGGCTGAGTACTGGGGAAAGTATATGCAATAGGAAGCGGAACAAAAGCATGGGGAGTCCCAGAGCCTGAGATAAACTCAGAGTGGCTACCTGATGGCCTGTTCTCTGACACCAGACACTCTCTGCTATGTTTCTATGAGAAGCTCTCATGCCTTCCAATGGTCTCATTTTTATTTGCATTTGAGTGGAGGGTCTTTACAAACCAAAGAACCTCACTTTATTTACATCTCAAGTGCTCCAGCCTCTTGGTCCGTTAACAGCCTTCAGTTCTTAAGGCAGCTCTTTTCATGAAGCTGTGGTCATTCACTTAGCTATCCTCCACTGAACCTGTACATTTTTAGGGCAAAATTAGGTTCTGCCCAGTATGTGGTATAAAGATCAATAATATCCTCCTTAACTAGGGGATTGTCCATTTCACAAGGAATGTCTTCCTACCCATGTGTTGCTTATGCTCTTTCTTACACATTTTTCTTACTGCGTTTTGCTCAGATCATTTATCATATTCTGACATTGGAATTTTTCCTCATAGATCTATCTCCTCAGTGACACTGAGAGCTCCTCTTAACTTGTCCAACCCTTGTGCATGCAAGTAGCAAATATCTGAAAAATAGTTAGGAATTAATTAATCAGTGCACAATGAAAGAACCGGAGCCTGCCAATGAAGATGTGCTGCTGCCGGAAAGAAACTGCTACAACCGAGGGACAAAACCTGGGGACTCTCCGGCGAGCAGCTGAGGAATCTGGAGACTGAACTACACACTCTGCTCTTTGCTTAAAAACATCGCTTCCCAGCGAAGGTCTGAATATTTATGAGGAATGCTGTCGACAGTCTTTGGACTACGTGGAGTGTTATTTCAGCTGGGATTTCCCTGCTTCTCTTTGATAACTTTTGACCCAGACACACAGAAAATAGCAGATCTGTCACAAGATATAAGTAACACTTCTCTAAGATTCTGAACAAGTGAGGTTATAGTCTCATTGGAGACTAGATGAACCAGAAAGATATTATGAATAGAAAAAAAATTTTTTTTTCTCTAATTGTATCTCCGAACTTGACCCTGAGAAAAGTTCACGGACTTCATCTGCATTGTCACACCCTTCCTAAATCTGTACCTACATACACTGTACGGAAATGGACTAAACATTTAACTAATTAACACTAAAAAACCCTTTCTGTGAAATAATAATTGAAGAAAAATGTTTTATGTGCCAGACTTATGCAAGGAATCGTCAGAAGTCTGTTCCTTGCTTCATCCGCAATATCACCAGGGAGGCAAACAGGCTGAAGGAAACTTTACCATCTACACTCACATCAGTCACAATGGCTCTGTAGAAAAATAAAACACACAAGTATAACTAAAAAATAATCAAAGGAAATTATGACTCCAAGTTATTCAACTATTGGATGTTTGTCTTTTCAAAACATGATATTTGAAACAGCAAACTACGTAATACAAATGATAAAATTCACTCAACATGCAACTCAGTGAATCTGAGTTACAGCTGTTAAGACTAAGGTTCATCCTTCTGGCTGAGAAATGGGCCAAATGCAAAACCATAGTTTGTAAAACACTTGGAGGTCCGATCCTTTGCTCCAGTACGGCCCCTTCATGCACGCAGACACTGGTAGAGTCCGCTTAATCTCATACTTAAGGACATGCAGTGTGAATTATCTTAGTCTCCAAATCAGAAACTGGTTCCACAAATAAGCCTGCAATTACTTGGAAACAGCCAGGGATGAGCAATGTAGGTACAGTTAGTTGAGTGCGTCTGCTGCAAAGAGCGCTTTTGGCTTCAGTCTATTTCTATTATATCTGCATTCTATCTTGAAAGGAGGATTTTTAAACATGGCATTTTGATCAAATATTTGACCTCTTGAAGTCCTGAGAGATTTGGATGAACTCATCTTTACATTTTGGTTGCATTTCAAGAAGAGCCTTTGCCACTATTAAAAAAACAATAGTGAGAATGGGAGTGAATGACCCAATTTTCATCATCCCTTTGATAATTAAAATAGTGGAAAAATGAAAACATTGAAAATGGATTTAATTTGATAAGAGATCATTCTTAGGAGTAGTTTTAATTTTACTTAAAAGCATGGGACCAACCGTTAAACAAGCATAATCTGTGAACACCGCTTCCCTGGCCCGCCCAAGGGAATGGATGCATGGTGGCAGTGCATCTGAAGAGACTACACACAGTTACATGAGGTTGTTACGTAAGTTTTACGAAGTTACAATGTATCATTTACCCAGTATGTTCTGTAAAACATCAATGAAACATACGCTACCAGCAGGCTTCCTCAGAGTGGAAATTTCCTGCTGAGTGGTCATATCATAAAAATTCTAGGCATATTCTCATACTTTCTAAGTTGGAATCTTCAGGTCAGGTGAGAGGAACCTGTAATTTCAGTCTGCTCTTTAAGAGACCTTTAAACAGTCACACTGAGCTAGTTACTGACTCTGGTGTGGGACCCCCTGACCTGTTCCAGCCACATAACCTTTCTCCCTCTGTTATGGATTAAATTGTGTTTTCCAAAGATGCATGGAAGTCCTTGCCTCCAGTACCTCAGAATGTGACCGTTATTTGGTTGTATATGTAATCAGTTTAGTAAAGATGAGGTCACACAGAAGTAGGGTGGGCCCTTAATCCAATCTGACTGGTGTTCTTGTAGGAAAAAGAAGGAAATGCACAGGGAGAACATCACAGGATGACAGAGGCAGACATGGAGTGATTGCTGCTACAAGCCAAGGAAGGCCAAGGCCGGATGGCCACCAGCAGGTGCGAGGAAGAGACAAACAAGCACTCTACCCAGTCTCGGATGGCGAATAACCCTACCGACACCTTAATTTTGGACTTCCAGTCTCCAGGGCTATGAGACATTACATTTCTGGTTTTTGAAGCCGCCTAGTTTGTACTATTGGGTTGGCCAAAAAGTTCATTTGGCTTTTCTGGTAAGATGGCTCTAGTAGTGCTCAGTTGTTTTGAACTTCATTCAAAACAATTTTGTCAGATTGTATTGTGACAGCTGTCATATCAGCATGCATTAAAAAACATTGAAGTTGGTGAATTTTTGTGTAGTCATTTTAATATTGAAGATGGAAGAAAATACACAACATTTTTGGCACATTTTGCTTTATTGTGTCATGAAAAGTAAAAATGCAACTGAAATGCAAAGAAAATTTTGTTCAGCGTATGGAGAAGGTGCTGTGACTAATCAAATATGTCAAAGTTGTTTGCCAAGTTCTGTGCTGAGGAATTCTTGCTGGATGATGCTCCATGGTCAGGTATATCAGTTGAAGTTGGCAGTGATCAAATCAAGGCATTAATCGAGAACAATGTTCTACCATGTGAGAGACAGCCGATATATTCAAAATATCCAAATTAATAAAGCTTTTGATGAAAATGAAAAATGTGTCTTTTTTTATAGAAAAAAACTAAAAGGACTTTTGGCCAACCCAATACTTTGTTTACGCCACCTCAGGAAACTAATATACCTCCCAATTACATACCAGGATGAAGATTCAGGGAGTGAATTGTAGAAGGAGACCTTCAACTGGGGTTGACTTTGCACTAGAGGATCCTTCCCAAACCTTGCACAGACCTGAATGTTTATTCTCTATTACCTGCAACACAACAGTCACCTTCTCATCCAGGGATGATCAAAGAGTGCTCTAGGACACCTCCCTCTGAATCAGTTTGGGATCAGCTTCATACAATAAATGCATGTTCCTAAGTTCCATCTATGACCCAGTGTCTCCGAGCCTCGCGCAGATTGGGTGTAAGAATCTGCAGTTAAAAGTCTAGGTTATTCCAATAATCACAATTAGGTTGCAAGCCCTGTCTAAAAGAATCAGGTTTCAGGAGATGAATTTGATTTAGAGTTAACTGAGTGTTGTTCAAGCCATGCTCTGATTTTAAGTTTGGTTATGGAAAATTGTTCTACACTCTCACTCTAAAATCTTTCTTAAGTGACTGAACCCAATCATGTTAATTGAAAGTCATTGTATAACAAACACATTTGAGCTGTTTGGATTTTACAGAGAAAGAGAAACAGAGAGAAAGAGGGAGAGTGAGAGAGAAAAAGAGGGAGAAGGAAGCAATATATTCTTGAATTTATCATCAGTTTTTAAAATTAAATTAGGACTAAAAATGAAGAGTTCTATGTTTACAAAACAGAGCATATCATCCTCATTCTTCCCATTTCACTATTGTCTAGAAAAGATAAAAAGGTTAGTTCCTAAGAATCACTACTTTAGGTCTGTACTCAACCTTTTGTCAGGGTTCTGGGATAAACTAATGAAACTTTCATCAATATACCCCGTAAGTGCATTTGCAAGATCGGTACGCAACGCGGTGCTGGAGGTTGAAGACACAACTGAGAGGCAGGTGATGGCTACCAGGGTGGATAGATGGGGGCTCTACCGCGTTCTGACAGGTATGCCTTCGTAAAAATCCTGTATAGCCATTGAAAACCCCCAACCAAAAAACCCCCACAAAAAACCCAACCACTAGTTGTTATTTTTTTAAAGATTACAGCTGATCTGGGGTGGGGTGTTTTTTTTTGTTTTTTTGTTTTTTTTTTTTGTAATTTTTCTAAAAGGATTTCCTCCCTACTGTTTTTTGCTAGGTTTATTGCTGTTTGTATCTCAGCTTTTGGAAGACACATTAAAAATGAGAAAGAAACATTTTCCTTTCACATTGCAACTTCCCCTGTTACTTATTGTAAGGGTTGTGAATCATCACCAATTTTCCCTCTAAAATACAAGTGAGTAGGTACATCTCAAAAGAGTACTGCTACAGTTAACCTTTGGACAAAATAAGGTTTAGGGGTGTGATGTCCCCCTGATATACTGTAAAAAAATCCACACATAACTTTTGACTCCCCCAAAACTTAACCCTCAATAGCATACAGTTGATGGGAAGTTTTATCAGTAATATAAGCTCCCTATTAACGCATTTTTGTATGTTGCATGTATTATGTACTATATTTGTACAATAAAGTAAGCAAGAAAAAATATTATTTAGAAAATTAGAAGTCTTCTAATTTTCTGTTTTTTCAAACCTCTAAAAAATTCTCTATCATATTTAATGAAAAAACATTCCACATTTATGTGGATCTTCAGAATTCAAACCCATGTCACTAAGGGTCAGCTGTATTTTAGCCTCCTACCAAGTTTGCAGCATTTTATTTTGTAAAATACCATTTTTTAGTGCTTTGCTTGAGGATGCTGATTGGTTTTAGTAAAATCCAAAATGGCACTGGCTTTAAAGTTGAAAGTTGGGTTTCCTTGTTCATATTTAAACACACTATGGAGAAAATAAGAAAAAGTTCAATTTTGCCTTTCAGGGAAGTTTTAAAATATACAAGAGAGAGAAGCAAGTGAGCTCCTTTGATAGCTTAATTAGGCCTTGTACGTATAGATGGTCTGCCAACTTAAGAAAAATGTCTCCGCCACCTCCACCATCTGTCCCCACTCCCAGTTCACGCCTCCTTGCCTCAAACCTAGAACGCTAAAACAGACGGTTAGGAGAGCTCTCTGCCTGTTCACTTACAATCCTTAGATATACTACATACTACGGTCACATTAATCTCATGGTACTTTTTCAATCTTATCATTTTTTGGCTCAAAGTCCTACATTTGCTCTCCAATTGCCTTTGAAATTAAATATAACTCCTTGGTCAGACATTTAAGACCCTTTAAAATGTGTCACTAAAATGTGTCATTTTCTCACTCTTCCTATTCTACTCACATTCTGTTCTTGAGTGTGACTTGTACGTGTAGGCTTTCTATACCTGCCTCTGGAATTCCACTCGATCAATCTACCTAACTAGAGATGATCTATTCCTTAAGGCCCAACAGAAATACCAAACTGCCCTGGAAATCATTCTGGTTCTCGAGAAGACGTGACCTCACACTGACATATACCTTGACGACGTGGTGCCTCCAGCCCACAGAACTTCCCGTAGTCTGCCTGGTGTTGAGAGACCGGTGAACTTCTCTTAACCACCTTGCTTTTTTTGGTAAAAGTGTATGTATTCATTCACTCACTCAACACAAACAGTTATTGATCATCTACTACACCTGGGGTGTAAAATCACTGGAACAAATCTTTACGTGACAAAAGCATACAGCTCGTATGGAAAAGGTTTAGGTGGGGCATTCAAGCCACACGGGATGAGAGAAAAAGCTCCCAAAGATGAACTGGAAGTGGGCATTTGTCCTGTCAATAACTATGGGAGACGGATGAGACTCCAGGAAAAGGAAAGTGTTCCCCAGACTCTCAGTGCCCATGTGGGAAACAATCCAGATCTTATTCTGATAAAAATCAGTACTGAAGTCATATTGAAAAAAAAAAATCTGCTCCAGTTATAAAGCCATGTTAATAAGGTAGATTGAGCATTTATTTAATAGAAGGTTCCCTTTAAAACCCCACCAAGGCTAAAACCTGACTATAAGCAATATCCGAAGGAAGCTGGAGATAGTTGTACGGGATGATTCTGATATAAGAGTTGGTGCAGGATAGAGTCTTAATTAAAGAGAATATATGTGGAGGTTCAGTTTTTGAAACTATGACTCATTGACAACAAAACTAGGTCCCACCATGGTTTTAATTATTTCAAATTCTAGGATGGTCTGGAAATTCTTCAAATTCAAAATAATCCCTTTCCTTCCCTTAAAGCCCAACGTATAACACAATGGGATGAAAATGGGTGTATAGAAAGACAACTGCAACTTCAAAGCATGACAAGGATGATTTAACGTTTAAAAAACACTAAATTGTGCTTAAATTTAATTTCTGGGGCAGTAAAGTGTGCTAGTGCTTTTTGGAATAACAGAAAACCCTGAAGTTGCAGTTAACCGCACTGGGCCGTACACATTCCAGTAAAGCAGCCATTCACTCCCAGACAGCAAGAGCTTTGAGGCACATGCACTCTGGGACAAGGATGAGCCAGGGAGGCACCAAGGACAGGGGGTGGCAAAAAAAGCAAAGAGAACCTCACACTTGGCCTGAGGACTCAGTCGGTACACTTCTTATCCAAAGCAGCAAACCCCTCGAAGATTTCTGCCCGGCAATTGCAATCGGGCTTAAGCAGAGAACAGAAGCAGACCTGGTATTGGGCAGGACAGAAAAAGCCACTGCCTCCAAAACCGATGGAGCTCGATTCTTCAACCCTAGGCCCTTCGTTAAATTCTCAAATCAAGTGCTGTCACATTTATTTACTTATTTATTTTGGAATAGGGCTTAGGAGCTTGACTTCTGGATTCAGACAGGTCAAAGTTGATCCCATTTCCAACTTTCATCTGTTATATGATAATCTGGATACAAATCCCCCATCAGTAAAGTGGAGATGATAAAACCTACTGCAGTGTTGGTTGGGGGGTGTGGAGGCAGTCTGTACACAGGACTTTGGACAATGACTGAGCCAGTGAGAAATCCATAGGCCACGGCTGTTGTGATGAGTTACTGAGAAATCGCCCCGCTGCTTGACCCACCTGTGCAAGCATTTTCACTAAGGCCTCATATTCATATTCAACCATGGACCTCTTCGGACTAACTTAGAAGGGCCTCTTGTTTTTTGTTTTGTTTTTAATTTTGCTAAATTTAATGGGGTGGCATTGGCTTGGTAAAATTAAACAGGTTTCAAGTGTACAGTTCTATAATACATCATCTGTATATTGTATTGTGTGTTCACCACCCAAAGCTGAATTTCCTTCTGTCAAGCCTTTTGTATACAAAAGTACTGTCATTTGGAACTGATTCATCCTCTGGCTAAAGATCTTCCCGGCAAGGTAGGGCTGAATCACGGACTTGCTGCAAAGCAAGCAAATAGCCCTGGGGCTTAAAGACTCCAGCTTTACACACTCTCCCCTCCTGAGGCCCTGGATGCTCCCACTGACTTCTATTTCCTCCCAGCCCAGGTGTCATGGGGGGTCTAAAGTGGGGAGCTGTTCTTTGCAAGGACTCCTCCTTAGGCTTTAGGACTGTGCAGACCTCAAATTTAAAAAGCCACAGATGAAAGCAGACTGAAGTTATTTGTCAAGTTCAAGGTCATCTTTCCTTTCCCTTTCTTTAGACTTTAAAAGAAAAAAAGTTATTAATTATACCACAATCCTAAAAAAGAATTCTCCTAACCCTGATCATTATGGAGTTCGGTCAGACACTCAGGCAGCAATTTCTGTTTTTGTTTATTTTTGAGCAGGTCTGTTGCCTATGTTTAAATTCCTTTGTTAAATCTCTCTGTTTTATAGCTAATCACATTTTTATAGCAGGCATGAAGCTCTCTACAAGGCCGTTGCTGAGCCGTTCCTGTAAATCAAAACCTTACTCGGCTGCTCTCTTAGCTGGCAGTGGAACAGGGTTAGTTTTACCATTTATGGTTGCAAAGTCCATCCAGACTTTTTTTCCCCTTGAGCACTCTGCTTTTTTTTCCATTCAACCCCTCCTCTCCTCCTGTCCTAAAAATGTATATTCCAGGCGTAGCTATAACATGTATGAATAGGTTATTTCATTCCTTACCATGGCACATTAATAAAGGTATCAAAGGGACAGAGGATGCGTGGCCTGCATTCCGATTTCCCAGTGCTATTTCTTGACAGCAGCAGCAGCAATGTGGGAAAAGGTGACCCATTGGGCTCCTGGAAGCTGACTTGCGATGTTTATTTAAAGTGTTAGAACGCTTTCTAGTAAAATGCATTGATAAAGTGGACAGGGCACCTAAACGCATCTTGTCTTCTTAGGCCACTCACACCTGCACATTGTCATTACTCTCCTTCCTGGGCCCCAGGGACAAGGGGAGCCTGGCACTTAACCCGAGATCGCCCAGGAAGGACTCTGGCTATCAGTGTCTCATCTGTGTTAACACTTGTGTGAACACGTGTCCCACTGCTTTGCTCGTTACGGCGAGGCTGACACGAAAGAAAGGTGTGAAGCTTTATGAAAAAAGTTGAAAAAGACATATATAAGTAAGGAGGGATTATTTTTGAATAACAAGTTAAAAGAAAAGTAGAGAATTAGGGAATAATGATCCCATCCAATATTTCTTAAGAAAACAAAAAAGACCCCTCCCATGCTCCAGGGGAAACTGTCCTTGTAGGAATAAGCAAAGGGCAACATGATGGCTTCGGCCTGTCAATAAATCCTATGCCTGTTGGCATCTACTGTCGCCCATTCCAGGTGGAAATCCCAGCTGGTCCTGCTTGCAAGAGACAAGAAGATTCTTTCTGGTTGTAGTAATTTACCAAAACGGGAACAGCACAATATTAGAAGGAACAAGGCACCAGCAAGTCAGCACTTCACAGGAAGGGCTGGGGAAGCAACTAGACAAACATGTTTACGCTTTAGCTGGAAAGGTCAGAATATGGTAATCAGTCAGTCCTCACTCATGGGTACAATACGTAAAACATCCAGCGGGTTGATGATTTTCCTTGTAGAAGCGAATAACACCCCTGGACGATGCCCCTCGCTGGGCAAACCCTGGTGCGCCTGCCCTATGAAGTCCAAAGGAAAGATGGCTGAGCAAACCTGCCCTCCTAGACCTTTGTCATGAGCATCCTGCACAGGAAGAGGGTGACATGATCAACCAAGAAAGCTTGAGAGGAGGATGAGAAGGGCATGTGGCTCATGGGGAAGGTCCCACTTTTGAAAACGTTTTAAAATGAAGTATTCTAAATAAAGCTAAGGAGGCATCCCTTCCCTGAAGTTACGGAAGAGGCCGGTAACCTCAGGCAAGCTGACAAGACTCCGTGCACGGAAAGGCCCCCGCCCTCCCCTCCAACCCCTCACCTTCTTGCACCGGCTGCCCTCAGAGCCCCTGCAGCCGTGCTGAAAGGCCCCGGCGATACCTGCTCAGCACTGCTCCCGCTCCCACGCTGGGAGCTGGGGAGTTCTGAAGAACAAAGTATATTTATTCTAATCACGGACCACAGGAACAGTTTCCTAGCTGTGTGTCATTATTTATTTTAATTGAATTGGGTTTTGATTATAGCTGCAAAGCTGATTATTTAAAGGAATAACATAGTTTGAAAGTTGGAAAGCAAAGCTTCTTTTCCGAAATGGAGAAATGCCTCATCACTTACTTCATTTGTTTAAAAAAATACAGAAGAGGATTTTCCTTCATGCTGGGTATAAGGAAAAGGGCAGAGAACCATTGCTTTCCATAGTGGTTCTCAACCAGAGGCAAGTCTGCAGGTGACCTCTGTCCCTGGAGATGTATGGCAATAAATGTCTGGACACATTTCTGGGTTGCCACTGCTTGAGGTAACTGGCATCTAGAGGGCAGAAGCCAAAGTTACCACAAAATGTCCTCAAATGCACAGAATGGCCCCACAACAAAGAGTTACACAGACCAAAATGTCAGCAGTGCCAAGGTTGAGAAACCCTGGCTCAGATACACCTGGATCTATCCATTGTTAGCTGAATGTTTCTTCATGGACCAATCACCTAAAATCTATGAGAGTCTCCTCATCTGCAAAATGATATTAAGATTGTTGTGAGCAGATATGGCTAATCTGCTTTTAAAACCATTACCCTACAGAATTTAGCAAGCACTTACTATGTGTATTTATATTGTATATATACTGTTCTGTGAGGTTTTGTGTATTTTCAGTTAATCAGTTCAACTGCCTAATTATTGCTCCAATTTACAGATCAGAAACTGAGGCACAAAGAAGTATCTTGCCCAAGGTAAGAGCTGGCAGAGGGTCACGGTGCCTGGAAGATAATAAGCACATTGTTAGAGGTCATGTTATTGCTACCCATCTTAAATGCTAAATAAAATGCTATACTTAAAAGACAGCGAAAAAGGATGTCCCCAAAGCTCTGTGTCAAGACCTATTGATAAAAGGAGGCAGCAATCACTTATCAAGCCAGGTCTTTCTTTCCCATTTGCTCCTTCTATTGCATTGGAAAACACTGCCTTGAGAGTTTTTCTAAAATATATAATAATTTGAAAATGTGAACCTGAGAACAAGCAGTAGTAATATTACTTAGGAGACAAAGGAAACGAGTAGGAGCAAAGAAAGAGAGAAAAGTCCCTGATGTCGGTGACACACAAGCCAGTCAGGCTACTGGTGACAGCGACTGTCACATTGCCCATCCTGGCCAGGGCTGTGGTTCCTGCCAGGAGCCTGGGGAGGCGGACATGACGGTGGTGATGTCCTGGGAGATGGAGGACAAGGCCTGACTCCCTAGCTCTGCCCTTAAAAGTTGGGTGTGGAGAAGACCTTCCTTTCTAGTCCCATTACCCAGTGTGGATTCTAGAATGTTCCGCTCCCATTACTCTGTATGTCAGTCTTCCTGAGCCTTTTCAGCCTCATTACTACATCACCAAACAAAATTGCCAGGTGGTCCCTATGTATGTAAAGTTACTCATTCCAGGGTCAGCCCCACTGTCGTCCAACTTTGAATATTATTAGAAGTGGAAACCAAGGGGGTTCTGGTCTTGCCGACGGTTGGAAACCTTTAGTCTCAGGGACACTACACTGTTCCCCAAGTTCACCGTGCACGTTTCCCAAATGAGACATGCATAGGTGGGAGCTGGCCGATCTACGTGGGGCTCTTGGGTACAGTCTGGGGGTTGTTACAGGGGACAAGAATGAGGCCTTGTTTTAAGGTGCCAATACAGCCTCTGGCTGGAGGCAAACTGTGGGGCGGTCATGAGCAAAGTCTAAGTCGCTGGACCTACACAAGTTCAACTACCAGTTCCCAACTACAAGCACTTTGCTGACCCTCACTAAGCAAGCTGCAGTCTTCTAATATGTCACTTAAGATAATATTGCCTAGCACTTAGGTGGTCACATGCAATCACAGCACCTGCACCACAGCACTGGAAACACGATAAGCACTAGGTCAGTGGTTCCCACCCTCAGTGAAACCCAGCATCCCCATACAATGTTTAGGTTGTGTCCCCTTTGTTATCCTTCAAAAGAAATGACATGATGCCTTAACTACATAACAAAGGAGAAAAGAAGGAAAGTAAATTATAAAAATATTATGCATTTAAATGTATGATTGGTCGGGCACTTCCACACAGGAAGATTAAAAAATTAGTTGCACACTTCACCGTGAATGCAACAGCTACAAATGCAGATGCAAGTGTGAGAAGCTGGTATTGTTATATCACAAACAGCACGGCCACAGGGACGGGACTGTCTGAAATAGTGAACAACTTCTGGGAAAGTCCTGACTCTATAGACACGGTAGTTTCATTCTTGGAAGGTCAACATATATTCACACTGCAAAAAAATACTTCACGATTACATATGGGGCTCAGATCCTAGACCCAAATCATTATTAACAATTGCTTTTAGCTTTTGCGAATGTCCAATAAGCTGACAAACACTCCATTGTCTTGCCCTGCAAGACTCTTCTACACATGGCTGGCCACCAGCACCCCTGTCCCCTCCCCCTGGGTTCCAGCAGCACCCCTCCAATCACGATGACAGCCAGCTACATGCTCAGAGCCTTGGCCCAAACACCGCCTTGAGAGGCACACCACACAATGGTTTCTGCTGAGAAGCCATTACCCCAGAGCAATGGTATCACAACCACAACAAACACCGAAGGTCCTCCAGTTCCATAAAATGATCATCATCTACTTCTTTTCCCACGTGGCATTAACTGCATTTAGAATTGGAACCAACTGGTGAACAACCAGCATGCGTAGGCCTGTTGAAGGAGCGTGAAGGGCTGAGAAGAACGAGGGCAGTTCTGAGGAGGAGATGACCACTGACGGCCCACATGCCGGGCTCCTGGCCTCTGAGTGTCTTTTCCTGCTGCCACACTTTGGATTCACTACGACTGATACCAGGACAGCAAGAGTTAAGCTCAGACATCTGAAAAGGGGAAGGCAGTAGTTATATTTAGGGCTTTTGAATTCTAATCAGCCATGTGGATTTATTTCTGATGATTTTTCAAATATAGGGTTTCCTGTGAAGGGATTCTGTTATTATGATAGCCACCTATACTAACCCAGGGTGGCCTTGGATTGTAATTCCCTCCAATGCTGTCACTTGTTATGCTTTCAGTGGGGTCAAGAAATAATTTTATTATGGAGGAAAGGCAGCATGGTATTCTAATTCATTCATCAAACATGTAAGATCTACAACCTGCTAGGCCTTGAATTCAGATATTAGGACTGGCTCACTTGGAACACTACATAGGTGCTAAATCGACGTGACTGCTTCTAGAATTTCTCTGGCCTGGATAGAAATTGTCTTCACTTAATTCTAACTAGCCTAGGCCTGGAGTTTAACAATCACAAATCCAGGTTTGAAGCCCCAATGGGTGGTCACCAAGCTCCTTGGCTCAATGGTACAATCCATTAAAAGTTAAGTAGGTCACAATTTCCGAAACTTTTTCCTTCCAAAAATTTACATTTTCAAGCATCACTGCACTTCCAAGCTATTAAAAATCTAGCAACTAAAGATGCAAGTCCAAAAAAGTTCATTTCACCTTCTAAATTACATTGAAAATTATATACAGTGGGGCTTTTCTAATTCTGTATGTTTAAGTCTTGGATAAAATGCAGCAATTAAAATAATACCCCTAGGGGTCAATATACTTTGTTCATTGCTACACAGGGAGAGGTAGGGAGAGAAAAAGAACACAAATCGTATAGGAATAAGGCCCCTAACTTAGACAATATGGCTTCAAAGAAGAGGGGGGTCTAGATACAGGGGCTGCAGAGGTGTTGTGTGGTCTGATGCTGAGGGTATTTGCTGTGCAGCTAGAAGGGAATTTAAATACTATCAAGTTTATCTAACAGCAGTTAATTATGTAAATGCACTGAATCTGTCCAATGTGGGGCTTTCTAAGCATGGCCAACGTATTGAAAAGATAAACTTGGTTCTTTATGATCTTGAAGGATGTCAGTGAGGAGTCGATCTCACCTGCACATCAACGGCAGGACAGCAAAGTCGGTGTGAAGCTGCTCACAAATTGAGTCCTTGGAATGAACAGGTGACCCAGTGAACAAAGCCATTCAGACAGTTAGATGAATGCATTTGGAACTACTGTAAAATCCCAGTTTGGGTTCATGGAATCCATAACCCCCTTCTATGGGCTTTTCTGAAAAACATCTGTCCACTGCTCTCTGGCAAGCGATCAAGAGTCAGTGTTAAAAACTTTGCATCAGGTACCTAACTCCAATGCCAGGTTGGTCACTATGGATTGGAGAATAGATCATGATAAGACATTTGCCAGATCTAATGCACAATATGCCATAATAACAACTACATTTATTGAGTGCTTCCTGTGTGCCAGGCATAGTGCTAAGCCCTAAATATATATTCTTTCATTGATTCTTGGTAACACCACTGTGAAGAAAGTACTGTTATCCCATTTTATGGATGAGCACACTGAGTCACAGGGCAGTTAAGTGGTGTAGGTCATACACATAATAAATAGCAGAGTTGGGACTTGAACCCAAGTCCGACTGTCTTAAAAGCCTGCATTGTGCTCTGAAGCTGGAGCAGCCTATGTTTTGCCAGCATTGTAGAAATAGATGGAATATTTTATCGCTCACATATTTCTTTCTGATATCTGAGCTGCACTAGATACCACTCCTTTTACCTGAAATATTCTCCCAGGTCTTTCAGAAATTATTCCCATTCTGTGCTTTCAGGTGCTATGACTGCTCTTCTCCCTCATGTAACCCCGAGACACTCCACCCCATTCGGCTGCGGTAACTCTGGTTGCTTCCAAACTTTTTATCCTCCTGTGTACAAATCCATAAACGACTTGCAAGATGCATTTGTACATTTTAGGTACTAATGTCATGTTCAGAGTCTGCATCCCAGGTTATAGTCACACTATGAACATAATTAAAAATTTGGAAAAATTACTTCCCCAGCTGCATTCGTGAATTTTATTATTTGTCAATATTCAAGAGGAAGGATTTTTGTTGTTGAAGACATACTTCAGGCTGGATAGACACTTTTTCTGACTAGTACACTGTTGCTCCCTCTTAGGAGGACCTGTATGATGACATCGGACCCACCTGGATAATTCAGGATAATCTCTCCACCTCAAGGTCCTCAATCATGTCAATAAAGTCCCTCGTCCCTTCCACGTAAGATAATACATTCAGAGGTTCTGGAGAGTAGGACAAAGACATCTCTGGGGGCCATTATTCTGCCTGCTACATTTGCCCATTGTTGATTCTTTTTTTTTTTTCTCTCTCTCTGCTGTAATGCTGCTATTTATCCTGTGGTCACCCATCCTAACCTGACCCATACCCAGCCCATGTAATATGAATCACCTGTGTCTTCTCTATACCAGCTTGCATACACCTTTCTCGCAGCATGTAGCATATTATAACATCATACCAGCCCACAAGATCACTGGACATCTTACCAGTGCCTAAGTTCGCTGGAAGTAGGTACTTAGGCTTATTCATTCACTCACCCCACTAGTTGGCACGATGATTTCGAGGACTGTATGAGAAGTAACTATTTGGGATATAACTGTCTTGGTGAAAGGAGGGCTGGATGAGTGGGTAAAGAGCATCAGCTAATAGTATTGTGTTGCCCAAAAGGTCCATCTAGATTGTTCTTCAAATAAAAGACACATTTTTCATTTTCACCAATAACTTTATTGATTTGGATACTTTGAGTATGTCGGCTACCTCCTGCTATTGGCTTCTAGTGAGTAGAGGCCAGGGGTGCTCCTAAACATCTTCCAATGCTAAGACAGCCTCATAGCAAAGAATTATCCGGCCAAAATGTCAATAGCACCAAGAAACTGCACAAACCATTTTTGACAAATTTGATCAGTCACAGCACCTTCTCCAAACACTACACAAATACTTTTCTTTGCATTTCAGTTGTATTTTTACCTTTAGAATAATATGCCAAAAATGTTCTCCCATCTTCAATACTAAAATGGCTGCATAAAATTCACCAATTTTGATAAGATTTGTTAAATGCATGGTGATGTGACAGCTGTCACAACGCAATCCAACAAAACTGTCTCGAATGCAGGTAAAGACAACCAAGCTCTACTGGAGCCACTGTGTGGAAAAAACTGAACAAACATTTTGGCCAACCCAACAGCATTTCACGAATAAAATTTAAACTATATTATATGTATTGAATCATTATGTTGTACACATACAATGAATATAATGTGATATGTCAATTATATCTCAATTTTAACATATCTAAGCTATATTGAAAGTTGTCGAAAACATCTCAATGTGGAAAAATTAATAAAATATCTTATTAACTTTTCTTCATTTCAAATTTTAAAAGGGCTTTGTGTTCTTAAGTTGTACTCAGTATATAGCACTTGGGAGGCCCTATAGGTCTTCATTTTCCACACAAACACAAACACTGGAATTTAAGAAAGTGAAGAGATCCAAACACGTATAAAGAAGGTGAAAGAAGCGCTGAACTCAAAGTCTTTCAAGGGGAGGATTTCAGTAAAATTATGTGCCAAGCAATTTTTGCTTTAACTGGGATGATTGACGTGAAGGATCGTTCTCCTAAGTCTAAAGTGACTTAACTCTCTGAAAAGGCACACCTCCGACACCTGTCACCTCAGGGATGCCTGTTACAGCGGTGCTTTCAGGAGGACTTCTGCTGGGAAACAAGTTTCTTTCCTTCTCAAATACACTAAAACTTCCACGCTCATTATGCTGCTCCAGAATACATGTTTTCTATCTCCTTAAAAAGGGACTCATTCGTTGTACCTGGAGGGTAGATGCAAAGTATCGGGAAGCTCCGGATGTGTCCAACCTTTTGGCATCTCAGGGCCACACTGGAAGAAGAAGAGTTGTCTTGGGCCGAACATTAAAATACACAAACACTAATGAAAATTGATGAGCAAAAAAAAGGATTTTAAGTTATTTACCATTTTGTGTTGGGCCTCATAGCTATCCTGGGCCACATGCGGCCTGCAGGCTGTGGGGTTGGACACCTTTGCTATATGAAAATTCCTGCAGAGTCCAGGTTTGGGGTGACAGAGGGTCCTTGCAGGGTTAGGTCATTCCCTGAAGTTGTTCAACTCTGACACAGCCCAGCCTCACTTTCACACACAGTTAAAGCCGCATGACCTAAAAGTGCCTCACCATAGTAACAACATTTGAACAGACATATTTTTAGCTGATTAGTTAAAAATGGCAATAAACCACTCTGTGAGTTGAGAGCCACAAAAAAGGACTCATTTTAGTTTTCTAAAGACTACTTCCAGGAGCTCCTGAAGCAGTGGTTAATTCCACATTCGAAACAGAAACTTTCTGTGCTTCAGATGAGTAAGCAGTATCAGCAATAATACCTTCACCCTTTATTTTGCTCTCTTATTTCGATTTACACCCCACCCTTAGCTTTCATAAACATTACAGGAAGTTTATTTATTATGACCAGACATTGCCTGAAGCTCTAGATCTGAAAAATGGAACCAGGTGATTCCATTTGCTCAAAATTTATTTCACTGCCATCTTCAACGAATAGAAAATCTCAGACAGTGAAGTGTTTTTCCAGCGTCTGATACAAGCTGAAGAGTTTCCAATCAGACATAAACACTTTTGAAGCCAGGGGTAACAGACTGTATCCTTTAGTTCAGTTGTCACATGTCAAACAGGTAGTTACTGAACAGCTTTGCTCTTAACCAAGAGCCATTTGGGAGTCTTCTTGAGGAAATGTGTTATGTTCTCGGGCACCAATTACTCCCTGATAAATAAAGTTAGATTTTCTCAGCTGGATATAAAGATTTTACTACAATGCACTATAAAAAAGAAGATATTAAATGAGTTACAAAATCTCCCATTGATGAATATTTATATTATTCCAAATGTTGTGTTTAGCAGAAGCAATCATAGAGTGAATAAACACATAGGGAACTCTTTGCTGTCTCTCTAATTACACATCTCGGATAAAATCCTGACACTGAAGCTGATGAAGCTGAGAATATGGCTTTTTTTAAAATACAAAGCTTTTGAGACAAATTGCCAAATTATCCTCCAGAAAGGTTGTACCAATTTACATTCCTACCAAGTTGTCATGTTCACCACATTGCTCCCTAGGTAACTTGACAAATTTATTCTTTTTAAAAAAGATTTTATTCATTTACTTTTAGAGAGAGGGGAATGGAGGGAGAAAGAGAGGGAGAGAAACATCAGTGTGTGGTTGCCTCTCATTAACCCCCTACTGGGGACCTGGGCTACAACCCAGGCATGTGCCCTAACCGGGAATCAAACCAGCAACCTTCTGGTTCGCAGGCCAGCACTCAATCCACTGACTCAAACCAGCCAGGGAGACAAATTTATTCTTAAATGTTATGCATACCCATTTGTTTGTATTCTTTAATAATCACATTTTCCCAAGTGATTCTTGCTGGCAATAAGAAAGATATTAATTACTTTTTTCATTTACTATCTCATTAATAGCATGGACTTTGGGGTCCACATAAAGTACTATATCTACTCTACCCTAAACTTCAATTTCCTCATTTAAACTATGGGAATAACCAAAGCAGTAACCCTCATGGAATTATTATAGCCACTCACTAAGAGAAAGCATTCAACCTAGTATCGAAGAACCTATTAAGCAATTGATAAAATTCAGTAAAGCGATACACTGACCAAAGCAGCCTCATACATTTTCAGAAGTCCACGTTTGGATCAATGTCATTGGCAGAGATTAGACCTTGCTCACACTCAGCATGTCAATGGCTTCAGCACACATATAGCACAAAATATTTGCTTAAATATTTCTGGCAGCCATCTCATCTTTACAATTGTTCCCCCTTTCTTTCCAGGCGTTCATTGGAAGTCTAGTGAAATCCAGCCAAAGCCAACAAAAGGCCATGTCATCACTTAAGTCTGGTTCTTCCCTCTCCACTTGACTGTAGGTCAGGGAGGTAACACTGCAGCCACGTGGTACGTGAGTAGGCTTCGGTCAGCAACAGAGGGTGTGCGCGTGAGGGTGGCCTCATAGGGTTATCATGGGGCTGAGAAGTCCTATGATCACAGCCATCACAGGATTTAACACATAACATCCTACACAACACATTCCTCACGTGTCTGTGGTGACGCTGGTGTGAACGAACCCACTGCACTGCTGCTGGTAGAAAAGCATAACACGTGCAATTATACACAGTGTATAACATAATGGTAATAAGTGACTATGTGTTTATGTATGTACTGTAATACACTTCTATCATTATTCAGAGTGTACTCTTTCTGCTTCTCAATAAAACGTTTTCTGTGAAACAGTGTGCTGTGTTACCCTGGCAGCAGCCTCATCCATCTTGCGTTGACCGTGTCTCTTGACTGTATCACTTTCTCTTTTGCTTGATTTAATCCTGTGTCATTTTGTACAGTAACCCGCTGCACAGGATTGCAGCCTGGGGGCAACAGGCTCTCCCACGTGCCCTAGGTGTGCAGCAGGCTATACCATCTGGGTTTGTGTAAGCACACTCTGTGATGTTTGCACAGTGACGAAATTGCCTAACAATGCACTTTTCAGAACACATCCTCCTCATTAAGCCGCACATGAATATAGATAGAGTTCTGACTCCCAGAGTAATTTATTCCCTGAAAGAGCTGCCTGGCACATTTGCTCAGGTTGCGTATTACACAAGGGCACCACATCTAACGGGTTATAATTCACATCTAAGCCATCTGTTTTTCATTATAACTTCATTGCCTCCAGAGATGAGTGTTTATTTATTAAGACAATTTTCCAAAAAAAAAAAAAAAAGGTAGCGCATTTTTTTTTACTAATGAACTTAATAGAACACTTTTCTGACAACTAGAAATAAAATGTCTCAGCGTTTTCTTTTTAAAATGCACATGAAGGCACCACGTGTCAGTAGGACTTGTCTTCGGGGACCTCGGTGGTTTGCGGCAGTGGACACCCGAAGCACTGAATAAAGCTGGATTCAGTTGTGACCGTGAGCACTTGTTCTGTGGAATCGCACGCAGTCCTCCAAGACCTCACCAAAAACAGGGAAGCCGGAAGCTGTTAACACCTAAACATTTTAGTTCAAGGTCAGGTGTCCAGTAGACATTGGCACTCTAGTAATTGTTATTTTTGTTTAAAAAGTGTAAATACTCGCAACTGTGTTCATAAAACACATTTTAGCTTTTGTATTTGAGTGTGACCGCGACAGTATTCTAAAAATATGACATATCTTGTGGGCACTGATATTTTCCCATCATGATTAATACAGACACACCTCATTTTACGGTGCTTCCCTTTACTGTGCTTTGTAGATATTGTCTTATTTTACAAATTAAAGTAAGACCCTACCCCAGCAAAAAAGATCATGACTCGCTGAAGGCTCAAATGGCATTAGTATGTCTTAGGGATAAAGTAGTTTTAAATTAAGGTATGTACAGTTTTGGCCATAATGCTATTTCACACTTAGTGGACTACAGTGAAGTATAAACGTAACTTTTATGTGTACTGGGAAACAAAGAACTTGTGGTTTGCTTTATTGCGACGTTCACTGTATTGCCGTGATCTGGAGCCAAGACGGCAATATCTCTGAAGTGTGCCCATATGGAGACAGTTCCAGCAAAATCACCAGAATGGTGTGTAACTTACAGTTTTTCGTTTCCAAAAATGAACCGGAAAACTGTAATTAGGCATTGCAATCACATCCAAAACAGGGATGCTAGGAAGCACTGAAGTGGTCTGGCTAAAATACAACCCACTGTTAACTTAGATTTCAGCACAAGGGTATTTTATCAGTGTTTAGCATGATTAAACCAGGTTTTTCTTTGGTCTTATCTTTCAGTGAACATTGATGAAAAAATAAACAAGATTTTCAATTAAGCTGGTACCGACTCACTCAGCTTTTGCACACAGTTTTGTAGGTAGCTGTGTTTTTTCCGAAGCTGTCTGCCAGAAACTGTTGGTCAGAAAACTAGAGTCAAGGGGTTTAGTCAAAATCACTTCATGTGGTCATGGAAATCGAAAGAGAGAACAGAATTTTCAGCGGTATGGTAACACAGAGTGTGAAGAAAGGACAGGACCACGCCCCAGCTCAATTTTCTCAGTCTATAGAAATGAAGACCAGAAGCTCAAAGCCATTTGAATCTGCCTGCAATGATGTGAACCCCCAGTGCCATTCTTCCCTTGGACATTAACATGCTCAGCGCAAGAGCTGGAGTCTTCTCCTCTTAAGATGCAGTGATTGCTTCTGTTGCTGACTCACGTGCCCCACCTTGAAGATGTCTATAACTACAAACGACTGAGGCATATTTCTTACATATATAACGTTAGCAAGGAGAGCAGATTTCTGTAGGTTTGTCTCTCTCCTCTTTGCTGTGCTGAACCATTAAGAATCTGAACCCCCGTGTCATCAAAACCCAAGCAAGAGGGTTTTGTATGCTTCCATCTCCTACACTCAAGAGCAACACATCCATGCTTTATTTATCCTTGGAGAGGATTAATTTAATTTTGATTTCCTTTCTTGGTGTTTGCTTTGGAGGTGTTCACATACACTGCTGAAATGGACGAGAACTTGGCAGTGAGGAGGCTGCAGTGTAACGTATATCCCTTCAGCCTCGCTCCGCCGACTTGGCGAGGCTGTCCATGGAGGCCGGGGGACAGCCTCGTCTCCCAAACAGGAGGCAGAAAAGCGGGTAAAGAAAAAACAAAGACCAAGTCCTCTACTGGTGATCACAGCATTGCACAAAGGTTGGCACACTTAATGTTTCAGGCGAATGGTGTCCTCCAGGCTATTACCTTTCTTAAGACAGGAAGCTAATTGTTCTGGAAGAGAAGTAAAAATTCAGAATTCCCCACTGTCCTTTTCTCCCACTGCCCAGGTGTTGGTATTTAAAAAATGGCTGGTCAGGGTGATAGTTCAGAAACTAAATCCACGTGTAACTTGAGATACAGATCCCGAGACCTGCTGTTACACTAAAAAACCTTTTCTGACTTTGATCAATGACTTTTAATAAAATTCTCTCCAAACTAGGTTATTTCCACATCTTGGCTATTGTGAGTAATGGTGCAATGAACACGGGAGTGTAAATACCTCTTCAAGACCCTGATTTTAATTTTTTTGGATAAATACCCAGAAGTGGAATTGCTGGATCATATGGTAGTTCTATTTTTAATTCTTTGAGGAACTTCATACACGTTTTCCACAGCGGCTGCTGCCTTTATACTCGCACCATCAATGAACAAGGGTTTCCATCTCTCCACACCCTCGCCAGCACCTGTTATTGTTTGTTTCTTGACCATAGCTGTCCTAACAGATGTGAGGTGCTATTTCATCATGGTTTTATTTTGAATTTCCTGGATAAATAAAGAAAAAGTGGTATATACTTACAATAAAATATTATTCAGTTTTTAAAAAGAAGTAAGTCCTGCCACATGTGATAACACGCATGAACCTGGAAGACATGATGCTAAATGAAGTAAGTTAGTCACAGAAGGACAACTACTGTGTGATTCCACTTACATGGGGGGTCTTGAATAGTCAAACTCATAGAAGCAGAGAGTGGAATGGTGGTTGCCAGGGGCTGGGGTCAGGGGGAAACGGGTAGTCACTAAACAAAGGTTATGAAGTTTCAGTTGTGTAAGATGATTAAGTCTAGTATTGCACACTTTTAAAAAATTCTCCCCAAGCTAAGAAAAGATTTCACTGAGAAACAGATAAGAATTAAAGCTCACACTTTTTAAAAATATCTATTGATATTCAATATCTCCCCTACACAGAAATATCTTAAGGACAGTAACTATATTCCATAAACATTCCTCTACCTCCAAAATAATAGTATGGTACTGATGAGCCATAAGTTGTACTGCTATTGATAAGGACAATAAAAATTATGATAATTTAGCTAACATGAAAGAAACTTTTAACATGTTCATTTTCACCACAAGAACTTAACAGTTCGACATTAAAGGGTGCTACTTTTAAAGTTAAAGACCATATTTAATTTTCAACTTTGCAAGAAAAGAATATCAAATGGCAGGTGTGCAGTGCTAGGCCAGAGATTTCCCAGGTAGGATGCTTAATGACAAGCTGCTCCACCGCTGTCAGGATTTATCATGTGGAACATTTTCTTGGGGGCCAGTTCATGAGCTCTTTCTTAGCTGAAAAGCATTTGTTTCATCTTCTGTTTCAAGTCTCAACCAAGTGTTTCCCTTGGCCAGCCCCTCATGAGGAGCAGGGCCCTGCAGTGTGGTGACCCATGGCCTCACTGCTGTAATCGGAGCCTTAAGCCAGAAAGAAGTGTCCTCAACACAGAGACGAGTGCTTGCAGAAAATCAGAAGGATGAAACATTTAACCGAGTAGGAGGTTTTTTCCATCTCTATAGGAAATATTATCAATAAGACTATCTGAGATAGACACTAAGACCAGAAAAAGTGTTGCTTTGAAAAGCCTGAGTGAGATTTAAAAAAGAACACTAAAACAGAAACCTTTACAGTTGTTTTCTAAAAACACTGCCATATTTCTGCTTCTCAACTTAAAAAGTCTAGTGAAAACCTTGGCATCCACTACTGCATTTTAAGGATCAAAGAGCAAGGTCGAGAAAGAATCTGAGACCAATCAGGTATGAGAGCAGAGAAGTGAAGAAGAAATATATCTCAAAGTCTTCCCTAGTTCGCTTGCAAACCAAGTCATTATCTAAAGGTCATCTGCAAAGGGTTTAGAGTCACAGAATTTTGGAGCTGGAAAGCGCCCTCAGAGATGGTTTCGGTCTCATTTTATGAATAAGCAAACTGAGGCTTTAGGAAGTTAGACATCATGGTTAAGATTAATTAGAGAAATGAGAGACCTTAAACTTTCTGACTTACTTCTTTCCCTTTATACAATATTAGGTAAAAAATATAAACACAGTTAAAAGTGTAAAAGTTGTAACTTCAAAGATCATAGCACAACCCTTAACAGCCATTCACGGGCTGTGCACTTAGCCATTGCACATTGACGGCCTGCTCTGGGCAGGCCAAAGCACGGGTGAGTACCTGACAGCTAGCAGGACTCAAAACTGCCTTTATATTCAGTAAGAGAATGTTCCAGACACCACGGAAGCACTGAAAACTGAGTGCTGAGCTCTGGCTGGGATTGTCAGAGAAGACTCTCAGAGGTAGGTAGGGATGCTTGAGTTGCATCTTAAAGAATGAGTAGACCTGAGCCCTGGCTGGTGTGGCTCAGTGGTTGAGTGCTAGCCTGCAAATCAAATGGCCGCTGGTTCAATTCCCAGTCTAGGGCACATGCCTGGGTTGCAGGCCAGGTCCCCAGTAGGGGGCGTGCGAGAGACAACCACACATCAATGTTTCTCTCCTTTCTCCCTCCCTTCCCCTCTCTAAAAAATAAATAAAGTCTTTTTTAAAAAATGAGTAGACCTGAAACTAATACAAAATAATATTTAGTGTAAACAGTAATTGAACAATAAAATAAAATAAAAATAAAAAAATTTGCCATAAAAAGTTAACAAAAAGAACGAGTGGAAGTTTGCTTACAGGGTTGGGGGAAAATAATAATTCAGAAAGGTGGGAACATCATGTGATCAACCAGCACAGTGGTATTTTGGGGAAAGTTTAGGTAGGCTGGTCTGGCTAATATGTGTTGTTCAGAGCAGAATGGTAAGTGAATTTCAAAGCTAGGCAGGAGCCTTGTATGACATGCAAAGGAGCTACAGCTTTATCTTGGAGCCTATCATTTCCCAAAATACAGGGTGTGACAAAGGAAGGTTTATAGTTGTTCATATGGAAAATAAAATAATAATTGATAAATAATGATAAATAGTAAACTCTGTACTTCACATATTCACAACTGTAAGCCTACTTTGCTCAGTCCTGTGTATGTCCTGGAGTACTAGTCTGAGAAGATGATCTATGGAAAAACAAACAAACAAAAATACATAGTGCACCCCTGAAAGATCACAACTCCTAATATTGTATTTACAGTTTCAAATATCCAGCAAAAAAGAATGACTCTCAATTTTGGTTTTACCTAGCATTGAGACAAAGGCCGTGATTTGAATAAACATGCTAAACAACTGCTACTTGGAACACAGTTTGGGGAAGGCTGCTGTGCATGATGAAGAGTCAGTGGAGCTTATTAACAAGAGGATCGTTCAGTTGGCCGTGTGATGAAGAACACCAGATGCAGTTAAGAATTAAGAAAGACAAAATGAGAATTAAGTGGAGCCACTTCATTCCAGATGGAGAGGGGAGATCCCGGGAGCTGGAGCAACATGATTTAGAGATAGTACGTGGAGTACATGATTTATGGAGAGTACACACAGCCATTTGGAAGCAGTGAAACTCTGCTTTACAAAAGTCCCGTCTCTAGCGTTCCCTTGTGTTCTCAGTCTTGTAATGAATGTCACCATTACTCTAGATGACATTCTGGTGGCCAAGTTCTACCATCCCAAAGTCGTGAAAAAATAATAAAGGAATAAAACAATTGTATACTTCTGTTTGATGGTCTCCCAAATCTAGCCTCAAACCAGGGAGTGAGCATTCACACAATAAAAGGAATGGTCCTATTAAAAGCAACCAAACACACTCAGAATCTTTCAAACTGCAACAGGACAGACTGCCCAGCACCTACAGAACGGGGGGGAATTTACGGACTGCAGGGTAGCAGGAGTTTCATTCAGCAAATCTGTGGGGATGCGAGCCCGCTGAGAGAGGCAGCAGCAGCAGGCACCGAGGGCTGAGCAACGAAAATGGCGTCCTGCTGTGTATCTCCTCCCAGGCATAGTCCACGCAAAATAAGACCTTACATGCAGGCTCAGGAAGGAACTACTTCTTTTGAGCACTTATATATGCTAATCTGAAATGGTGAATAAAAGCAATGAAATAGACTTTTTCAGCCTTTAGAGGTCAAAACTGTAATCCAAAATATCCAGGAAATTGAGATGCTATGAGATTATTTGTTAAGTTTTTCAGATAATGAGTAGTCCATCTTTTATTATGTATTTCAGATAATGTGTAAATTCAGGAGAAAACCTTGCATATACAACATTTTTAACAATCAGAAGATGCAAACATGGGTATGATAAAATCAAAGTTCAATTATAGTAAAAATTCTTTCAATTAGTATCTGGGTAATATAATACAACATTCTGAATGTGATGCATATTTTGGCTCAATTGTTGTTTTAGGGAGTTAACATTCCGTTGCAGGCACTGCAACCAATGCGGTATACATGTGATTGCTGATTTATCTTGTGTTTCAACAGAATGCAGATAATCTATCTGAACCTGAACGCTGCAGTTGGAACAGTTCTTTGGGGCAAGCCCGCTGAGAGCAGGTTCGTCCACGCGGCCAAGACCGCAGACTGTCACGGACGCGCTGCTCTGAACTCCCGGGCTCCTTCTGGAGGTCACTTTGGGAATCTGAATGATCTGTCCAAAGTAAATGCTGTCAGTCTGTCCGAGCAAACAAGAACCTTCCAGTTAACTAAGAAAACTTAACATGTTTCAATAACAGCAACACGAAAACCTCCTACAGATGGCAAAATATCAGAATCACCTGGATAATGATCAATTGTGTTTTTGTGGTCAAGAGAGATTGGGTTGCACTGTAACCCAATGGCGGGGGGGGGTTGCTATAATGTTGAAATGTAATAATTTCTCTCTTCCTACCTTTTTGGTAAACCTGAAAACTCTTAGGGAGAACAGCGAAATTCCAAACTGTGTGCGTTACAACTGCAAACATTGTGGATTAGAGTTATTCCCTCAAGTGATGGAGCAGTTCATACAGCAAGCTCCTCTTCTGAAAAAGACCCTCAGACTCAATCTGGTTATATTTGCTACGCAGAATTCCACTATCTCTAAATATCGCTTTTAAACGTGAGAGCCGTTTTGGCAGTTTTCTTCAACAACCTTGATCTTCTTGAAATACAACTTTTAAGCAGTCAATAATTGGGTCTGGTCCTTAACAACTTTACAAAAAACCCTCATCATATATCTGTTTCTAAAATGTAAGAGCTGGTATTCAATAAAATAGCTATACCAGCAAGAAGCTACATGAAGTATTCGAGTTATGCACAGAGTGTCTGATAACAGTAACATCTTTTATGATGTTAATCATAAAATCATATGATGTTAAGGCCCTGCTGGGCCTGCAGTGACCCCAGGCCATGGCAGCGGATCACCCCCAGATCTTACTCTAGTTTGCAAGGTAGCTCCTCACAATTCCACTTCAGGGCTGAGGAAATGGCAATTCAGGAAGAAGCTTGATATTGCACAGCAAGTAGTAGAACTGTCTTTGAACCAATCTGCAGAACTCTTTAAAGCCTTCACTTATTTTCCTCTCCATAATATTACAGTGCAGTGTGAGTGATTTCCCCATCACACCTAACTTACATCCAAATGCATGTTCACACGTGAAGATAATTTGCTCAGGGAATTCCCAGTTGCTTTGTCCAGTTGCTTCTATTTATTCACATATTTTTTTGAACTCTTCCTTTGGGAATTTCAGAGTTTAAAACATAAATGGCGACAAAACTCTGTTCTTTAAACATGTGTTTAGTGAATACTACAAAAAATAATAAGGAGCAAAGATGTATAAATAATATGGGTTATTAGGCTTAGGATGCTATTCTGGGTCAAAAATGAGCTATACATAGAAGCAGAGATTAATTTTCTTCTGTGGTTCACAGAAGACAATTCCAAGGAGACCTGAAAACGGTTAAGCAGTGGTAACATTGCTGGAGTCAGTGCACGTTCTTACCATGTGACCACTCCAAAGGACAAAATTCATTTTCAAGAATAATGGCGACTTAAAAACATTGCTGGACTCGGCACATGTTCTTCCCATGTGCTCCAAAAGAAAAAAAATCACATTCAAGAATAACATCCACTTAAAACTTCATTTCTATGTTTCATGGTCAATGTTTACTGTAAGTTAGCCACAAGGACTCATTCCAAGACTTTACTCTGAGAACTAAGGGATTACTAGATGACTATGTTTCTAGAGAATAATAAGCCATCATCAAAGATGAGAGTTGTTTTCTGTCTGATTATTTTGCATTTTTCTCTAACTTTGATGCCTTTAAAGGTTTAAGAAAACTCCATTCAATATCTTTTCAGCATCTCTCTCAAACCATACTTTGGAACATCTGGAAAATCTGGTAGGACCTTGAAAAGAGGCTAAAAATAGCAATAAAATACACTTTCAAAATAGAAAGGAAAAGGACAGGTGGATAACTGACAAGGATTAAATTTAGGAAAATAAATTACAAAATCACTTTTAAATTTACAACTTCAGATTTTAAAAGACCTCCTAGAATATTATTTCCACCATAAAAACCTCTCTGTGAAAAGAGAATCAATTTTAGAAACTAAATGAAAACATTGTTAATATATCTAATTTTAAACATGAGGAAAAAGAGATGTAATACTGGCCAAAGGTGTTTGAACCACATAAAACAAACTCCAAGGATGTTTTAAAGACTTAGAGTTCTTTAAAATAATACCTCTTTCAAGTTGCCTAAAAGTTATTACTTGCTGATGTTCCTGGAATAAATCCACTTAGAGACACTAAGAATCTTGAAAATATACCTCTTTTTTTGTGTTCTTATATGGCCAAGAAATAAAGACATAGGGACTAAGTACCGTGGTTTTCTCTTTCCTTGAGAAGCAGGAAAAATGAAGTGGAGGTCCCTGTCATTTGCAGAACCTAGAATTTAGCATGGCCTGAATGCAGGTTGTTCTTTTTTTTCTAACTTTAAAATAATTTGTACAGCAACTAACATTATCAGCATTAGTAGCTCCTGCCAACAGAGGCAGTTTCAAACCTACTGTAAATGCTTATAGCAAAAGGGACTTTTGTTAGTAAGATGTCTCTTTGGCCCAAGACACTTAAAACTCTTTATAAAGGTAGTGTATTTTTCTGTGTCTGTATCTCCATTCATAAAGCCCAAACTTTGAAGACCCTAGAAATCAAAGCTGAATCTTCTCATTACTGAATGAACCAAATCATCTAAATATTTGTTTTGGTTTTTATTCAACATTAGGCATCTAAATTTCACCACAGTTGATACAACTCTTGGACTTTGCTATACCACTCCTTTCTTTGGTGGTCACTGAACCTAAAAAAAGCCATTCAAGAGAGCCCTGGCTGGTGTGGCTCAGTGGATTGCGAGTGGGCCTGCAAACCGGATGGTCGCCGGTTTGGTTCCCAGTCAGGGCACATGCCTGGGTTGCAGGCCAGGTCCCTAGTGGGGGTGTGTGAGAGGCAACCACAATTGATGTTTCTCTTCCTCTCTTTTTCCTTCCCTTCTCCTCTGTCTGGAAATAAATAAATAAAATCTTTTTTTCTTTTTTTTTAAAGAACCATTCAGAGGCAGACAAAGTAGTTTCATCTTAAACCCTATGTCTGGGTTAGGAACTTCCTAATCTCAAGTCGTAAAAATTGAAAATATTTACTAGCCCAAGCCTCAGCTTGGCCAATTATTAATCTAGAATTAGTGTGAGTACATATTTATTTTCTAAACTTCTAATATTATGAACCAGTGACTAGAATTTACTATGGTCCATCAATATGTCCCCAGAAAATTTCTCTTTCATTTGTTAAAAAGAAAAAACAAACAGAAAAATGTACTAGAGGTCTCCAATCTTCACCGCAGAGTAACAGTACAAACAAGGTCATAATGTACCTTGTAACAGACTACTGATATTAAAATCAAAGGCTTGACGTCAAATTAATAAATGACCAGCTAAGATCAAGCCAGAGATAAAAGCTCTGCTTGGAGCCAGCAGATAATACAAAATGACAAAGAGAGAGCTCCCACTTTACTTTTGTTTTCCCTGGCAATACATATGAGCTACTATTTAAAAATAGTGAAAAAAAATAGGTAAATGTAAATGATTAAAAAAAGAATAAAGAAACACAGAGCATAGTTACTATATGATCCAAGAGTTCCTTTTCAGCTTCAGGTTAAATAATTCCCAGAGTACCAGTATGCACCTAAAAATCACTGAACACAATATTTAAATAAGTGTAGAAAATGCAAATGATGCCAGAAGAAGACAATATATGCATCAATGCTAGGATTTTCAAAAAATGAGCAAGTGCACTCCCCAAACCAGTGCAGTAGACACTACTATGGAGTAGTACGGGATAGTGCGAAGTAGCTCTAGGTCAAAGCAGCACTCATTAATAGTAAGCATGGCTTTACTATGGACAACAAGCTCAAATTTATTCTTGGGTGATTACACCAATAAATATAATTCATAAATCTAGTGAACAGTGTATGTGGTCTTCTGAGAAAGCCACTCAGAACTATCATGTACTCAACTTTATGACCAAGAACAACAAAGGATAAAAAGATTATTTCGGTGGATTTTATCAAGTTGAATGTACCAATCCAGGAATCAATGTCAAATTTGGGAGGACTTGTTTCTGGCAGATCTCTCTTCAGACTCCACTGTGACCTACTCAGTAGTTCATCAGTAACTCACTGAAAGAACAGCAACTCTGTTGAATGAAAGAGTAGTATCTCTCAAATATAGATGGTCTGAAATGTTATATTAATCCCCAAACTATAATTTAAAACAACAATTTTTAAACCTTGTTCAAGGGCTCAAACACTAAGTTCCAAGTACAGGGTTGGGAAGAAATGATTAGCAATGGCAGGATGTATGAAAAGACTTTTCAGATATTTTGACAGTAAACATATTATGATCCAATGATCATAAGTTGAATCAACACTGAAAAATATGTGAAAAATTATTTTTATTTGGGGCCAATTTAAGTAAGTGGTAAACAAATTATAATCTGTTCATAAAACAGCATCTAGAATGATGAACAGCCTCAAAACCATAGCAAATTCTGATGCAGAAAATTGCAAGATAATGTTGTTCCCACTGTGGCAATGAGGGGAAAACAGACAATTGTGATTCTTATCTGAAAGTTCAGCTCATAAAGCAACTGATTCCCAGGAGAGACTGGAGACAACCTTGGGCAGGATACCAATACTAAATGCCTACATCCATGGTCACCATACAAATAAGAAGAACTCAGCTAAAAGGTCAATGGATTATTAAAGACCACATTTGGACTACAGGCTCAGCTCAAAACAGCTGAAAGTCCAAGAGACATGGTGATTTTTACTCATTAATATGTTTTTGCACTGGTTTCCACCAGACCTCACAGTAAAAATTTGGGGGCAGGGAAGGAGAATGGAGGAAACCCTTCTCAGTGGTGCTGGTGTGCAAGAGGTGATCAGCTACTTTTGGGGACAGGCATCGAACAAACATTCCCTCTTTTCCTGAATCTTTCTTTTATTAAAGGCATACACTTTAAGCCACAAGGAAGAAAAGTACCTTAATATGCTGAGGAATAAAGATAGAAATAACAGCCAACCTCTTGTCAGATTCATGCAAGTCAGAAGACACAAAAGTAGCATCTTAGGTGGACTAAAAACAAACAAACAAACAAAGAAACTTTGCAACTAACATTGTACTTGATGGTAGGTAGACTCATCTCAGAATCCTACACCCTGTGAAAACATCTGTTAAAAATGAAGTAATAGTAAACACTTTATTAGACAAAGAAAAGCTGAATTTATTACCAAAGACCAAAGAAAATAAATGTTAAAGGAATTTCCTCAGAAAGGAGTGTTACCAGATTAAAATTTGAATCTTCAAAATGTAACAGTGAACTCCAGAAAAGATAAAAGTGAAGGTGAGTATTAAAGATATTTTTATCTTTCTAAAGATAACTGAACATCTAAGTCACAGAGTTACATGAGTTATAGGGTTTATTTATATCATAAGTGCAAGTAAAATCCGTGGCCATAGCACAACAGTTGGAAGAGAGAAGGTAGATTTGACCTGTTACAAGGTTCTTACATTACGTGTAAAATCCTATAGTATTATTTGAAGGTAGACTGCAGTAAGTTAATGATGTATACTGTGAACCCTAGAGAGAATGCCCTCAAATAAAGAATTAAGAAACAGAGATTAACAGAAAAACAAGAGTATGATAAGGTGGGATTATAAAAAGCATAACAAAGCAATACAGAAGAAAGCCAGAAAAGAGGAAGAAAATTGTAATAGAATGAAAAGAAGACTGCTAGTAAGATTATAGATCTGAAGTAAATCACGTTGAAAATTACATTAAATATAAAGAATATGAACACCCCAATTAGAAAAAAATAATCTGAAGATATAATAAATGGACTTCAAGAGCAAGATCCAATGATCTCAATAGATGATCAATAATGGCAAACAAAGCAATTGACAAAATCTCACACCTATTAATAATAAAACCTCTTATCAAACTAGGATTAAAAGGAAATTTTCTTCAACCTGATAAAGGATGTCTACAAAAAACCCCTACAACTAACATTGTGCTTAATGGTAAAAGACTGAGTGTTTTCCCCTACGATTGGTAAGGATGTATGTGGTTTCCTCCTCTATTCAATATTGTACAGGGCCCTACTAATGCAGTAAGGCAAGGCAAATGAACAGAAGGCACACACGTTCGAAAGAAGTAAAACTGCCTTTATTTACAGATGACAATTACCTACCTGGAAAATTCCAAAGAACTGACAAAAAAAGCTCTAAGAACTAGTAAGTGACCTTAACATTAGTAATTTTAAATTATATTTGCATCATCCTACGATCAAAAGGTGAAAGGCAGAAAGAACTAAATGACTATTCAATATAACAGATTGCTCCTTAACAGCCAGACACATGGAAAAATCACATAAACTACTCAGGGGCTTCAAGAAACTATAGTTGTCCCATCCTACAATTGCATCTGAAAGGAATTTGAAGGGAAAGCAGTGAGGTTCTCAATCTTAGACAATGCTGCAATATGTCATAGGAAATGCAGCAAAAATAAAGGAAAATGGAACCAGAATCACTTCAAAATCATTACGTTACACTTTGAGTTCTACAAAAGGGACATAAATGTGCTATGTGTATAAGACTGTGTGAGGAGCCTAACACACCATCAAGTGTATGCATATCATCTAACAGCCCGGCTCTGCTGTCATCAATTTGTTCTCAAGCCAATGTGTGGGCAATAATAAACATTAAACTAACAATAAATTTGTTTGCTTTCATGTGATGGGAGTTTGGCAAAATACAGTGGATGGCTACACATCCTCAGGAAAGCTACAAGGAGGTTTGAGTAGGTGCCTCCCCCACTCCCCGTAAATTTCTCTTCTTCAAATTCCAGCATCCAGTCCTTCCTGTGGAATTTTGATCTACGTCAGTGATTGGTAGTAATGGCAATGGTTCTGTTTCTTGTGAAAACTGAGAAAGTAAAAGAGTGAGGGAGTAAGAAATGTACTCATCAGAGGGAATGGAATGGGAAGAATCAAAATGCTTCCATTAGAGCTTGGCCTACCACTGAGCATCCATGCCTATTGGGGACACTCTTGCTGACTCATTCCTCAGGGGGTTATTCCAGGGAAAATAAAGTGGGTAACAGGATCTCTCAATTGTACAAATAATATCCTGTTGGGTAGAAACTGTGATGGTGATACAAATTTCACTATCATGTATTTTTCATAGTCATTTTGATTGTAAAATCAACCGTGTCAAATACAAAGTCTATAGAATCATCTAAAGTTTACAGTTTCTTCCACATCCAATATCTCCTCCAAATTGTAAGCCCAATTTGGTGTGTATTTTCAATATTCCAGGCATACCTTGAATTACTAAACTTTGTTTATTGGGCTTTGCAGATACTGCATGTTTTTACAAATTGAAGGTTGCAGCAACCCTGCATAATTCAAGTTTATAGGTGCCATTTGCTCACTCTGTGCCTGTGCCACATTTGGGTAATACGTGCAATGTTTCCAAGTTTTCCATTATTAGTATATGATATTTCATTAACATTATTATATTACGGTGATCTGTGATTAATGATCTTTGACATTACTAGCGTAATTGTTTACGGTCACAAACTATGCCCATGTGAGACTTCGAACTTAAATGATAAATGTTGTACGTGCTCTGACTTGCTCCACCAACTGTTTTCCTCTCTCTCTCCCCCTCTCCATGGGCCTCCCCATTTCCTGACACACAAAAGTATTGAAATTAGGTCAGTTAATAGCCCTGCAATGTCCTCTAAGTGTTCAAGTGAAAGGAAGGGTCACATGTCTCTCACTTTACATCGAAAGCTGGAAACGATTCAGCTCAGTGAGGAAGGCACCTTGGAAGCTGAGAGAGGCCAAAAGCTAGGCCTCTTGCACCAAACAGTTGGCCAAGTTGTGAACATTCTTGAAGAAACTTAGAAGTGCAACTCAGTGAATAAGCAGTTGGTAAGAATGCAAAACAGTGTTACTGTCTATGTAGAGAAAGTTTCAGTGGTCTAGCCAGAAGATTTAACCAGCCGCAATACTCCTGTAACACCAAAGCCTAACCCAGAGGAAGGCCCTATCTCTTTTCAATTCTGTGAAAGCTGAGAGAGGTGAGGAAGCTGCAGAAAAAAGTTGAAGGTAGCAGAAGTTGGTTCATGGGGTATAAGGAACTTAGCTGATAGAAGAAGAGGCAGGGTTTGAGAAGGTTGACCCCAATTTTGAAAGAAGTTCTAGTGTGGGTAAAATGCTATCAAGCAGTATTACATGTTACACAGAAATCCTTTGTGAAAGGAAGAGTCGATTGATGTGCTGGGTGTCATTGTTGGCTTATGCCAAGGAACTGCCACAGCCACACAGCCTTCAGCACCCAGCCCTCCTCTCCGACCGGTCAGCAGCCATTAACATGGAGGCACAAACCTCCACCATCAAAACGGCTTTGGCTCACTGAAGTCTCAGCTGATGGACAGCATTGGTTAACAATAAAATGTTTTTAATTATGGTGTGTACATTGTTTTTAGACATATGCTATTGCATACTTAGTAGACTAAAGTATAATAAAAACATAACTTCTATATGCATGGAGAAACAAAAAAAAAGTTTGTGTGACTTGTGTTATTGAGATATTCACTTTATTACAATGGGCTGGAACCAAACCCCCAATATATCCAAGGTATTAACTTTTCTTATAAGGTGTTTATATCTATGATCTTTTATATCACAATGAGATTATACTTTTATGTTTGCATTTTATAAAATATCAGAAACAGTCTTCCAAGGTGATACGTATAGACCGGCTTTAACAGCACTATAGAACCCCAGACGATGGATATAACCCTCCTGACACCCTCACTGTCCTTCTGATGACCATTCCACTGTTCCCATGGTTCCTATTCCAAAGAAGCCTGTGAGAAACATCCCTGTTTGCATTTATGTGTGCTTGTATTTATATATCTTAGAAATCGAATGTGTTTGGTTTTGGATAAATCTCTGTAAATGAAGGCCCATGTTTTAATAGTACAAAGTATTGCCACGTCACAAAGCCTCATGCTTATACAGTCCCACCAACAGGTATAAGGGCAATTTCCTACACACTTACAAGCCCTGAATTTTAACTATATTTTCAGTTTTAACAAATATGATGGTTGAAACCTGTGATATTATGATTGTTTCCCTAATTATTCAGGGATTACGCAGCTTCTATTTGCATGTTTGTTTGTTTTTTTAATGGATTGTCTGTTATATAATATGCATATTTTTTTCCTTTTCAGATGTTTCAAATCTTTAATTGTTTGGATTGTAATTATCTTCTCCCAGCCTATGATTTATCTTTTGACCTTGTATGTGTTTGACTCTGTCAGATTTTTAGTTGCAAATATAACTTATTCTTACTGGTGTAAGTAGAAAAGGTCTTTATTAAAAGGTGCAAGGTAGATTACAGAAGTTCTAGGGAGAAACATACAGCCAACCTCTGAGGTTACAAAACTAAGGAAAATGTCCAAACTAAGCTGCTGCACTGTTCCACCAGATACTTATTCTGCCCTCTCCCAAACCCCGACGTGCAGAATGTCTCTGCCATTGCTGGTTCCAACAGGTAGATGTTTCTCTGTTGCTCTCAACATTCATCCCTTGAAGCACCTCCTTCTTCACATCATGCTTTTCTGAATCAGAATTTACAATGGATGCATCTTATTGTAAGGCCAAAGTCTCAACACTAGCTGCAAGGGAGCCTGGAAAGGTGGATTTTTGGCTTCTACCTAAGGAAAATAGAATTTATAAAGACTATAATTCCTCAAACATCAAAATGACACTCAAAAGTTGCTGGCCAGCCAGTAAACATTGAAAGACGATGTCCTTTAATGAAGTCTTGGCTTCACAAATGTTTACATTTCTTGAAATCAAGTGTCATATTTTTTCTTTATATAAGTTTATGGTTTTAGTCTTGCTTTCAAAAAAAGACCATCAGCACATGATAATTACACAGATATTCTTTTGTGTCTTCTAATACTGCTGTGGTCTTATTTTTAGTATTCATATTTTCATCTATCTGTAATTTTTGTTATATAAACATATGAATAAAATTTTAATCTCTCCCGAAAGCACAGCCCTTTTTTCCAATTGTATTAATTAAATAACACACAATTTATTCACTGACTTAAGCCATCTTTAATATGTTAAATAATCTCTATTTGTTTTATAGAATTGTTTGTTTATTGCAGGCCAGTACTGTACTATTTTGCTTAAAGTTTAGGATTTCATTTCTAGTAGGGAAAGTTTGCTGCTCCTCCATTTCAAAATTTTTTTGGCAATTTTCATGTTTATTCTTCCATATACACATTAGAATCACTTATGTGTTCCAAAAGAGGGAAAAAAATGAATTCTGATTGGAACGGCATTAAATTTATTTTAATTTCAAAAGAAGTGACATTTTTATGATATTAAGTCTTCCGATCCAAAACATGGTCTGTCTTTCCATTTATCTGGGTTTTGTTTTATATCCTTCACTATAATTTTATAGTTCTCTTCGTAGAGTCTTTCTCATTAAATTCATTCCTAGGTATTTCATGGCTTTATTCCTACAATATTATGAATGGGATTTCTCTCATTTCCATTTTTATAGTGTCAATTTGGCCTGCTTTTCTAACTCCATTTGATTCTATAGTATATAAAACATATGGTCTACCTTTCATGTAATTCTCAGGTAATTTAATCTTTTTAATATAAAATAAGTTTGATTGGACACATGACCATCTCCTAATTGAAATAACTTTTCATTCACAGAACTTACTATTTTTTTCAAATTGGCACATTAACTAGATATTCAGCATCTAGAGCCTGTAGCTTCCATTTGTCTTCACTGTAATAACAACTGTGTGCATGTACATCCTTACTGTTTACAAAAACAATGTTACCTTGCAATTTCGCATGATCATAAATTACTCGGATTCACATGAACTTAGGCATTCACAGCTTCTCAAAGTTTATTTCTAACCTGACCTACATATTCAAGTCTTTAGCAAATATTGTGAAAGTATCTGTTTCTCTACATAGAACCTATAGTTGCCATTTCCAAATGATTGTGAAATCAGGGGTCACCACATAAACAAAGAAGTTTTATTTTTCCCTTAAAATGCTCATAGTATTTTAAACAACAAAAAAGAAGGATTGCAAACACAAGATAACAGAAAAAATAATTCTTCTCCTCTGCACAAAATGATCGAGGTTGGGGGCCCTGGCAAGTGCCGGGTTCTGGAGATGACGCACGATGAGCACAGGACAGCAGAGTGATGGCACTTCCGGCGGCAACAGTGACCTGGGGCTGGCAATTCAAGGTACGGGCAAGGCTTTGTGAGTCTCCAAGTCGTGCAACTGGTTTATCTTCTCCATGTGCAGCGTCTACATCATCTATTAAGTAAATGAGCTATTCTAATTCTCACTGGGGTCTCTCTCTCCATTTTCATGTTCCAAAATACCAAGTTTTAGAAGTGGACCCTGTTGCTCCCTCAAAACCATGGGAAATGTTGACATGTCTGAACCCATGGAAACAACAATTTCAGACGCGGTGAAACCACAACTTTCACGCAAACCGATCAACACAGTTTGTTTGTAAAGGCGCTGTACCACAGCCTGGGTTGTGGCTGCTTATGGCAGCAGACATACAGAAGTGCTGATTAACTGAGTCAAAAGCTGTATTTCTGTATCCATTCAGACACCACGGGAAGAAATAGAGCCTCTGCTTATCTGCACACCTTGGAGTGGCTGACAGAGGATGTTCAAATGCGACTTGGACTAAAATGTGTGTGGAAATTAGAAGCCATCTTGCGGCGTCCACTTTAGGGGCACGTGTGTTTCTGAAGCCAGGCCCTCCGCACGTGCCATGGCCAATTAGCCAGCTCCCAGTTTACAGTCAGATCAGCTTGAGCCATATTCTGAGAAATTTTTGAGCATGCGCATAGTATGCAAACATAAAAATGAACGTACACAACTTTCAACATGTAGTTTATATTCCGCAGACTTGTAATTACAAAACCCACATGTATATGTCTAAATAAAGTAAGGCTTACAGTGGAATCCTGTTACATGACTTTTAAAATCTAAAATGAAATTTTAAGCTCCACTCTTCCAAAATTTATCCAATACGCACAGAGAAAAACCACCAAAAATGTTAGACAATATTTCTCATGGTTCAGTGTTTCAATAGGCCGAAGCAGGAGCCTGTTTTTCTAATCAGGAAGTTTCTCTGTTTCAGAGATTAGAGCTTTGGGGAATAGTCAAAAGATTTAAATCCTTTAAATAACCTTGAATCCTTCAGGTATTAAATTCAAGACTAAAATGAGCCATAAGTAATAGACACCAAGAATATTAAAATTGAGAGGTGGCTACCAAACATGTATTAGGCACTCGAACTATTATAAAGTCTATGGCTTGGCAGTAAGTAAACTGCTAAACAACAGTTTGGGGAATTTGTTCTTGTTTTATATAAATTTCCCTCATGTCTAGAATTGAGGCAGATCATCATGCTTTTTTAATCTCATCTTTGAACAAATGGATTCCTAGGCTCCTTTCTCAATTTTGTAAATGAGTCTCATTTAAGACCCCGCCATTTACACAACAAGGTAACCATATGTGAATTACTGTTTTCATTTAGCCTAACTTGGAAACCATTCAGGGGTATTCAAGGAGTTACAGACCCTTACCCTGAATAAAAATAAACAAACCATTCTCTAAGAAATAATTGGTTCCACTGTCTGTGGGAATAAAAACAAGTTTAACTAAGTCTAATCAGTTCACTGTTTGGTGTATTTGACTCAAACGTAGTAAAATGGTCATTTGCATGGCCATGAACCTGATTTCCATGTGTTGACAGGTTTGCAGCTGCTACATGCTGTTTACTGGTTCTCCAAGATTGTGTCAAAGTCATTCATGTTTCCAGTAAAATCCAGGGCAAGTTTCTGTAAATAAATAGCACACTGAGCAAAAGCGATCTCATTTTGGTCATACACAGTCGGGACAACTGAAGGAGCGTCATTTCTGGTAGCTTCTGGGCAGAATCCCCAGAGGGAAATGACAGCATCACTGTAGATAAAAGTAGGAAGGACAAACGGGTGCAACAAGCCCATTTTATTTCATTAACTTTTCCCACTAAGGGTGACTTTTTTGAGAATTGAAATCAGCTTCACATTTTATCTTGCTCTTTCTGTTGGCCAATGGCTCCTACAACCTACCTTCCTTCATTTTTAATTCTGCTCCTCAAGAGCTTCAGTGGACTTACAACACACTGTTCCAGATGGGTGAGTGGCAAAGGACTTGGAAAATTTTGATAAACTTTCTCTCAGAAATGTAATCCCTATCAAGGAAATCAAGCTCATAGGTCACGAGTCTTTTGATAGTGGACCTGAATAAAGGTTATCAGCAATTCCAGACAAGCTCTGAAACGAAATCTTAAGGCCTTTCTTTCCTCTGGGTTATTTAGCACAAACTTCCACAGTCTGAATGAAATCTGCTTACAAAACTGTGCGTGAATGAAGCTAGAGGCTGAGGTGTTGGACAACAGCTTGAGAAAAATCCTTTATACTCAACAATGGGTGCTAGAAAGGAGGAGAAGAGAGAAGCCAGACAGAATGTAGAAGCTACTTTTGAGTAGAGAAGTTTCCGAGTACAAGTAAATCTCCAAGACTGAAAAACAGCTGATGAGAGACGGACAGAACTCTTCACTCTCAAGACAACAGTGGCTTCGCAGACACAATGCTGCATTAGATCATGCAGGGAAAAACTTGCCACTTGCAGTGCATGAGTTATCACTTTCCGCACAGCCATCTGGAAATGCTGTTTCTATCCTATTCAAAGAAAGAAAGAAAATTAAAAGCAAGGGAGAGGGGAGGGAGGCCATGAGCAAGGAATGAACAAGTAAAAACAGAAACACAGGTATAAGCATGTGCACAGAGCAAGGTGTAAAAAGAAAAGATTAGCAGAAAAGTCAGATGTGAAAAGAAGATATGTTGGCATTTACATTTCAGATTAATGTAAGAGAAAGAAGAAATACACAAATGAAGGAAAATGAAGCCAAATATAGCTTAGAAACAACAGAAGGAAACAGAGCAAGTGTAAAAAATTCGCATCCAATACATTATAAAACAAAAATCCAGGTCTGTGTTCAATCTTAAATAGTAAATATCAAGGGAAATTTAAGTTGATTCCTCCCCTACTTGAAGAGCATACATGGATCTATAGCATTTCAGCACCAGTTAGCAAAATGGTCTGTTACTGCAGCATGGCCTTAAATTTTGACCACAGCCATGTCACAGACAACAACTAGTCAAATTTCAGAAGTTCGTGTAAGGAAAAGATTTAGCAACTGATGAACAGCAAACTCAGGGATGGGCAGTACACGCAATGAGAGCATCTTAGGTTCAACAAATGAAATAAAGCGTGGTCTGGGAAATACCAGTTTAGGGAGCAAGGGAAAAGGACCCTGCTCCTTGGATGCATTGTCATGGCTCACAGAGGGCAAGATATAAAATAATAATAGCACGTCCCAATGGGGAGAGAAAGCACACCGGGAAGAATTCAGTGGTAGGCAATACTCAAAAACAGAAACAGGCAGGTGAAAGCAAAATTGGAAAGAAAGTATCAGACCATGAAACCTGTAGGCTGGCTGAAGCAGGTCCTATAGGTACCAGGGGTCACACACAATGCTGAGACAGGGGCTCAGGTTGGGGGCACGTGTTTCCTAGAAATAAGATGCCAGAAGGGGAATCACAGTCCACTTTCTTTTTTTTTTTTTTAACTTTCATCAGTAGGATACATTAGCACTTAGTTGATGGTTACATAAATTTTTATTTTGCTTTATTGATGTATACCTGATACCCAATAAAGGCACATATTTAAAATGTACAGTTGGGTGAGCTTTAACACATGTATAAAGCCTTGAAATCATTGCCACAATTAGGTAAATGGACATAACCATCATCTGCCAAAAGTTTCCTTGTGCCTTTTGTCATTTCTCTCTTCCCTCCCATACTCCTCAGTGTCCCCAGGCAATCAATGATTTGCTTTTTGGTCATTAAGATTCATTCACATTTTCTAGCACTTTATAGAGTCATACAGTATGCTTTTGTCTGGGTTCTTTCTATCAACATGGTTATTTTGAGATCCATCCATGTGTGCTTCACTAGTTTATTCTTTCTTTATTTGTGAGTAACAGCATTCTATACTATGGATATGTCATAACTTGTTTATCCACTGAAATACTGGTGAACATTTGGGTTATTTTCAGTTCTATGCTATTTTAAACAAAGCTGCTATGGACATCCGTATAAAAGTCTTTGTATAGATCATGCATTTTGTTTCATTTAAGTAAGTGCTTAGGAGCGGAATGGCTGGATCATATGGTTAGTGTATGTTTAACTTTCTAAGAAACTGCCAAATTGTTTTTTAAACTGTGTATAGCATTACACATGACCCCCAGCAATGAGTGGAAATTCCGGTTGCTCCACATCCTCACCTATGCTTCATACATTCAGTCTTTTCAATACTTTCAGTCATTCTAATAGGGCTGTAGTGATGTCTCATTGTGATTTTAATTATTATTTCCCTAATGACTAATGATTTTGAGCAGTTCCTCATGTACTTTTCTGACATTCACATATCTTCTTTAGTGAAGCATCTATTGAAATGTTTTGCCCTTGTTTTACTGAATTTTACAATTGAGTTATAAAAATTTTCACATATTTTAGATTCAAGCACTTGTCTGATCTATACTTTGTAGATATCTTTTTCCAGCCTGAGCTGACCTTTTTTCCTTAACAGTGTCTTTTAAAAAGCAAAAGATTTTAAGTTTTATCAAGTCCAATTTACTGATTGTTTTTTCTTTTATCATTCAGACTTTTTGTGTCTTATTTAATAAGTCTGGGCAAACCAAAGATCACTTGCAAAAGTTTTGTATTGTCTGTTTGTCATTGCTGTTAGTCTTAGCTTTTTACACTTTGGTCTAGAATCAATTTTATTTTTGTATACAGTGTAAAATAAGGACCAGGATTAATTTTGTTGCATATGACTATCCAATTGTTCCAGCACCATGTGTTATAAAGATCACTTTTTCTCCATTGAATTGGCTTGGCACATTTGTCAAAACTCAATTGCGTAAGTCTGTTTCTGGACTCTGTTCTATTCTACTGATTTATTAGTCTACCTTTGCATTAATACAGTCTTGTTTCTGATAGTTTTATAGTCTTATGATCAGGCAGCAGTCCACTTCTAATGACTGAACACAAAGTCAATACCAGATAAAAATAGGTGTCGCTTGGTGAAGATGCTTATGGAACTCAGAATTCCTTCAATCTCTCCAGCCAAAGCCAGGACTGGCTCTGGAGACCAAGTAAAGCGAACGTTACCGGGAGGACTTCAGCAGTCCCAACCACAAAGTAGAAGCACACAAAGAGAAGATTACAGAGGACTGTATAAGGCCTATCAATACCTGACTTCAGACCCTCAGACATAGACTGAGAAGATACTGGAATAACCAATTCAGCATTTTTTTTCATGCAGTGCTACCTAGATGATACATAAACAATCTGCTGCGGTTCTGTGCCTCTGTAAGATAATATCTAAAAAACCAAGACATGAGAACACCTTTGAATGTCTCCACACTACCAAGACAAATATACTTGTCCAATCACAGGAATAGGGGAATTGAGAGAAGTTTAACTAGTTAACTTAGAGTTACCCTGCCAAAATGCAACAGCCTCTTTTCTTTCTTTTCATTCTCAGGATCTTATAACATAAATTTTCCTTAGATGTTCTATTGTTCCCTAGGTCTACACATAGCTTTTATAACTCTAAGACTTGTTCATATCAATAACTTGAACCAGTAATATACTCACTGAGCAACCAATAAGAAAGGTTTGTTAGATTTTTGATGTCAGAGTATACATGTATTGTAATAAAAAGAAAATAAGTATATCAAAAAAAAAAAGGAAATGAAAATACATCCATTTTCTTAAAAGCATAAGAACAATTCTGGCTCCAAAAAAAGTTAAAGTTGACTTGGCTGAAACTCTGATGAGCACAGTCTGGGCCAATAACACAGTTACAGAGTTTGAGTTTAAGTGGTCATTTCTCCATAGTTTCTAGGGAAGATCATTTCAGCTGGAGTTCATTGTGCAATAGAAGTCTTCAACAGAGCGTAAGGCTAGAGGATGGGACACACGGAAAAGTGCTGTGGCTAAGAGAACTTGAATAGAAAAATAAGATTCCCACAAATGCATATGGAAGTCGGTAACAGACACCTTATCTTGTAGGAATGCGGCCCCTCAATCAGCCAGGTTTGAGCCATCCTGGGGCCTAATCAGCTTGGCTCTGTAGATACTGAAGTGTTAAACTGGGTTTTAGTTCAGACAGAATAAAATGATCGCCACAGAAATGTTCCATGAAACTTTAAAACTGTACAAATGGCCACGTTACTAGAAGAGAAAACCTTGCACAGAAAGCCTAAAGCCAGAGTTCGCTGCCCCTTCATGTGCACCTAATTATAGATCTCTTTATTTTATGCACCTCAGAAGGTTTTATATCCATCCTTTCCCCTGTACTTAAAAATGTGGACTTCAGTGACAAGCAGGTGCCTTCCTTCCCAATTCATATGTGAGAAACAAGGCACCATATTGAAAAGAGCACCACAATGGATCCTACAGAGCCAATAAATTCAGCACCCTGACTTTAATTCTTGGATGATTTAAATATTAGTGAAAATGCACCTCAACGTATATTGTAGGCACATCACTAATGAATGCATTCAAGGCAAACTAAATTCAGGAGCAGGTAGTAGCAGGAACATGAAGAAGTACGCATTCAGAACGTGGCCATTCATTTACTCTGTCTACTCCATGTTCTTGTCTTTTCATTAAAGTTTCCATTAAAAATGTGTGCTGTGGCAAGTGGTAATAACGCATCGTTACACACTGATATTTCTTATCACCAACTTTCACGTCCAGGTTTCAGAGAGGCAGCACGAGACGGTGGACACAAGGCACGAACTCTGGAACAGAGACTGCCAGCTGCGTGCGCTGCGCGCAGGACTTTCCCTTCTTATCCTAAGTTTATTCATCTGCAGAAAGGGGGCACCATCACCTACCTGGTTTGTGGTTAAGATAAAAAAAAAAAATACCACCTTTTTAGAGCTTCCAGTGAGATGCCAAAACACTCCAATAAATGTTATTGTCCCTCTATTCCCTCCTACTCTATCACTGGGAAAAATAACTTGGATATAAAAGTGTTTTTTTCTGGGGCTGTTACCACTGCCTACTCCATAATATTGAAAAGGAATAAGCATGAAAGGGCACGCTACATGAATTCACTACATCCACCCTGAATTCTTCATCAACACTCGTTCTTCAGCTCCCCCTTTTTCTAACCACTTCTATCCTTCTGGATTTCAGACTTTACTGTGGTCTATTTGGATTTGAGAGGTAACGTATCAGGAGACAGCATGGCAAACTGACAGTTGCCTTTAAGTATTGACAGATAGCAAGAAATAACAGAGATGCTGTATAAGGCAGTAAAAATGCCTGGTGTCTGAGGCTTGCATTTAAGTCCACAGCAGAACATTTATTGGTTTGGTTTTCCTGAGTCTTACCTCCAACATTAGAAATGGGGCTAATAATGCTTATCTTATGTAAACCAGGAGAATTGGGAGGATCAGATACAATCATTTGTGAAATTTCCTTATAAGTGCTAAATAAAATTCAATAATGGACACTGTTCTTGTCATTATAAGGTTACACAGATAGCCTGGGATGATTTCTTCCACTGTCATCTTGCTCCCATCCTGAAGTCAGTCCAAGCAAATCGAATGCAGAACTTCCACAGACTCCGAGCTTACCAGAAATGGTCTTGGAGAACTTCAACTAGTGCCACTTAATACCTGAAGACCAGACTAAACATGTGGTTGTTTTGTGATTTGGACCAACGGGCATAATGAGCACATTATCTCTGGCCAGTGCAGTTCTTCAGAAGGTGATCTGAACCCCCAGCAAATTCTAGAATCAACCAGGTTACTTCAGGCTGTTGAATTTTCTAGGGGCATCACTTGATCACATGCTACCCAGGGGACTGTCAGCTGGGCTCACTATATAATGACCTAAACTTCCGAGACTCATAGTCCACAATGTCTCGGCATGTGGGGGTAACAGTTGTTTTTTAGTATCACATGGTAACACACCATTAACATTATAACAGAGAGAGAATTTTAGGGGACTGCAAAACAACAAAATAAGTTAAATCAACAATGTGGTGTTTAAACATTTCCAGCAATTCCAAGGCTCTGACACAGCTGAAAATGATTTGAGGAATAAGATCGGCCAAGGAGAATGTCTAATTTCCATTAACGCAGGAGTATCTATGCAGCCCTTGCCATAGCCAGAGAGGCAGCGTTTAAGATAGTTTTCCAGCCTGGTTCCAACTAAATGGTGAAAATTATTTCCTGGCATGGCTTCAAGTTCTTCATTCTGGAGCCAGACTGTCTGGGTTCAATTCAAAAGCTGACCACTTACTAGCAATTTAACCTTAGGCAAGATCCTTATCTGCTTGAACTCAGTTTCTTCATCTATAAAATGGGGGTAATAATAAAGCTACCTCATTTGAGCAGTGTAAGGGTTAAATGGGAAGTAACGACAATAATTTCAGACAAAAAGTTGTTCCTAAGTATTAGTTATTATTATCTTAAGTGGTATGTTAAGTGCGCAGTAAGAAATGACTTTTCAACGTTCCTTTATACTGTACCAAACTGATGCCTTCAAGCATGTGAGATGTGAGGCACGTGCCATTATCTTCAACTTATAAATGAAGAGAGTGAGTGTTAGGAAGGCTGGATCACCAACATCACCCAGCAAGTTGGTGGGTTAATCGTGATTTCTAACATTTCCCCTCCCCCTAGTTCCCCCACCCCCATTAAACCTCAATGTTCCAAGAGTTTTAAACTTTCTTAGAAACACGAATGAAGTAATCACTGCGGGTGACTGTTAGAACAGAGAACGAACACTAAACAAGCCAAAATTCCACGTCTGAAAGGAAGGCTAAGCAATTACATTGTCATTTTCAAGTGAGCAATGCAGCCAAGTTATTTTGTTATTGGACAGAACTTTCAATCTGTAAATTTTCATATAGAATTGAACCAAGTAAACCCTGTTGCAAAGAGGACAAAGAGCTACAAGGATACTTTTAAAAAACAATCTAAGTATGAAAACATGAGATAGCTGCCATATTCTGGAGATCTGTACTGAGGGGAGGGCTCCTTGCTCTCAGGGTGTAGCTATATATGCGCTAACTTAATGAAAAGGACACCAAAAAATAGCTAATGAATGTCCAAAATCAAGAATCCACATACAGAAACATGTCCAGATTGTGGTAAAAACTGCCTGGCCCATATTGGCTTTGTTTGTCACTTTGTCGTTGAGAATTGGTTATTACCAGAGTAGATTAACACCTTAGCTGGGAAAGGAACAAGGCAAATATAAAATCCCAGGAGTTTAAGCTCCAGATCGGCACAGAGGTGCTTGGCTTCCAGTATCTTCTGTTCTGCCATTGCTCTGGGTCCCTCCGAAAATAAATGTGGCGCTCTGACCGCAGGTCCCATCACACAACCAGAGCACACCTGGGTGTCCACTGCTCTCCTCCTTCCAGTGAGGTGGGCAAAGGGCTTTACTTCCTCCTCATGAGTACGTGCGATTCTGTACACCCAAAAACCAGAGACTAAGGAGCACTTCAAAGGTACCATTAATTCTATTAAAATAGCATGACCTATTAAGACTTTACGCTTCTTGCACACCTCCAATGCACTCAAATCCAAAGCAAGTGTCCAACTGAAGTCATCTTGAGATTGAGGGAGTGTGAAGCATCACTCAAGTAGTCCAATATGATGGATAAGTTCTCTCTTGTTCTCTCTCTTTCTCTCTCTCTCTCTCTGCCTCCCTTCTTCTTGGTAGATGTGTCAAGAAAGAAGGAATAATTGACATTTTAACATTGTTGCTATATCATTTCCCATGTAAGGAAAATAACACAACTATTCTTTAACTCCTCCCTCCAAATCATCAGCATAACCAGCAAAATATCAATGAGGACAGATTTGCAAAGGAAACCTCCAGGGAGGTTATTATGGCCTGATAAGTTCACTGTCCCTTTCAATGAATGAAAGTACAAACTGTCAAGAAAATGTTTAATTTCAAAAATCATTGATTTTGGTTTTATGATGGTGGAAAACATTGAGTTAGACACAGATACAAAAACTAATTGGGATATAATTTCTCTCTGTATTTGTTAGGCCACGATATGGCCTCAGGTCAAATCCAAGTAGCCAGATGTACAGTCAAGAAACAGATTATCCACTCACAGATGATTACTGTTTCCAAACAACAGACACTCGGAGCGTATTACATCAACTGCACAGGTGGGACCCACTTCCTCCTCCATGATCAAACCCATCTTCATCTCCACTAGCCTTATACTGTAGCAAAGCAACAGCTTCCTGTAAACTCTCTGAGCTCTGCCTTCAATTCTTGCTTTATCCAGGGTAAGCAAGCATGATTTAAAGTTCCCCACAATATTTCAAAGAAGTTAAACAGTTCATCCACCCACCTTTCCAACCCTGGCAGTGCAAGATGTAAAGAAAGTAAAAGACAGCGAGAGAGAGAGAGAGAGAGAGAGAGAATAATAAAGGTTTTCCCATGTTGTTCCATCTAAGATCAGTTGCTCCATCCAAGATCTGTCTATATATCCACCTTTCATGTAAGAGTTTTTACAGGCATACACTACAGAGAGCATGGTGATTCTTGGCTACATTTGACAGCTCTTAAAATTCAGAATTCATACAAACTTCTAGCTAGATTTAGCTGGTTCCTCTCTCCTAAAATGCTGCAAGGGGAAAAGATGGGGTTGGCTAGATCAATAATAAAAATATATTGAAAAAAGGAGCTCCATATGAAAGGCTGAGAATGGCAACCCTTGTTGCTAGAGAGTTCATTTAGATGCAATAAAATGTGAACTGTCTTTGTACGGTTCATAAAATTTATTACATGAAAAATTTGCCTGCTCACGACACCATTCATTGCAGACCCTCTAAAACAAAGAACTGTTAAATACATAAAAGGGTTCATGTATTAAGTGGGAAAAAGCAAATGAAACCTGTTAAAGAAATTATAATTGAGATGAGTAAAATGGTACCCTGTTTACAAGAAAAGCAGAAGGTGCTCAGAGTTTTGAACTTCATTTATGAAAGAGAGAAGCAAGGTTTTTTTTGTTGTTGTTGTTTTTTCTTAAATGAAGCCACAAAATCAACTGAACAGGTGGGCAAGTTGTTGTTGTGGGGTAGAGGGACTTGAGGAGGACCGGACGTGTCAGATGATCACCAGATGAAGGCTCTGACAGGCCCTCCGTCTCTCCTAGTCCATCCCTCCCGCCTTGCCACGGAAGCTGCCTCGGTCTGTGTTGTTCGAAGGGTCCAAACGTTAAGCTGGTTTGCACCATGGCATCAGCTGAGTGGAGAGCAAACCAAATTCCTTTCATTTAGAACCACCCGAAAGGCTCAGCTCACAGCACTTGGGGCTTCGGATTTAGGTAGGAAGAGCAGGTTTCCCAAGCCACGGCAGGCCCCTGATGCACATGACTGTGTATCAGAAATGGAGCGGTAGGCAGGGCACTGTCCCTCCGGTTTTGAGTTGAAAAGGTCCTGAGATCTGTGCGCCTCTGGGGCTTGTCAGCACTGAAACTGGCTGGGGGGGCCAGGGCGGGAGGGGGCATTACAGATCCTGACCACTTTCAAAATGGATTTGAGTGCTTTTCTTTTTTCTTTCCATATCAAACGCAAAGCACTGGAGAAACACATAAAAGCCATCGTCATGTGAATTTTTCCCATACAGTGGAACACAAAAGCAGCCCAGAGACATGGAAAGAGCTCACTGGGCAAAGGTTGGGTAGAACATCTCTAAGATTTCATCTGAGCTATCAAATACCAATTATTGTAACTGCTAAGTTATTGAAATCATGTATCAGAAAGTGATGCTCCTTTAAAGTCTCATTTAGTCCCCAAATATGCCAACAAAGATCAGGTTTTAGTCTGGATTCTCAGACACATACAATCAACAGGAGATAATACATATACGTAGATTTATTATAAGGAAGTAGATCGTGCAATTGGAGAGGCCAAGGCGACCTGAGATCTGCAGTTGGAAAGCTGGAGACCCAGGAGGGCCGGTGGGATGCTTCCAGTGTGAGTCTGCAGGCCTGAGAACCAGGAGAGCTGATGGGGTAAGTTACAGTCCAAGTCCAAGTCCTTGTCCGAAGGCATGAGAAGATGGATGTCCGAGCTTGAAGACAATCAGGCAGAGAAGAAAATTCCTTCTTACTTCTTACCTTTCCTTCCACTCAGGCCTTTAATGGGTTGGATGGTGCCCACCCACGCTGAGGAGGGCAATCTGTTTCACTGAGTTCGCTGGTTCCAAAGTTCGCCTCATCCACATGCCCTCTCACACACCCCGAATAATGTTTAGCCGAATATCTGGGCACTCTGTGTGGCCCAGTCAAGTCGACACACAAAATTAACTGTCACAACTAAAATGGCAGTTACGACGGACTGGTAGAGATGACACTTACTCCCCCTTCCTCCTATTTCCCTGTGAAGGAATTTCCATGCAACCAGAACTTCCCGCTCTCCCTGGCATCTCCCACGCCCTCTGAGGGAAGAGGTGAATTAACTGACAGTAGAGTTTGGAAAGAACAGGTTGCCTTAAGTGGCTTAAACTCTTGGGGGGTGGGGGGGAGGGTGCATGACCAAACTCGGACCATGCGGCCTCAGCAAGCACCAGCTGTGGGAGCCTTGGCGCTCTCACTGGACTGTTCCAGGTATAACATGTGAGATGCTGCAGTTCATTCTTAAACTACGCAGTCTCCACTTGGCCTGGTGATACAGGTAAGATGGAGGATACAGAAGAGAGCAGACTAGCCTCCTAAGACTCTATTAGGGGTAAAACTGCAAGCTCCAAAAGATATGTTGAAGTCCTAACTGCTCCATAGCTTGGAATGTGACCCTATTTGGAGTGGGGTCACTGATTAGTTAAGATGAGGTCATAGTGGAGTGGAGTGGATTCCTAATCCAATGTGACCTGTGTCCTTATAGAAGAGGAGAAGAGATAGGGAGGCACAGGCACGTAGGGAGAGTGAGATGTGACGACAGAGGCAAAGGCAGATTCTGCAGCTGCAGGGGGAGGAACCCCAGGGACTGCAAGGAAGGATTCTTTCCTACAGGTTTCAGCGCTAGTGTGGTCCTGCCAATACTGTGACCTCTGGCTTTCTAGACTCCAGAACAATGAGACAATAAATTTCTGCTATTTTAAGCCACCAAGTTTGTGGCTTAAAGTTCCTAGGGTTTGTGGCTTTAAGTTCCTAGGGTTGCCATTTTGTTATGGCAACCCTAGGAACTTAATATAGAATAATATAACACCATTCCTTACAAATCTAGACACACACTGAGACATACAGAAAGGTTCCTTATGGTGCTTTAAAACGCAATCCAAGGCAACATCGGCCTCTTGCTAAACATCCTAGGATAAGTGCACATGCCTCAGTTAAGGGAAAGGTGCCTGCGTGGTCCTTGGTTGGGAGGTGCAGCAGGCCGGGCACAGCCAGGCAGAAGCAGCAAGAACATCAGGATGTATTCACCCAACACTCAGCATCCCCTCCACTGCCAGGGGCTGGGCATTACTGTCTGCTGACCTGGTCTATCTGTTCATTATTAAAACTAATGACAACTGTTCACAAAGCATTTTCCATGTGTCAAGCAGCAATTCAACAGTCTTTACACAGATTTTATTCTGAGGCTTGAAATAAGTTGAGAGATAAGCATCTATATCTCTATTTTTAGGAAAGAAAGCCTGAATCTTGTATAGGACCACCAAATTATGGGGCCTGATTTTGTGGACAGGCTGTCCTGAGTCCAAAGCCCAGCTCAGTCCTGAAGACATTTCTGGACATGGAGAAGAAGGTGAATTCCACAATTTCAACACTGAAGGGTACACTGCTAGAGTGTTAGGGAATGCCTCAATATTGTTCATGAACGTATTTTTCAAGACATGAGGGATCTTCAGTGATCAAAATAAGAAATAACTGTTCTTATTGAGAGACTGCACTGAAGCATCATTTTCTGAATGGGCCGGGAAAAACAAGACTAGGCAGAGAAGTCAAACATTGGTTTCTATGGCTCTCATTGTATTTTAAGGTCCAGAGAGTAAGAAGGAGAGTACCACAGGACTGATTTTATTCTTAATCTGTTATCCAGTATCACAGATTTTGGAATATTACCTTCTACAAACAGTGTAGAAGCACAGTGTTTGGAAACTACAAACAGGTTAGTATGCAGACTGCCTTGCAAGGACCAAGTACACAAACTATTGCGCAACTGCACGCAGATTTCACAATAGGTCATCATCGCCCTTGGGATACAGTCTGAAGTCAGCCTGACATGTGAGACATATTTGTCGTCCCCTCTGTCCCCCACACTCCAGCACTCCACCCACCACCCACAGGCACTGCTTTCTGCATGAACTCAAGCCTGGAATCACACACTCTGCAAGACTGTTTTCTCAAACTTTAATGTGCCTGGGAAGCCCCCAGAAAACTTGTTAAAATGCAGGTCACAAAGGTCTGGGGTGAAGCCTGAAATGCTGCTTCTCTAACACGTTCACAAGGATTGCTGCTGCTGGTCCTGGATCCTAGGCTGGGTATTCAGTAGCCCAGGGCTGGATGACCAACCAATGTTCGCAAGCTTCCCGGTGCTTTCACACTCTGAGCATTTCCCCAGATGCGGGCATGACTCCTTCTTCCAATTCCCACCGTGTAACGCTCATCAAGCAAAGCCCAGATCAAACATCAGCTCCTCCGTGAAGCTTCAGTAAGATCTGCTTCCCCAGGCACCACTGAGCCTCCTCCGAGTCTATCGCAGTTTCTTAAGTAACACACGAAAGAGAATTAAAGATCTCCTTCATTTCTTTGTCTTTGCCATAGATTGTACTTCTGGAGGGCAAGGATGATGGCACTACTCTGCAGCTCCTTATCCCTGCCACTCTACACAGTGCCTGACACAAAGTAGGGGGTAAACTGGGTTAGCTGGATAAATGAAACAGGCTGAACAGGCTATGATTTCAAGAGTTTACACTTTCCCCATCCTTCAAATTCAGATTCCTGTTTATTATCTCCAATTCTTTTAGTCCTTTGTGCTGTGTTTGATTCAGTCTTGTTGACCTGTATTCATTTTTTAAAGATTCTTTAAAAAATATGTCATTACTTTTGGTTGGCTGTAATTTTAAATCAAAGAGCCTTATAGTGAAGAATGGCATCCAAGAAAAAAAAAGTGCCTCAATGCAAGTCACCTAACAGCTGCATCATGCTAATCAAACTGGGTTTGCTCTCTGGCCCAGTATGCTTACTTCTAAAGTGGTTATAATACAGGCGCCTGTCCCATTGGTTCTGAGGTTAAATGAATTTATATATATATATATGCAACGCACTTAGAACTGTGCACTGTAGACTGTAGAATGATCAGCTTTGGATATCCTTTATGCCTTTCAGTGTTTATAAAGACATGCTCCTAGCTACTGAAAGTATGTATTGAAGGCCAAGTTTGTATCGTTCTGCTTTCGCTCTGTCATAGAAGATCAATGATATGATCTTCTACGGCTGTCCTAGACTTTCTTTGACATGCTTCTGCTTTACTTTCCTGCATAACTTCAAACAACACGCTGTTGCGTAGTTTTCTGCTTTTGCATTCTTGCCTGTCTCAGCCCCTTTGTGGTGTTTCTCCTATTGATACTATTCTTACAGATTTCGCATTACTTTTCCCTTGATTCCGCACCTGTCTTTATCCCCTTTATCTGGGGTTTAGAAATCTGAGCTCGTAAGAGATCCATTCACACTGGCTCCAATTTCTGCTCATTGGAAATGGCCTCAATTAAATGATTAGAATTTCATTTTTTAGTTTTTTATTTTATAACCTTTTCCGTCATTATGTTTTCTAACTTCTGAGAGATAAAAACTATCGGCAAAGAACGTCTGAATCGATCAGATGCTCCCTATCAGCAGAATGGAAAGGAATGCATTTGAGGAGCCGGGCGCCCATCACTGGTCTTTTCTCACCGCTACAACACAAGGCTGAGTCATTCATGCACGCAATGCTTGCAAATCATTGCTATTTGGGCTTTTTTCTCCTTTTATTATAATAAACATGAGTTATTTCTAATTTCAAATAGATAGATTTCCGATTAAGTATCACTTTTATATTGTATCCCTCTCAATTTTTTCTCTTGGTCCATTACTTTTGAAAAAATAAAAGTGCATTTCATCCTACCAAGTTTAAAAGTACCAAAACTGAAAATTACGAAGGATACATTGCTGTATTACCTATGTAAGAAAAACTGCAGAACTCCAATGTGTCACCATATATTCAAAGAGAGGGTTTTAAGCTCACTTCAAAAACCTAAAAAATGAATATGCTTTGAGTTAAGAGAAAACATTTACACCTTACATATTAACTTGTAAATGATTCCCTGTTTTCATCTATTTTTTCTAATATTTGCCAACCACTAATCTGGCCGTGTCAACTTGTGAGCAAGAAGTTAACACACCCGGAGAACACAATTCTACAATGCAAAGACTAAAGATACGATGAACAAATACTGGCAAGATTTTTATGAAATAGCAGTCACATCAGGAACTTTAACAGGTTATTAAAAAATTGCTACATTCAGGACCCCAACAATCACATATTAATTGAGCAAAGTGGAGTGAGTCTGCCCTCTAGTTCAGTCTGAGAAACCAAGCATGTGCAAATGTAGGTATTCTTTTTCCATAAGAAGAGTCCAGGGCACCCAAAGGAGACACAAAGGGAGGATATGACATGTGCTAAGGTAACAGATTGTTTTCTAGGAGGGCTGCTTCTCAGTCTATGAGTTGGAAAAAACCAAAATTTTTTCAAATTCCTAATTCACATGAATACTTTGTAAAATGCAACAAAAAAGAAAAAAGTAAAAGCTAAAGAACCAAAAACACACAAAATAAAAGTCCACGCTCACCCCTTTGGGTGTTGCAGCATGGTAAGTTGTTATACAGGGAGCTAATGGCCCCCAATTTCTGCATTTGCCTTGATATAGACAAAGAGCTCACAGACTACCACAGACCACGCTTTTGATGATCACTTCTCTATCATAAACTACTAGAAAAAAATCTGCCTGAAAATGAGTCAGAATAATATCCATCCCAAGTACTGTTACTTCATACCTGGCCTACAACAGACTTTCTTCCAGTGGGCTCCCCTCAATGCCCATTCCAGGGCCACACAGCAGCCAGAGCAGGTCTGTCTCTGCTCAAAGTCCTCCAGGGCTCCTACTTGCTCTTAGAATAAATCCATAACACACACGTGGCCTAGAAGCTCCTACAAGAACTGGCCTGCCTCCTAGTCCCGAGTCATCAGATCTCTCCTTTGTTACTGTGTTACAAATATACACAGGACATCGCTCAGAAAAGCCCTGGGCTCCCTCCGGGTCCAGGGCCTTCACACACATTCATCTCACGTCATGGAATTCCGCACCAACTCTCGTCCACCCTATAGGTTCAATACAGCTGCAAATATATCACCATTCATCCCATAGAGTGCTGGAGTCAGTGCCCCCACACTCAAATCCTTGTGGCTCTGTGACTGCTGTGACTAATAGAATATGGCAGATGTGACGGTGTGCCAACATCTGAACCTAGGCATCAACACACTGGAAGCTTCCGCTTCCTGCCTCTAAAAACACTCTTTCTAGAAACTTCAGCAACCTCAGCAACCACATAAGAAGTCCGGTTACCCTGAAACCATCCTTCCAGAGGGGTCACATGCCGGCTCTCCAATAGACAGCCCAGCCAGCCAAGGCAAGGATCAGGCACGCACTGTTGACCTTCTACCAGAGGTGTCCAAACATTTGGCATCGCTGGGCCACACTGGAAAAGAGGAGTTGTCTTGAGCCACACATTAAATACAATGTGACACATGTTCACAGAATAATGTCATAATGTTTTAAGTAAACTTACGATTTTGTGTCGGGCTGCATTCACAGCCATCCTGGGCCACATGTGGCCTGTGGGCCTCAGGTTGGATGCCTCTAGACCATCTTCTCCACCAGCCGAATACTACTGGTATCCCCAGTCTATTCCACATGGAGCCACAGAAATAGAGTCAAGCCCACATTTCTGATTGAAAACAAACTGTGAGATATGATACAATGGTTGTTAAGTCACTAAGTCAAAGGCAGAATAATGGCTTCCCCAGAGACGCCCACGTACTAATCCCCAGAACTATGACCCTATTGGTTTGCATGGTCATAGGGTCTCTGCGGATGTGATTACATTCGAGATTCTGAGGTGTGGGATTCTCCTGGATTATCCCAATGGGCTGAAAGTAATTACGAAGGTCTTTGCAAGAGGAAAGCAGAAGGGGCAGAGTCAGAAGGAGAGAGATTTGGAGATGCTATGCTGCTGGCTTCGAAGATGCAGAATCAGACCGTGACTCAAGCTGGGAAATGCCAGTAATGGATCCTCCCCTAGAGACTCCGGAAGAGACACAACCCTGCCGAGACCTTGATTTCAGCTTCCTGAGACTCAGGTAGGTCTTCTGACCATGAGAACTGTAAGGTAGTAGATTTCTATTGTATTAAGCCACTAGGTTAGCAGTAATTTGTTACCCTATCCACAGGACACGAAGGCATTCAATTTTAGGGTAATTTGTTACACAGTAACAGACAACGGGAACACAACTCTCCCACTCCATCGCACTTCCCCAAACACACACTTCCGCTTACATAATTACCTGGTTAATTCCTGTTCATCATTCAGATCTCAGCTTAAATATTTACTTCTAGGCATGTATTGAAGGATATATTCTTAGTGTGTAATTTATTTTTGAGATCAGAAGATATCTGTGTCCCTACAAAATGAAAAGTTCCAGAAAGTCAGGTCTGTGTCTACTTGGCTCACCAAGGAGTCCCCCCCATTCCCCAGGCACAATACTTTCAGTATAAATATTTGAGTCAGCCAATGACTGAGTAAATGAATACAGAATACATCACAATACATGCAATGTACTGGAACCTTAGTTTGTAAATGAATATAAAGGAGAAAAATTGTGTTGGAAAAAGAGATATCCTTTAAATGGATTATTTAAAAAAATCACAAAAGCCAGTGACCACTATGTAGATGGTGAGAGCACATATCTGAGTACCAGGGATGCGGAATAGCAAGGTGGATCTTTATTCCAACGTCTTCACCAATAATGAAAAAATCTAATAATTGAATTTTTGGTCATATTACATTCAATAAAATTCCAAAAATTAGTCAAAGAGACATTTTCAGCCCTTAAAAAAGAACCAACTTCAATTTTCTATAAATTGTTCTCTAACAACAAGGAAAGTTGGACAACACTGGAAAAAAATCTATAATTATGTCACTCAGTGATAACTGTTGATGACATCTTGAAATATGTCCCCTCAAATATTTTTTTTCAGATATAATCCTATGCACAATTGGGATCGCCTAGGAAATGCTGCTTAATAATATGCATTCCTCATAAATATTTTCTCACATCATTAAAAATTGCTAATACACTGTATATTTTTAATAGCTAAACAGGGCTTTGACATTCCAATGTCCCAACATTTTACCAACATGTTTATAATATGAAAATTAAGAGGCATAAATCTACACATAAATTTGTGTTTTTAAGGTGATTTCCTACTGTGAAACTTCTAGGTCAAAGTATGTACACATTTGTCAAGACTTTCGATTCACATATGTCAGGATTTCCTGGTTGTGCAGAATAAAAGCAGTTTGAGAAATAAAATATACTATTTGAAGATTAACAACATACACTGACACATCAAAAGCTCTAAGAAATTGAGCAATAAAAAAGAAACTTGTGTTGAACTTTGCTAAATGGCAAGACACACATTTTTGACAATAGAAAGATCCTTCCTACCCCCCAGAGCTTGCACTGCTCAGGCATGTGCTGGTGACTTCTTTAGCTTTCTGGCAACTTTTGTTTTCATGCTTTGAAAGGTTCTTCTACCTCGAGAATATATATAAAAATCCACTGCATTTAACTAGAACACTTAAATCTTTCATCCAGCAAGAATTTTATCATGGCATCAGAAACACATTAGAGCCCTCATGTTCCTTTTTAAAATGAGAGGCCGATCTTCCTGTTAGCGTTAGGATGTATCCACCAAGCTTATCTCCCTTACCCATTTATAAGGCCATCTTTCTCATACGCTGAATCCCCATTTGTAACTAAGTCCTACCTTGAGCTCTCTGATTCACTACACTGAACTCTACCCTACCTTATTTCTCAAATATTTGTAAGTGTATAATATATTTTCATGACATCAAGAAAATGTTAGTCTCATTACTCATTTCCAAAAATTTCCTGGCTATCCCCATATGTAGATAGATTCACTCAACAAATGGGTTCAATGTACTTAAGTAATTCAACATACCTAATGTCATACATATGTAATTAAACTGAATTCCATGCCCACGTACAGTAGATTTATTCTTCCAGGTAAAGAAAGTAGAATTTGGTCCAGTTTTCAAGTTAAAATCTTAGTGGGTTTCCATGGGAATTATGTTGAATTCATTTAAGAGAGACTTTTCCATGCAAAGTCTTCCTGTCCCAGAAGAAAGTAGGATATGGAACTTACATAAAGTGGCTGTGATTAAACTGATGAAACTAAACCAAAAAAAAAAAAAATGCAAGGGCTTCATGACATAGATAGACAATATCTATATAGGTACAAATGTGTATGTATCTTTTAAATTTAATACCCAATGACACATGAAATTAGTATTATTACTCCTAGTTTACAGAGAAGAAAACTAAAGCTAAGTAACTTGTGTCAGACATAAATAGAAAGTAAAAAAAAATCACAAAATTTTCTTTCATTCATTTAAATTAGGAGTTCACTGTCTTACTTCATCTTCAAATGTATCCCTTAACCAGACTTTAGCTCTTTGTAAATCTCTGAGACTGGGTGAATTCCTTTTCCAATCTCTGTTGACTAGTCCTAATCCAGCTAAACAAACCATGTGAACTTTCTCCAGCTAAGCAAAACGTACAACTTTATAGTTTCCCAGTTTTTAGGAAACAGCATGTAGCTAGCAAGAGATAATCTGAGGTCAAGGTTAGTTCCAGGTTAATTCCTTTCTTAAAAAAATATTATTTTCTCCTTTAGGAATGCTTTTTCTAATATTTTCTTCATAACAACCAGTGAACCCCAAAAAACCTAAACACGTTTGTTAGCTGGACAGCCGTATTTTGTGCAAATTTAATGACACTTACTTCTCCAATTTCATTAGTTAAAGAACCACAGGTTCAAATTTGGTACTTTGAGATACCAGTAAGTGAAGAATTGAAACAATTCAATGCAATGAGGTTAAGAGATTAAAAGGGGATTTAATAAAATTAAATAGGTGAGGGGAAAAGAATACTTTTGCTTTGCCCTTAAAATTAAGGCCTGGAGACTGAAAAGGCCTAGAATTCTAAATTTCTAAGTTTATCTCCTTTGGTGATCTCAAAAATTCTCTGAGAGAAAATGGTTATTTATAGAGTAAGTATTCATAGATAACTTCTTTTGATATAAAATTATTAAAACAAGTGAAAACATAGAAACTAGAAATAGCCTGTCTTCCATCTTCCTTCCAATGTATCTACTCTTCTTACAGAAGTTATTTGTTCCCTAACACAGAAGGCAACCAAAAGTAAATTTATGGAACTACTCCCATAATGTGACTTCAGTTTCCCTAATAGTAGCATTCCTCTTTATTTTTCTGAAAAGGAACTATGCTTCTGATATATTACCTTGGTTTTGCAAAGCTTTTAAGAATCACAGTCTTTATGACTACAGTTGGAAAACTCAGAGGGCTACTCCTTCTCAAAATCTCAAATAAGAACCCATTCATTTATTCAATAAACAGTTACCAAATGTTTATTATATATCAAATGCGGCGAAGGCCACTGGATATACAAACCTAGATAAAACGCAGTCCCTTCCTCAAAGAAGTTCAAGCAATTGCAGAAATAGCACAATGGAAGTCTCAGAGGAAATCATACACAAAACTCTTACACAGTAGATATCTTGATGGAGTTGTAGCCTATTACTGTCTCTGCTACAGATGATGCATGTCTGGGAGCATTTGGAGACCTGATGGGGAAGGCCCTACATAAATTATACCTTTTGCTGCTGAATAGTTGAAACTCTTATTGGCAAATGATATCTCATACTATAGGAATATAATTAAAGTGCAGGAATTTATAATATATACTACCATAAATTGATAAAATCAATGTGCACTGGTTCCTTAAAAAATGCATTTTTCTCCATCTCTAACACCACTAAAAGTGAGCCCACAACAGGAACCCTTTGCTTGATTCCAAGATTTATGTCTTGAACACATTTCTCCACTAAAAGGTCCCAGACTCTTTGGCCATGACTGATTTTGTGCCTTGGGCAGGAAAAAAAAAAAAAAAAAAAAAAAAGAGTGGATCAGGAACATTCTTTTGTGGTCAGAAAGTAAGGATTGTTTTACAGCATGATTATCTGTGCTGGGAGGACAAAGGAGATTCTTAAAGGTTTTCCAGAGAAGAACTTGTGAAAATCAAGTATCAAAGAAAAGAATAATATTAATAATTGAAACAATGTGTTTGTAATTAGACTCAAAAGAGAAAAGTTAATATAAATACTAATATAAGTTACATAAAATACTGTTATATACAATAAAATATAAGCATAATAGAATGCTTAAATCTGTGTTAACTGTAATTGTAGAGGAGTGTTAATTGACAAATTCCTCAGAAGCTTGCTTTTGCTGTATCTTTTTAAGTTGGGTGATGACAAAAAAAGGAAAATGAAGTCTTGAAATCCAGCCCTTCAGTGATTTCCACAGGAAATCCACCCCCGCCAAGCATTTTGTGAGTTTAGAAAAGATTGACTAAAGATTTTCAGGGACACAGGAAGGTGTCGCCTTAGGAGCCCTACTCCCCCTGATGTTGCAACGTCTTCTCTCCAGCTCCACCCCCCCATCTTCCCAGCCACCTCCCCCTTCAGTCTCCTGGGTACCCCCTGCATCTCCTTCCTTTACAGCCCAGAATCTTTCTATTGTGGAGAGCAATCTGTTTTTCTGAAGCCCACATCTGAAAACTCAAAACACGTGCAGAAACTTGTAAGAACAAGTGCCCTTCAGTGCACAGGCGGCCCACCCCACCCTGGAGGGCAGTCCCCATTATAGACAGTAGAAATCCTCCCAGTTCCACTTATAAGTAACTGCATTACTATCTGCTTCCCATGGACTATTCTCGTAATGATCCTTTACTCTTGTCTTAATGATTACAAATAATGTCTAAGTTACTTGTACACTATTCCCTTCCTAATGTGGATTTCCTATGCTTAGTTAGTATATAGGACATAGAGGAACATGCTTTACAACTAAAGTGTTTTTCTCTCATTACTTGTTAATTAGCCCTACAGCCTTGGGAAGTAAGGACTTCCTGAGGAAGTTAGTTTATCCTCAGCAAGTTATTTCCTAGTCAGAGAGGAAGTAAACAGACATGTTAACCTGATTTTTAAGGTCAGACTGTGTCCGCAACTATAAAGGTCAAATATTTCCAGTATCAGGACATTTATTCTAAAACACGGCTACACAATCCCCTCCACATGCCCCCTTTGCCCTAGATGATTTCAGAAGCCTTCTCATTGGTGTAAATCGTTCCAAAGGGCCCGGAGAAAGGTGGCAGAGTGCAGAGCGTCATAGAGTGATGGCTTGCTTATCACTGACATCTCCAACTACGTGTGATCCACTGAAAACCTAGTACAGAGACTGTGCAGCCACTTTATACTAAATGGTTTAGTGAAAACTGGATGTTCAAAGCACTTGCAGACCTATTCAATGTTTCCAGGAGACAAGAGGGGGCCTGTTTAGAAGCTTCCACGTTCCCCATGTGAACCCAGATGACTTTTTCCGAACTCCTCACATCCTTATACACCACACGATATCCTCTCCACCCTTCCACCTTCTACTCACAACAGCAAAATGCCAAGTCCAAGGCTGCCAGGAGGCCTATCCTGACTCCCCCACCCCAGGCTTATCCTTCTTCCTCTCCAATAGCAGCACTTCTTCTGGTCACTTGCTGGGATACAGTTTCATATCACCCCAAATTACTATTGCTATTTAACTGTTTCATAAGTAGTTACATCCCCCAGAAGTTGCTAAAGTTCTGGAAGCAGTAGATTCTGCCATAAAATCAAATCCCATAGGGAACCAAATAGCAAACAGCAGGATATCATAGAGGATGCTTGTTTAAGACAAGAGGCAAGGACAGGGATTCAGAAGCTACAGGGTAGATGTTCCACCTAAATCTGTTCCAATAAACCCAAAAGCAGTTCTGAAAACTCTTCCAGGAAGAGAAAACACATGTGGAAGTGGGGATCATTCTCTGGGCTGCCAGTCTGTGAGTGACAGACACTGTGTACCCTGTAAGTGGCAAACATGTATTTGAACCTGGATTACATCCCTCAATCAATTCCCATTGAATTAAATTACTAAAGGTACCAATAAGAAATCTTAGGAATAATCCAAGCCTCCATTACAAATAGACTTAGCAGTACTTACATGGATCAGAATGCCTATCACTGGAATATACTGATTATTTATTGAGTGCTTTTCCACAAATGGCAAAATGTGGGTGAAAGAAATAAACATAGAATAATTTGGCTGTGAGATTACAATGTTAAAGCTCTAACTTTTTTCTCTCTCCCAGTTCTACATAAAGACATGAGAGATTCTGGGTATCGCAAGTATTACTTTAAGATGCCCTTAACTGAACTTCCTTCCATGCCTATTAAATGACATTTTTACCATTCTGGATGATTCATTTTGGAGGATAATTCCCTCAAGAAATTAAACTTAGTTCTTGAGTCTCAGAGGGTATTCAGGGTTTCATTGTATATTTGTAGGCTTACATAACAATTTTGTGGATACTGAGCTGATAAGCTTTCCACTGCTTAAACTAATCATCAGATGCAACTTTGCCTTCGTTACTAAACTAGGCAGACTGCATCTGTAACATGCTCAAACCACCAGATGTAATCGGTGCAATTTTTCAAAAGTCACCTAACTTGCAATCAGTCAGTAGCTTAAACAATAAAAGAAGCATGGTGACCAAGCAGTGAGTTGCTGATTTAATTACCAAACCACATTAAGCTTCGGCTAAAGCCTCTCAAAAGCTTTCCTCAAGGATCCTGAAATGTTCCGAGACGGTTTAAAGTTTACATGGTAATTTTTAAAGGCGAAACAAATCTTATAATAATGGGTCATCCCCCTCCTCATGGGAAGACTAAAAGCTCCTAACACTATACTTAATATTTTAGAATCTCCCTCTCCCCTGAAGGTACCCCACCCAAACTTCCAATTAAAATAGGTGTCATTTTATAACTATTTTAAAAGATACTTCTTTAATGTCATTTTCTTTTTCCAGTTCTTTGCTTTTGTTTCCTTTTCTTGTGTTATCTGTTTTCACTGTCTTCTTCTGTGTCACACATCAGGTATTTGACTGTAATAGACTGCTTCCAGGTACACACCAGTCTTCCAAGGCTCATGCTCTGAGATTGCTATCTTCTACTTGTGTACATTTTGAATTAAAGAATAACTCCCTGGCTTGGTTTTAAAAGGAAACAAGCAATGCAGCCATGCGGTACTTTTGCGTTACATACACTACAGGCCCTACATGATCAACTTACATGTCAATTTCAAACCCCAAGTATGCCTGGTGTCATATACTAAAGGCACAGTTATGGTACCTCCAAAACTAACCCCAAACATAAAATCAGCTTGGAATATTGACTTGCTTTTTATAACTAAGGATTCAACGTCAATTTATAAACTATACATAGGTCATGAAAGTGTTTCCTTGTATATATTGTTGGCAATCTAGACACAATTATGAGTTGGCATTTGAAAAGGAACTTCTCTAAGTACTTTCAACATATACTTTTATATAAACTTATAAAAATAATTAGTATAAAATTCTCAGTAGATTTGCACATTTATAAGGCAAGCATTAAAAGTTAATCTTAGTCAGAAATCACAGCTCATAGTCTATCTTTGCTATTTGCTATGTTTATATGACTTTGGGCCACCCTGATTCTTTCTGAGTCTTCTCTGTTTTCATCTGCCAAATGGAAATTTTTATATCTACATCTCAAAAAAAGTGTGAGGATGGATGAAACAAAGTCAAATGCAATCATGCTCTTGTAAGAGCATGAAATAATGTACTCTGAAAAATGTTGAATTTGTTGGATAGTCAAAGAGGCTTTTTGGAAAACAGGATCCACCTTGAGTTAAAAGCATCATCCTTTTCTTCCTGAGTGATCCATGTGAATTTTGTTTGAAGGGTATACTTAAGAAGCAGAAGGATGATACAAGGAAGACAAAGAGAATAAAAACAAAACCAGATGGCTAAGCATTTTCCAAATAACTCTATTTAAAATTACTCTAATTTGGGCACTGAAAACATGAGAACCCTTAACTATATAAATAAACTGGTGATTTTAGCTTCCATGAAAAGAATATTACCACATATTTTTCACAAATCAACTCATTTCACATGGGTCAAGTGAAACACTTTAAAATGAACTCCTTTCAGGGAGTTAATTAAATGGGCAATTTCACTAAGTACTATTAAGTGAATCTATGGACAGGTATTTTAAAACCATGAGCTGCCTTCAAAGTAGTTTTTCCATCTCTAGCTAAGAAGCTAATCTACTCAAGTAGGTTAAGATCCTTTTACCATTGAAGGAGTAGTTCCCATCTGAATGACTGATCTCCTTGGGCTCAACGATCTTTCTCACATGCTTCAGAACAGCCTGCCCCAGCTCTGCAAACAGCTCAAAATAGGCAGCTAGAAATCAGGTGCACAAAAGAGAATCACCTAGCTTCATGCTCAGAAGGGAACTGCTTTTTTAAAAGCTGTGCTTTTTCCTAATTTGACCGTCTCTCACCAGAACACTTATAGTGTCAAATTCCAGCTTGACAATTTTTTAGATGTATAATCTTGAGCAAATGTTTTTGTTTCTCTGTGCCACAGGTATTTCTCTGTACAATGATTATATTAGATTAGAAAATAGTCTTTTTGTAGGTCTAAATACCCTATGATTCTATGGTTGTCTTGCTTGATAACCAACATTTATACACAGCCATCACATCTACAAACTATGTTGTCATTGAATTCAATATCTGAACTTGAATATGTCTAAAGAGCAACTGGATGAAGCTGACTTTTCATCAGCCAATTACAGTTGGTCTTTGAACTAACTGCTTCACCTTCCTCCAGCTGGAGGGAAGACTGAGTTGCTGGGCTGCTGCCCTTAAAGCCATACCCACATACCTTCTCTTCCATGAGAGAAGTTCAGGCTCAGCTCGCGGTCTCTAGGAAGAGTCGTCATGATTTAACCCAACCCAGCTGCTCCCACTCAAGGCTGGCTGCTGTGTGCTCAGTTCTAGCCATGGGCCGGATGTGTCTTTCAGAGCTGAAGGTCAAAGCCCATTCTTTCCAGTACAAGAGAACACTGTGTGGATGAATATGACTGAAAAAAAGTGGAAGAAAAACAATACTAACACAACTGTAAAGAATTATGCTGTGGCTTATGATGTTGGAATGTAGATTTTGTCTGGAAAAATGGAAAGTTTACAGCTTTCTACATTTGAACCCATACCCCCTATAGTGTCAGGATACCAGATACAGTCACAAGAAATATAACAGGCATTAAAGAAAGCCTGTGCCTACGTACTAGGGACAAAACACTACAGGCCACCAATTCCTTAAAAGGGGGTGTGGCTTTAGAGTCACAAAATTAAGATATGCAGAATCTGTGCATGAGACTTCGCACCAGAACACTATTATCAGGTCAAAGATCCATTCTTTCTTATATTAAAACCAAATTGTGCCTTGGCTGCTGTGGCTCAGTGGATTGCGTGCTGGCCTGTGAACCAAAGGATCACTGGTTCGATTTCCAGTCAGGGCACCTGCTAGAGCTGTGGGCCAGGTCCCCAGTAGGGGGCGAGTGAAAGGAAACCACACAGTGGTGTTTCTCTCCCTCTCTTTCCTCCTCCCTTCCCCTCTCTCTAAAAATAAAGAAATAAAATCTTTAAAAAAATAAAAATAAAACCAAATTATATCACCATCTGTGCCCATGATGCCTAGGGAAACAGCTTTATAACCTCGACTGGATTAGTTGGAACACTGGATAGACAGCAGAAACACAAGTCCTTAGTAAAGAAACAGACTTGCTGGAGCACAGGCAGCAAACACAAGGCCCGAGGGCTGAATCCGGCCCTCCACCTTGTTTTATCCGGCCCAGCACCTTGTTTCTGCCCAGCAGCAGCACCGAACTCCTTGCCCTTAGTTAAAGAGTAGTTACGTTTATACGGCCTTAAAATTACATTCGGCCCTTTGAAGGCAACCGCAATGCTGATGTGGCCCCTGGTGAAAATGACTTTGACACCCTTGTGCTAAAGTGATTGAATGGGATGCCTCAACCATTAGGGCTGGGTGCTAGAACACTTAAAATATGAGCTGAAGTTAGATGTTATCCAGGAAAAGCTAAAAAAAAATGTTTGGAGAACGCGTGGGTCTATAATCTCTCGTGTCTTCAGATATGTACTATGATAAGTCAACTCTGACTAGGTACCACGCACAGGGCTATAAACACTAATCCCAAGACTCATTACTCTGGCTGCCAGGCTAGTTCTGGCCCCAAGGTCCGAGTATGTCAGAGAACCTTTCAGATGGCAGCCCTGCACTTTGTACTCACCCTCTTAACAGGCCATCTTACTGTTGCTCATGACCTCATCCCAAAGGGCGGCAGCCTTTGCAAAGGATAATTTGTGATGATTTGGGTACAAGTCTGAAGGTCCTGCAGAAGCAGCAGCTCCCCTAACACTCTTTTTCATGCATACAATTCAATGATTTTCAGTAAACTTCCTGAGTTGGCAACTATCACCACAATCCAATTTTAGAATATTGTCATCTTCCCAATAACATCCTTCATGTCTGTTTACAGTTAATCTCCATTCCTACCAGCAGCCCCAGGTTCAGCGAAGGCTATGTGAGTGCAGCCCCCTTCCCTCAGCTCCCACATCCTCATTTCATGTGCCAGCCTATACTGCGCGGAGCAGTTACCTACACCCTCCCTGGTAAGAGACAAAGCTTGTGCCATTGGCTATCTTGTGGAATCTGGGAGAAGCCCCACACCACTGCACAATGCTTCCGACTCAGCTGTTACAGGTATGGGCACGGTTTTCAAAGGGTGCAGGAAAACTGAATATTATCCTTCACAATAGATACCATTCTTAGAAATCAGTATCACTTAGACCTTAAAGCTGGGGATCCTGCCTGTGCGTCCTTGCCTCCTGCAGACAATATTGATGAATTCAGAGGTGGAAAATCATAAGAGGATCAAGGAACTGAAGAATGTAACCATAATTAAATAGCTTCCAGAAGAACACCACTCACTCAATATTTTCTTAACATCAAATGTTAAACATAGTTCTAGAAAACAGCAGGGAGAGAATCAGAGAAGCATTTTTAGGTTTGCCCCTTTGTAGCATCTGTAAGAAATCAAAGTACACCGTCTGTTTCTTTGCCAGCATTTTGCATAGACATATTTTTCAGTAGGAGGAAATGTGCCTGCCGTCAAGGAAATTTGCTCTGTGGAGGTTGGAGGATGCGATATCCTAACAGCTCATCCGAATGGTTGACCAGGACTCTGTTGTCTCTGCACTGAGACCGTTAGCCTTCATTACTGCGCTTCCATCATGAAAAACCAGGCTTCTCAGCCCAATTATGCAGCAAACATCCCTGAAACACATTTTAATGTAACTAATACCCACCCCAAATTTATTATTAATAGTTTTAAATTTTCACTGATTAACAACAGTAAACAACAATTCATACAAATAGAAAAAACAACACTTTCTTTTATAGGTTCTCAGATATACAAAAGTATGAAGAGCATCTTTCACAGATATAAGGTTTTTTGACTTACGAATTGTACGAAATTTCATACTAACTTAGCCCAGTTGCTAAAAATCCTGTTTCATAGGAACACGACATTTTCCCATTTTTCCCTCCTGATCTCACCCACGGCGCGGCAGAGAATGGGTTGTGACAGAAATGTACAGAACATTGGCTGGGCCTGCACCAAGGAAATCATTTGAAGGAAAAGCAAAATAAAATAACAATTTTACATCTTTATAGTGTATTTTTTGAAACATAAAAAGAAGACTTTTTAAATGCATTAAGTCCCACAGTCCCCTCCCCTAACCCTTTCAACACAGCTCATATACTTTTGTATTTTCTCTTTTTGAAAAGGAGAATAAAACATTAAGAGAACTTAAATCAGGATAGGGAAGCATGGAGGGGATCTTTAATGTACTTTCGACTTTCTATTTTCACAGCCACTCAAATTAGACAACGGACTATGATACAAGTGACTGTAAAATAATGGTGGGAAAAAGTAATAATCTCACAAAACACAGCTTTCTGAGTGCAGAGGGCAATAAATTCATTAAATTGATTTCCTCTCTGGCTTCAAAGAATGGAAACCTCAAAGGTGAATGTTTAGAATCGATTTACCTGATTTGCACATTGCCTTAACAGAATTTCGAGAATGATCTAATGCCCACGTTTGAATTAACAGGCAGAAAATTAAAACTGGATTGCTACCTGTGCTTCACTGCACAGAGGAGAACACCCTAATCTGCTTGCCTTCCAATGTGAGCAAAACAACGCTCAGGCATTAAACACAAGAGGCCATAATCCAGTTATAAAAGCTATTTATGCATCAGTCTGGGGATAATTTACCCAGGGAAGGGTACCTGTGCTACTTGAATGAAACACACCCAGTCAAAGAATACCCAAAGAGAAGACAAACATAGCAGAAGAACACCATCATTATTAATGCACGAACTGCAACGCAGAGCAAGAGCAGTCACTCAGCTGAGATGACCAGCTTCAGGCCATGAATAGGCTTCCCCATATCCCAAACGGCGGAAATTCAGCCTCCGAAACAAAGACTGAAAGTGGGCTTCCACAACACGCTGTACTCTTTAGGAAAGCAGACTTTACACAATATCATGAAAATCAGGGACATCTCCCAAACAGTTTTCATTCCAAATGGCAGTAATGTCTTAACATTGGACCTTAGTTTAAAAGTACTCTCCAGAAAATTGTGTTTAGCATTAAAATAAAAGGAGCTGACCCCACACCAGGGTCAACTTTCCACTAAATAACTAACGCAGAAACAATCATTTCCACACTCAAACTAAGTAGGCAGTTATTCAAAAGCTTCTCAACTCTTTATTGCGAATCAGTGGAATTTCAACATGCACTACATACAGTCAGATTCTTCATCAAGAACACCGGTGTGACCAGTCCCTGTTCTGATCGCAGGACTTTTCAGTTTTTCTGTAAATAGTCAAACGAACCTCTTTCCTGCTCTCAAACACTGGTGATCAGTTCAAGGTCTACAACTCACATGTCTATGACCTGGCCATTGTCACAATCCTGAATTCCAGTGTGCCTATTCTGAAAGTTATTGCACAACTTTCAACTTCAGCACAGCGGTTTTTTTCTATACCGAAAAAAGAGAGGGGTGGAATCATCAAGGCTTCTCTGAAGTCAGCCTACCGTACCGTGACAAAATAACAGCGTTTGCCGTGGAATCGAGACGCGCCAATCCCACTGAAACAACTGCAGTGGGCAGTGACGCAGCACAACCAAAAGACAAACTTGGGAAAACCTTTGCCTTCTCATTTTTAAGACACTCATATGATCCCACTCAGCACAACAGAACTCAGACTCACACATTTTATTTGTCTTCCCAAAATAGCCAGCACGGTGAAGAGAGGGCACGAGATAATGAAGACCAGATGCCTACCTTCACTGGTAGCCACATTCTTCTGGGCTTGGGTTGGTGTGTGATCTGTACTTGAACTCACGTCGGATGAGATGCTTGAGCTGCCTTTGCCTAGAAAAAAAATGGAATGAGCGGCTTTTGAGTTTTGTAATTTCAGAACTAACCGTGACTTTCACTCTTTCCCGGACCAAGCTGCATCTCTTGTTTCCAAGAAAGGAGCCATAATACCAAGAAAGGAGTTTATTAGGTTTCTTGCCTTATGTGTTCAATATCTTCGGGGAAATGCCTGAGCCATGTCAGAGCAGAGCTGAAGCCCTGTTATCATCTCGCTTGACTATAAACTCAGACAGGATTATAAAACACAGTCAAATATGATAACGTAATCTAATTTGGATGTACGTGTGACTAAGAAAGTGCATGTGTGAAACACATCTATAGCATTAGTTTTTTATTTGCAGCCATAAACTATACATTTTCCAGTAAATGACAAATGCAAATCTAAGAATAAGGCATTATCCAAGAAGGAAGGGCCTACTGGCTCCAAAAAGCTGCCTCCCCCTAAAAAAAAAAATAAAAAAATCCTGTTTTAATAGGTTCTTCTTTATAAAAGAAAAAATGCTTCATTTTTCTAATGCAGTAATTCTGGGGGTGCTTCTCCATGGCAGGTGACATTTGGCAATGCCTGGTGTGATTTTTAGTTGTCACAACTGGAGAGGATAGGCTCCTGGAGCTAGTGGGTGGGGGCAGAGATGCTGCTTAAACATCTTAAAATATAGAGGACAGCTACCCTGCCAATCAAGAATGATCCAGCCCGAACCAAAATCATCAATAGTGCCAAGGTTAAGAACCCCTGGTCTAAATAATCTTACCTGAGCTGCCAGCTCAGTTTCCATTCTTCTGACCTGACCTTTTAACAAGAACATATAGAACGATATTGCTAAACACTCTCTAAACATCACATGAAAGCCTACAAATATGAACCACACACAGTACCTAGTGAGGGAGGTGCTAATAAGGATGGCGGTGGGCAGAATTCTAAGATGACTCCCATAGTACCTGCTACAGACTGAATGTTTGTGTGCCCCGAAATTCATATTCAAAACCTAATTGCCAAAGAGATGGCATCGGGAGGTGACTAGCCTTTGGGAGGTGACTAGTTCCTGCCTGCGGCAGCCTCATGGATGGCACTGTAGAAGACAGCCACCAGAGAGCTCCCTGCCCCTGTGAGGAAACGGGAAACGATGGCTGTCTGTGAATCAGGAAGCAGGCTCTCACCAGACACTTTGATCTCAAACCTTTCAGCGTCCCGAAATGTGAGGATCAAACTCCTGTTGTGATAAACCACCTAGTCTATATGGTATTTTGTGGAGGCAGCCCAGCAGAGCTAAGACAGTGCCCGTGCCCTCGGTAATCTGCTCCCCTTGATTATGGGCAGAATCTGCCGCTTGCCACTAAGCTATAGAATATGATGAGGGTAAGAGGATTTTGCCGATGCAATTAAATTTCCTAATGAGTAGAATTTAGTCAAAGGGGAAATTATTTTTGGTGGGTCTGACCCAAGTAGATAAGCCATTTACAGGAGTCTAGAAGAAAGACTTCCTGCTGGTCTCGAAGAAGCAAGTTATCATGACTTCTACAGCTACAAGGCAATGAATTCTACAATGCCCACATGTACGTGGAAGAGGCCTTGAGCCGCTGATGAAAGCCCAGGGCTCGCTAATGCCTTGACCTCAGCTTTGCAAGACTCTGAACAAAAGTCCAGCCCAGAGTTCTGACCCAAGAAAAATAAGCTAATGAATGCATCTCGTGGTAAGCTCCTGCTAAATTGGCGGTAATTTGCTATGCGGCAATAGGAAACTAATATAATGACCAACCAATTATATCACAAATGAACTCGTTTTGTTCCACAAGTTATGATGAAAAGTCTTACATGCAGCCAAGAAACACTGTTTTCCAATAGTCTTCCCTACACAGTGGTAAACACCCCAGTTAGGTGGCATGAGCTTACAGTCTGAAAACAGAGTAGTAAAGCACAAATGGGAGATTTAAAGAGTTTCAGGGATTTGTTCACTAATGTTGACAGTAATGGAACAATCCAAGTTCATGAGTGACAACACCTAGACAGGGAAGCTCATTGTGATTTATGATTCTGAAGCCAGTCTGTTACTCCCATCATCCCTGCCCATTTCTCATCCTCCTCCCTCACAGTTAACCAATACGGTGTAGAAACTCCCATTCGTTCCTGCTTATCCTGCTTCTGCAGTCACCACTTACCTGCCGTGGTTCACCTTCGGAGGGTGTTGACATGCTGGACTGGGAACCTAGTTAGAAATATATTAAACTCATCTTTGACCTCAGTCTGCTGCTCCCTTGCTTTTTGACCTTGGACAGTGTCCACCTCTGATGGGGAGATGGGTGGACTAAACCATATCTAGCAGGTCAAATAGTTTATGATTCTATGAGTCTATTACAGAACTCTATGAACCTACAAACATTCCTTTTAATTTGGAAAAAAATTGATATTGTGCACCATGAATACACAGACTTAAATTATTTTTAGTATATTGTCAATTAGCAATGCACAAATGAAAACTAGAAATAAACTCCATATGTATTAGCCCTGATTCAACAAGACCAAAACAAAATAGCCAATTATACACAAAACAATAAAACCTATTAAAATTCCAATTAGCACCATTAATTTCATGTGGCAGATGAAGTTATTTTGCTGACATTAAAATGCCTTTCAAATGTAAATATAGTACTAGCTGCTAAGGCCTGCATTCTCTGGGTTCTGACATGTCCATGCTACCTGCGGCTGTATGAGGACTCAGCCTGCCCACCTCTAGAACTCGGACAGTCCTCCTGCTACAGCACGCCCTATCAGCTGACCTTCACTTGGTCGGACTGGGTCATTCATGTTTTATTGTCTGCTCTCCTTTTATTGCTCATTGGCCCAAACCACTGAAGCACAGCTCCTTCCTCAGAAAACAAAACCATATGTCAGGACCTGGCCAGGTGGCTCAGTTGGTTGGAACGTGGTCCTGAACACCAAAAAGTTGCAGGTTCAACTGCTATTAAGGGCTCATACCTAGGTTGTGGGTTCAATCCCTAGCCAATTGATGTTTTTCTGTCATATCAATGTCTCTCTCTCTCTCCCACCCCACTTACTCTCTACAAAATCAATAAATAGCCTAAGATGAGAGTTAAAAAGAAAACCATGTGGCAGGACTCTGTTATAAAGGGGAACCAGTAGAACCAGTATACAATCATTTATTATTTTTAAGATTATCACCAGAAGGAAAGCACAGCTCTGGCTGATGTGGCTCAGTTGGTTGGAGTGTTATCTCATAACTGAAAGGTTGTGGGTTTGATTCCCAGTCTGGGTGCATACAATCCCCTGTCTGGACACATTCATACTGGAGGCAACCAACCAACGCTCCTTTCTCACATCGGTGTTTCTCTTTCTCCCTTCCCCCTTTCTAAGGAAGCAATGAAAAAAATGTCCTTGGGTAAGAATTGAAAAAAAAAAAAGGAAATCACAACACAAACAATTTCAGAAGACATTCTCAGACAGGTCTGAGAACGTGTATGCATACCCTTCAAAGGACCACAAACTCCACTTTAAGAAATGCTGGTGATTGGGGAAAGGAGAGATTGAGGAAACAAGCAATATTATCAACGACATGTGTAATAATAGCTAACACAGGGAGTGTACACTGTGTTATGTACTCTAGTAAACACCTTAGGTGCATCATCATATTCTCATTGTACCTTACGGTTTTGTTTTTTGATAAGATTTTGTTATTGCCCTCTCCCCAAAGAAACTCTGTAGATATTTTTCTGTAATCACTACCACAAATAAAATTGTAATACCACAGATATACTGTGTATTATATTATGTGCAGTGTGTATTATATTATGTGCAGTGTGTATATCACTACTTTTTACATAAAAAGTGTAAGAGTTTTCACCCCCCAGTTTTTGTCCCTTCGAGGGTAATATTGCCCCCCCCCCCCACTGAGCATGTATGCCCTTTGATAAATACAGTTTTAAATGCCTGGCCAATTAATGAATTGAGTGATTATGGACAGCAAGACAACAGAGACTCAAATACAGTCCATTCTTGTCATTCACGGTAGTTACGTTCCATCAAGTCACAGCAATCATGGAACTAACACTACTGGATAGTTGCTGTGAGGGGAAACACAGGATTAGGATTCTGCATCTCTCTGGTCAATTCTGCATCTCTCTGGTCAAACCAATGCATGTGTTTCTGTTTGGAGATTCCTTATTCAATATATTTTGTTGATTCATTAACATTCAACTGAAGGCCAGCAGCACTGGAAGTCATACCTAAATGAAGTTTATCTAATGCAAGTAAGGCACATCCCAGGCTTCCTGCTACTGAGGAACAACAGATGATTCTTATGCATGATTCTTGGGGGGGGGGGAGGGGCATTTTAAGTAGTAAAATCATCAATAAACAAGCACCAAAATGTAAAAAATGTGGCATGAAATAGATCACAAAAATGACGCTCATTTACAGTGTGAGAGCTGACCCAAGGAGGCAGAGTGCTTCTGTTTAACCCAGCTTGGACCGAACACGTTGGATGACTCAAAAATTCTCACCACTCTGCACGTATTCACAAACGACCGTGGAATAAAGGCTATTGATTTGGGGGTTATGGTTAAATTTTAGTAACTATGCAAATTCACAAACACAGAATCCACAAATAGTCAGGACTGACTGCACATGATCTGGTATTAGGCTTCACGGTCCATCACCAGCTTTCGGGGGGGTGCAGTGGGATAGGGTGTAGCATCTAGCTGGGTTTATGTCTGACTCTGTCACTTACTAATTTTGGGACGATCATTAAGCCCCTCTGCTTTACTTTTGGCAGCCATAATCAGAGTAGAGAAAACCAATTCCTGCCTCATAGGGCTGTTTGGGGCATAAAATCATGCTAGGATAGTACCTTTAGGAAATGCCAAAAAACCTTAGTATAACGGGATTCATATTTTGGATACTATCAACATGCTCTATTCTTCTGCCTCATTTCTTGAAGCAAAACCACCACTTCGGGAAGTTCGGGCGGACAGGGAAAAGGTGCATATGATGGCGGTGGGGTGCTTACAGGTTAAATGATAGAGAAGGAGCTCAGGGGTGATACTTGGTTTCCAATGGCCAAAACCAGGTGTGTGCAGTATGACGACATTTGTGCAACACAAGCTACCGCATTAAGAAGAGCCTGCCTACATGTCTCAACTTCAAATGGGGTCTGATTAAATGACTAGGTCCTATACCTTGGCCAAGGTGACACATGAAACTGTCCATCGCAGTGTCAGACTCACATGAGTTTAGATTTCATATTTACCACTTCTAAACACGTGGTCAGGAGAAAACCTGTCAAATTCTCTAAGTGTCATGGTTTTCATCTATAAGATAGAAATGAAAACAAACAACAATTACCTATATCCTCTACTAAAAATGGGGGACTTGCATCCTCCTGTCATGGTTTGTTGGCAGTTATTATGAGTAAGGAGTAATTTATGGCTTCTTAAGTGTTCGATTACATGCGAGGCCAGCAGGAGCCCCCTCTGCGCTGCTTGCTGTTGACCCTTTGATCACAGTCCAGTTCGTGTCAGGAGTCAGAAATGAAATTTAAAACCCTAATTGTTGCTTTACTATTCTATACACATAGAATAGCAAACAAATACTATGCATGCATATAAATTAAATTACACAAACCTTATATATCCGGCAGAAATCCATCAGGTAAAAGCAAATCTGACAATTCTGCTCTCTAAGTGCCTTACCCAAATGAAAGTGTACTTGTTTATTGGTCATTAGGGGGTTTTAGCCCATCAGAAATGCGCCTGTTAGATGTGGTAGGGTAAAATTTTGCACTTTATTAATTTCCTCCCAAGTAGATTAAAAGGCCCAAATGAGGGCAATTGAACAATTAGTATCAACTATAAATAACTATCAAAGCAAATAAAGAATAACTGACACACTGAAGCTGGCAGACATGATCTGTAACACATTAACACAGGCGCATAATTCTGAATCACAGCACATGAAATTAGCAATGGATAAAGCATCGAAGTCACTTGGGACACGTGATTAGCCCAGGACTGCTAGCGAAGAATGTGCTGGTCTTCCATTCCACTCACACTTCCTTTGGGCTTTCAGTTAGAGTGCGCCATGTTTTCCCAAGGTTTGAAGAGAAAGAGAATGTTCATTAAATGGGGACTCTATTAGAGAGGGATTTTAAGTCCCTTTTAATTAAAAAATTCCCATAGGCAAAGTAAGTTTCTTCTCTCCTCTCATTCCCAGTACCCAGGCTGATTGTGCAAATGCAGATATTTAAAACAAGACAGTCACACATTCCATGTTGATTTATTGATAACATGAAGAATGTAAAGAGAGAAATAGAAGAGATCAATCAAACCATGACAAAAAAAAATCAATCAGCAGGTCCTATGATTTCTAACATTCTTAAGAGTCCAAGATACCACCTGCAAACTTGATTCCCTGTATCAATTCCAGATTAAATGCACTGAATTAATTCCTGTGGATTTCAACCACAGACTTCTGACATGAAATCCAGAAATAAGCATGTGGACTCATGGGGCGGGCGCTTAGGCACTGATTTCCTGTTTCTTTCAGTTACCTTGTTTTCAAGTTGCTCTTGGAGCACCAAGACAGCCTGACTTCATATTAAATGTCCACACCAAAGGAAAGAGAATTTTTTTCAATATTTTAGAATTAGATCAAGGGAATGGCTGGTTATATTATTTTCCTGATTATTGTCTTATGTAGCAGTTTCTTACCTTCTCTGATCCAGACTGCACTGTCTGTACCTACAGAAAAATAATATTAAATATATCAAAGGATTATCTGGCTTAATCCCTGACCCAGGTGCATATTAGTTTTTGGAAAAAAAGAAAGCTGAACACATATTGTGAAAGCACATTGGCTCTTTCAGGCCAACAGGAGAGATTTAGCAGAGGAAGGCCCAGAGCCAGAGACTTCACAACAAAGAGAAAGGAGGAGAAATCGAACCCTGAGCTCTCTGCCTTGTTTTATTGAGCGCAAAGACCAGAAGATGGTGTCTATGCTTTTGCTTCTCTTATTCTTTGCCCTCTCCTGGTGAAGACTGGAAGTATGGGCTAAAAAGGACAAGAGGAAGAAAGGAAATGAAATAGAGAAAACTGTTAGAAGTTTTTTTCTTCCTTTCAAGACATCTGATGTCCTAACTGGTTCTCTACTACAGTTTCCCAAAAACATCAAGCAAGTGATCTCATGGCCACTGAGCAGGATACTCACTTCTGTAACCAGGGGAGGGGAAGGGGATGACAGGGGTATGGTCTAGGGAACAAGTTATTCCTGTCCCCTAAGAAGCTGCCATGGTAATGGGTGTTTGTCCAGCCTGAGAAAAGCCAAGGACCCTTTGCAGCATTTGCCTCATTGCTGAGAGATGCAGTCCCTCTTCAAATACAAGACCTGGTGCAGATTGCTGACACATTTTTATTTATTTTAAAAATATATGTAATGTAGAATTTGCCATTTGAACTATTTCTTAAGTATTTTAATTCAGTGGCATTAATTACATGTACAATGTTGTGCAAACATCACTATTATTTCTAAAATTTTTCATTACTTGACACAGAATTTCTGTACACATTAAGAAATATCTCCCCATTCCTCTCTCCTTCAGCCCCTGGTAACCTTGAATCTGCTTTCCGCTTCTATGAATTAGCTTATTCTAAACATTTCTGGGCGGAATCATACAACAGTGGTTCTTCTGTGTCTGGTTTTTTTTCAGTTATTGTAATGTTTTAGCGTTCATGAGGTTTTGGCGCATGCCAATCAGTGCTTCATTCCTTTTTATGGCTGAATAATATTCCATTGTGTGTATGCATATACCATGCTTTGTTTACTCATTCATCTACTGATGGGCATTGGGCTGGTTCCACCCTTTCGCTACTGTGAGTAATGCTGCAACAACAGGACAGTGGCTTGGACCATTTGTGGTTCCGAACTTTCAAGCTTCTAGTGCTCCTTTCCAGCAGAAATCAGATCCCGAGAGCTGCGGCTGGAGCAGATGAACAAAGTACACAGAGTTCTTCCAGGAGAGAAAATGGGCAACCCCACTGCTGGGTCAGCAATTCCTCGAGAGCCATTAAAACCCTGCTGTACCCTGGGGTGGGCGGAGTGCTGGGGGTAAGAGAATGGAATGCAACATACGATACCTCCGTGGGTTATATTACCTCCAGGCAGGGCTGTGTGGCTGGTGCTTTGGGCAGCTTGCACCTAGAGGAGCCAGCCAGCACACGCTGCACATACTCACAGACCAGACACAGGGCTTCAGGTTCCAAACACACACCTGCTGCAAAGTTCTGCTCTGCTAAAGCCTGGGGGTTCTTTGGCTCCTCCATTTCCTATACTGTTCTTAATATTCCCCGTCTATTCTGTACTTACCAATTTGTACTTCTTAATCCCTGCATATTTTCCCCCATTCCCCCTCCCCTTCCAAATGATCTCCATATCTATGATTCTGCTCCTGTTCTGCTTGTGTGCTTAGTTTGCTTTTTAGGTTCACTTAAAAATTAAAGATAAAAAGAGAGTCTTAAAAGCAGCAAGAGAAAAGGAGACAGTTACCTACAAAGGTGTTCCCATAAGACTGTCAGCTGATTTCTCAAAAGAAACTTTGTAGGCTAGAAGAGACTGGCAAGAAGCATTTGAAGTGGTAAAAGGAAAAGACCTACAACCAAGATTACTCTATCCAGCAAAGCCATCATTTACATTGTAGAGCAGATAAAGTGCTTCCCAGACAAGGTAAAACTAAAGGAGTTCACCATCACCATGGCACTATTATATAACATGTTAAAGGGAAATATATAAGAAAAAGAAGATCAAAACTATGATCATTAAAATGGCAACAAACTCACAACTACATGGGGACTACTCATGTTCTGTCCAGGACAGGTAAGAACTCTGGGTTCCATTCAGAGAGCCCAGGAGGGGATATCCCACTCTCAAATCGTACAACCAAAGCCGTGATGTGAAATGCAAGTCCGTGACTGAAACACATGCAACCCTGAAGGCGAGCTAATCATTTCGGTAGCATTAACTCAGAAGTGAAAGGGTAGAAAGAGAAAGAATTAAATAGAAATAATTTGAGTTCATCAGTAATCATTCTACATCCTAGCATCACTCTCTTTTTCTTGGTAAAGAAGGTATCCTTCGACAAAAATCTCAGCTAAAACCAGTCTTCTCTGCATTACTCCTAGAGGCTGTCATCACTGACAGGAAAAAGAAAAAAGGGGCATGATTTTAACACAGCCCTCTTCCATCCGTGGAAGGGAGCAGATGGCTGCAGTCTGTGGGAAGCATGGCATGCCACCTTGGAGGGCATGGGGCCTGACCTTGGACTGCGTGGACTGGCATCTTGGCTTTGCCACTAAACTAGCTGGATAAACTTGAGGGTTACCTTACTTTCTGAATACCTCACCTTCTCCATCTGCAAAATGGAGTATTATTAAATATAAACTAATTGAATAATTATGGGAATAAAGTAAGGTTAATAAGTCAATTGCTTATAATAGCATACATATAATAGATACATATAGATGTTATTAATAGATTGTTAATCATCCTCATTAATATTCTTAATCAGTAACTCAGTTTATGCAACACTGAAGCCACCCGAAGTCCACTGCGTGCAAAGGATTATGATTAGCACTAGAAAAAACAAGACTGTACCTATTGGGTTGGGGAGATAAACCACAGACACGTGAATAGAGTGTGACAAAGTTTTTAAGTAGGATCATTAGGTGATATTTCCAAATACTATTTGTTTCACACAGTTTTACTGCTGTTTAGTGTAACTGCTTTTTATTCTTATAATGATGTGAAAAATACATAGGTTGACCACAAACAACCATGTCTGTCTTTTCCACTGGTTCCTCAACTTCATGCAGGTAGGTTCCATCCCTGCTTTGCTCACAGCTCTATGTCCCAAAGCAAGCACTCTGCTTGGTTTACTGTGGGCACTCACTTGGTTTATACGTGTTAAAGGAGTTGGAATGAGAGTGAGGGTCTGATTCAGTGTATAAACTGGGAATTTCTTCCTAATGGAAGAGCCTTGTTCCTGCAATATTTCCTAATAACCGCTGTCCCTTTCTTACAGGCAACACTCCAGTCCATGTTTACCCCAAAGAGTCTTTACACAAGCACGGTACGCTCAGAGTGCAAAACCCAACTGAGAAAGTTCACACACAGACTCCCGGGGGGACGTGCGACACGGTGGGTGCTCTGTGTTAGTCTCCTCGGGCTGCTGTCACAAATGGCCTCTAACCGGATGGCTTAAAACAACGGAGGCTCACTGTCTCACAGCCTTGGAAGCCAGTCTTTGAAATCAAGGAGAATCTTCTCCAGGTTCCTCTCCTAGCTCCTGGTGGTTGCCATCAATCCTTGGCGTTCCTTTGTTTATGGAAGCATAACTCCAACCTCTGCCTCAGTCACCACTGGCCATCTTCCCTCTGGGTTTCTCTGTGACTCTTCTCCTAGGGACACCGGTCATACTGGAATAAGGGCCCACCCCATTCCGGTGTGCCCTCATCTTAATAATTACATCTGCAATGACTCTATTTCCAAATAAGGTCACATTCTAATGTTCCAGGAAGGACATGAATTGAAGAGGGTGGCATGGGATCACCGTTTAGTTCCGTAGATACTTCCATACCATTTTCCACAAAATTAAACAGAAAGCAGAAAAATTCTACCCTGATGCTATCATACAAACATTTACTCAAGTCGCACTGCAGGGTAGTATTATTATGGGTAGAAAAGAAGGATTGGCAGTAAGATTTAATGCATCGTGGAAAGCAGGAAGTCTTGAAAAGGCCTCCCCACTTGTGAAAAAGCAGGCACTTGGCATGCCATCATAGGGGATCTCGGGTTGAAAGGCTAGGAGATACATCACTAACGGTACCAAGGCAGAGCCTGCTTCCCCAGCCTCACGCCCACCTACGGACCAGCAGGCAGTTCCACAAGAGCTAACACAGATGTCAGCTGACACAAAGACAGATGCTGCTGCTGCTGACAGATGGTGCTTCACAGCTGGTTTCTGAGCAGAGTAATGAGAGGATCAGACCATAGACAGGCTAAAGGGTATGTGCATCAGCAGAAGAACTTCCACTGTAAGTCATCCGAAAGACAGTTTTATGCTAATAACAATATCACTACCATTTTTACCAGTCATTTTCCTCCAAAGTTCTAATGGACTGCTGTGGCCCAAAGATCAGGAGAAGGCCATGCTTTGTTTAATCCAGATGCACAGGAAAGACAAGAGGAGTTCTTTTTGAAGTTCAGTGCTGTTTCAGCATGATCTGGGCCAACTTCAAAGCCATGCGTTCATTTTCCGGCATCGAGAGCCTCTGGTGTCAATAAACTCATTACTGGCCCTTCTGATTCGCTCCTTCATTCATTCAGCATCCCATATGCCAGACACAGACACTGTGTCAGACGTAATTCCATGACCAAGCCGTCTCAGCAGTAGAGGTTCCTCCAGGGTCTTAGAGGCGGGGAAAGGGTGCAGGAAACAGCTCCACCTTTCAACAGAGAACATCACGAAGGGACAGGCAGTGACGTCCTCTGAATTTTTGTGGCTTTGCATGACTCAACCCCAGTCTAAAGTCATACAGTTCAGACCTTTGTACCCAACAGCCAGTCATTGATTTCAGGGTTGTTACACACAGTGTGTTTACCATAATTATCAGAGCTGATCAGTCTAAATTAATGGAAATTCTGAATAATAAATAATTCTTAAAAGGATTTAATTCTCTTCCTTTCACACATAAGCATTAAACCTAACAAAACTGAAAGGGCTATATATTTTAAATCTTAACCTTATTTAATACAAAACACTCTTGGGCTCTAATTATGTTCCCTACCCACATTGCCCATTTATTAAAGAGTCATGTACCAAATTCTGTATAAGGAAAAGAAAAATATCCAAAATGCCCTCCTTGTTAGAGTGGGTTATAATGAACAAGTTTCTCTACCATAGAGAAGACACAGGCAGCTAATATTGTTAAGAAAGCACTTAAAAGGAGAAACAGAAATTTGGAGCTCAGACCCACACTCCTTGACCATCTGAGAAGTGCAGAGCAAGCTATCAGGGCCTTTCAACAACAACCCTGGCACCTCTGATTAAGGGAGAGGGACGTTGGAAGACGGCATCTTCAAGATCCCTCTCCACTCCCACATTCTTTACTCGCCTCAATGCAAAAAGTTATGGACCTTCTACCACAACTACAGACCACTTTATAACCGCAACCCAAGGTCCAAAGAGAGTTAAACATTATAAGTCAAGGGCAAAAGACAGAGTTGTTAACTGACTTCCTCCTTCTCTTACTGATCGAAATTATACATACATATATAGTTTCCTGTAATTAAGAAAAATATACTTATATATTTATATATACATACTAATATATCTTCAAATACACACACAGGTTTATGTCACCAAATAACAGCTGTATCATGTCACTGCTGTGTCTTCTTGAGTGTATGACTTATGACCCTGCCTGTCCAGTTTATCTTCTTAGTCTCCAAATGAGAAGCCCAATTTTATTGCCTGTCATGCTCTCTAAGAGTATAATTATTCTCTTCCTATATCTCTTCTACTTTCCTTCTGTTGAGAGGAGGTTTCCTTGTAACCACAATGGGAAGCTACAGTCTATTTCACAAGAGTAATTATCCCACCAACAGGCACCTCGGATCACAGGGCAGCTGAGAAAGTGTAAGCGGCAGCAGCAGAGTGCCTCAGGATCGCCAGAATTCTTCTAAATCAGAACCTGGACAAAGAGAGGCTAAAGCGGTACGCTGAGTGCAGTGACTGTCCCCACCCCTGAATCCACCCCATCCCCTGATTTTGTGTAGCTGTCACAAGGTTGGCTGAGAGTAGATTCACCATTATCTCCAGCAAGGAGCTCTGCCTGTCCTAAGCCTATCAACAGGAGCCCATCCTTATTGTCAGTGACTGACTTGCCAGGTAGTAAGGGGCCATTAAATGGCCAAGGTTGTTCAATAGCAGGGAAAAACATGCTCTTTCTCTTCGGATTATAACTGTAGAGTTATTAGCAACCATGTTATACCAAAAAGCACAGTCCACCTTAGCGTGAAGATTCACGCAGCAAGATGGAAAAATAGAAAGAAGTCAAATAATGATACCGCTAATACATTACTCAGTTCCTGTGGGTACCAATGCCCATCCTACCACCAGATTTCTGTTCTGGGAACTGATAGGAGACAAAGGAAGTGCTCTGTCTTCTGCATCTGCTGGTGAGCATTGAAACTGCAGAAACTGTATGCCTAAAGACAAAAGTTGGAACTCAAGGAAAGACTGTCATCCTGAAGACATTTTTTAATGTGAAAACAGCACTTCCTAACTGTAGAGACTGATTCTAAAAAAGGTTGAGTAAATACAAAGTAATAATTTAAAAGTGATTAATCATAATGTTTTCAAAAAGTGTAACCAAGTAGAAATAAGAAGCAGTATATATATAGCCACATATAAATCTGATAAGGCTTCCAGACCCTGGGAAAGAGTATAATATGCTCTGAGAAATGAACAGATGACTTGGCGGGTCTTTCTTCTTTTAAAAACTTTAATTCACCTTCCACCTATAATCTAGGTTGTATTTTACAAAGCTCTATGCATTAAAAAAATTACTCTCCCTAAATTTTGCATTTGCAACCCTTTTATGATATAAATTGAGGTCATAACCTAACTTAAGGCTTGCAAGGGCCACTGAAGGGAAAGGCATGGTTTCTATAAAACGAGATACACTAAGCAAAATAAATCTTTCTTGGAACTGGAATAGTTCTTGAATACAGCAACTTAGAAGCTAATCTCTTCTCTCTTTTGAAAATATAATAGCTTTGCCTTTTAGTCAAAATAGATCAAATACTCCAACCACAGCTGTTGTTCCTTTTCTCTTTCTCTTGCTTGAAGGACTGATACTTGGTTAATAATTGTAAAATTCTGTAGACTTCTTTTCCCAAACTCTTCTAGCACAAAGGCATGGCTTCATCCAGAAAAGTGCCAGGGACACTCTGGCTGTCCCATCTGGTCTAAAGGAAGAACCGGGCATTAATGTCTTCCTCTAACTCCAGGCCTTCTTCATTCACCCTCTCGTAAAGCTCATTACACTCATCTCAAAAAGCAAGCTGCATTGGAGGGACAGATTTTGTGGAACCCAGATGGAAATTCTAGAGCATGTTTATGCTATCGGTATGTTCACAAACACTTTGGAATGCAATTTACCGGACTTTAACTCATTTAAGTAAAATGTAAGAATTTCAGGCATTTGTAACCCTGTTTTTCCTCAATGTGATGCTATCTAGGGAGATGTTTTCAGACGTACGATTTGGAACGGGCAGAATGATCTTGCCTGCCTCAAGATGTCTATCTTTTATAACGAAGAGATGGAATTTAATGTGTTGACCCAAATACTTCCCCTCCTGCCCCCATCACCCCTCTCTCCTCATCATTTCACAATGTCACGCACCAACATTGATGCTTGCATCAACAGAGCGTGACACCAGCTGCGTTCAAAGCTCCCTACCAGTTCCCAACCGGGTTCTGCCTTAAGCCTAACTCTACTGTGGACGGCAAGACTCTGTGTGATAAGCACCCGCTGCCCTCCTCTCAGCACTCCCCGCAGGGATCCCCAGAGAAGGAGCCTGTCCATCCAGATCGCTGCTGTCCACAGTGCCAGGAGCTCTTGGAGAAATTCAATAAACACTTGCTGAGAAAACTAGGTAATCCTTTCCATGTAAATACAGACATGGCTTTTTTAACTTAACCTGAATTTCAAAACTAGCAATTTTTTTTTTAAAAACACAAAAAATCTTCAAGGACGGAAAAATAAACAATTAATGCCGACCAATATGAGACAACGGTTTAGTGGAAAGTCTGAATGTTGACACTGAAAGGAAATGCCATTTGTATCACTTTAAGGTCACAGCCAAACTACTAGAAATAGCTTCCGACCAAGTAGAAGTAACTCGGAATAGATCAGAAAATAAATTAGTTGGAGGTAAGGGAGGAGGATGCTGGGAGGAGAGAGGTAAGGACCCAGGGATGTGGCACCTGAGTAGAAGCTGGTGCCCAAGCCTGGAAGTCAGATAGGGAGCTTTGTCAGCTTTGCTCAGGCTCAGGCCAGCCCCTCCTGCCCCTGGATGAGAAGGGACAACAGGGCAGCAGAGGGGATGCCCCACCCCTGGGGCCCGATTTCTCGGTGTCTCTGAGATCAGGGAGGGCCCAGAAAGGGGACATGAGATCATGGATAACAGTCAGGACTGCATGTACGTTGTTGGATAAATTCAGCACACAAAAGACGGCATGGGAATGGTAATGTGGAAAAATTTGTATTTGAAAGCTGACATTCATCTTTATTTTAATGTAGGAAGAAACATTAAAAATCCAGAAGTGAAGAATTAGTAACTAACTCTGAAAACTTACTTGTGTCTTTAGAAACAAAACAAACTCTCTCGCTGCACACAAACATGTATCTTCATATTACACATTAAATTCTACCATGATTTCTCCATCCAAAAGCAGAAATTACTTTAAGATGCCTTTGTCTTAGTTATTTCAAAAGCAGGCCTTAGTCCATTTGGCGGAACCATGCATTCTGACTTAGCAGGTTGCTCGAGGTGGAGAAAAGGGCCCTTGTTTTTACAGACAAGAGCACTTTATCCTAATCCTAACTTTGTACTTGAACAAACCACTTACTATCTCTGAGCCCTCATTGTTTCTTTTGTGATGCGAGAAGATCAGGGCTGAGAGGTCCCCCAGGCTCTCAGAGCAGCCGGCCCCCACTGAGCAAGGTGGGAACCTTGCTATTCCACTCCGTGGGATAGGGCCTGCGTCGTATCCACGGAGAGAACTGGGGCACCGATTGTGTTACCTTCCCAAAGCTTGTAAGTGGAAGTGCCAGGCATCAGAGGCCTCAGTCACCACACTACAGCATCTCCCTGGATTTTATTATAATCTCTCAGGGAAATGCCCAAGTGCACTGGAATCAGTGAGCTTGGATTTGAATCCTTTGTCACTTATCACCTCCTCGACCTTGAAAAGATACCGTAACTCTGCCTCGGTGTCCTTACTTACCACATGGAGATCAGAGTGATGGGTTTTCTGTGAATTAATGTATGTGAAGCACCTCGTTCTATGCTTGGCATATAGAATGAGCTTAGTAAATGTTAACTATTAATACTGTTCTAAGAGTATGAATTAATCCAGTTGTATTCTACTGTGAAATTAAGGTGCTAGACCAGCACTTTAATCCAAATAATTTATTCTTCATCAATAATCAAATTAGAAAATTCAGACCAGGTCTCTTTTTGTAGGTGGTTCTTTTGCCCCTGTATTGGCCATTCTGGTCTGCCGATGGATCCCCAGACTCACCTCGTACTCTCTTCTAACACTTTTGCCAGTTTAGCAAGGCACCTTGTCCCCTCCTAAATATGACTCTAATCCATTACAAACTCCTCTACAACAACCTTTCTTGAGTTTCAGGGAACCCTCCCCAACTGGAATGTTTGTCCATTTATAGTCATTCAGTACTTAAAACTATAGCAATAGCAATTGACATTTATAGCCTTTGTGGGATTATACCAATTGGGTTGTACGTTTGTTTTTTCACTGTGCTGGCCTTCCCAACTTCTTGCATGCCCTTGGACCACAGCTTCTCATACAATGCAGTGGGCAAAGAAACTACGCCCTCAGGAAGAGTTTATTGCTGATAATAACAATGCTCTAGAAGACGGGAAGTGAAAACAAGAAAGTCACAGTGGACTTCTTTTCACATACAGGTCTCATTTTAAAATGCAAAGAGTAACCAAGATTCTACACCAGGGTACACAGAACCATGGAGAAGCATCACAGAGTAACTGCAGTTAGCAATGCGGATGGACACGGAATCAGGGGACAGGCCCAGCATGTCCACTGCAATCCAGAACATTTCAATATTCAAAGAAGAAAGCTGGTGCTGGCATTTTTGTCAGCAGCAACTGGAATCTAGTGTGTCGCAGGTACAGGTTATTATGGGAAAGGCCAGTCTACAATTCTGAAAACCTGAACCCTGGGTCATGTCCAAGGCCATCTGGAAATCTCTATTTTAGAATACTTCTGTAGCATCAGTCTCTTTAGTTACCTTAAGCTCATCTTCAGCTTCATTATCTCAGGCACAGTCCACAGACATAGTTCACATTCGTCTCTATCCCCAGTGGGAGCTGGGAATAGGAAAGCAGGCTCCTGTTCCTGTCCCTGAATTACAGGCATCAGGAACTGGGACTGCCTGGAGAGTCGCTAATGAGCATTCCCATCTGTCATACAGAATACACCTCCCTCACCACCCGGGAAGGAACAGAAATACCATTTCAAAGGGTAGCTAAGTTTACTGGCCAAGACCGCCCAAGATCAAAACAGATACACTTTTAACCTTTTCAACTGTTTACTTTTCAAATGCCTTACCAAATTCTTGACCTCTTCGACCCACCATATGTCCTCCCTTCATATACTATGAAAAGGCTGGACAACCAAGACATTAAATCTCCTGTTCAGCCATCTCAGCCTCATGATACTTAACTCCTATCAACTGCATGGTGTAGACAGCAATGGAAGCAAATGCCTTAAATCCTACTTAGTATCACTGAGATCAACTCCAGGCCCATTATCCAATCAACAAAAAAATATTAAGTGTCTCATATACATGGAACATATTATGAGCATTGGAGAAAATAATTTACACAGGAAAGAAATGAATGGCCTAGATGTGTATTATCGTGTAAAATCCAAAAAAAATTGCCATTTTGTAGGTAAAAAAAGTCAACCATTTCACTTGGTTCAGCCTAATAACAAACATTTCTTGAAAATTACACAATAAGGTTGGTGATAAGTATGGCATAACTAAATTTCATCGGATGGTGCTCAAGATACAGTCACTTATACCAAATTCTTCTCTACAGCCTATAGTGCCATGGTGAGTTACCAATGAACTTATTTATAGAAATAACATCTATTCAGCATAAAAACAGAAAGCAAACTTCCAATAACAAGCATGAAAAAACATTTGTCATATTAATTAAACAAATAAACAATAACAACAAAACCTGTACATTTTTACATCAGTCTTTTATGCTACTTAACTTCTTACAAAACTCTTGGGAAAATCACCTTATTAAATTCTAATCTAAATCTGTGCACCAGAATACTTAATGAGAATTCCACATTGAGCAGACAAAGACTAAGTTCTGCTAATTTCCAAAGAAAAGGCAAGTGAAAGCAGAATCTGGAGGAAGTGAGAAACAGGAAGGACCACATGAGGGAACACAACGTAAGCAAACGTTCACCAGCCCTGGGTGCTGCAGTGAAGCTACCTGGCCTTCAGGCAGCCCATCCATATTTTAACGGTCCTAGCATTTCAAACATTAGCTGGGAGTATTGTTCTGTTAGGAGAACGGTTTTACTGCTTATCCTTAAACACTTCCCAGTGTCCAACCACATCGTATTCATGCAGCAGCGTGAGATAGATGACACTTCGCCTGCGTTTGAATATGCAAATTTTATCCAGGACTCTGTGATTCATTCTACGTGTTCATTTTCAAACACAAACAAAATTGTAGTTCTATACTAAAATATGATACAAGCATAGCATCAGTTGTAAACTTCTCCAAAAAATGAAAATAATCTCTTGGTAATAAAATTTCTTTTCTCTCTATGTGGCTAGAAGGTTTCCTTTCCTTCTTTGTGAGCTAAATGTTACAAGTGAAAATTCAGTTTTTTATTCTATTGTAGAAAACTTGCTTGAAGGGCTTGGACTACCTGTATAGACACAGGTGTCCAAATCAGATACCAGAAAACACGCAGTCAGGAGCAAATGATAAAACATTACTGCAAGTTTTCAGTGGAACCCCGATTTTAAATGGGAGCGGGAGCTGAAATGGCTAATCAGTGTGGATTTCAGGTGTTCCAAACAAGAGGAAAGAATGTCCATGACAGTGTGGGGCAATATGTTAGGGACCTTATGTGCACAATCTAATTGAATTCTTCCTAACAACCTTATGAACCGAGCATTCTTCTCTCCATTTTCAAGGTAAAGAATTAGAGCACGCAAATCTAACTGGCCCAAGGTCACAGTGCAAGTCCCTCGAAGAGCAGAAGGAGATCCATCTGATTTCATTATCTTGTGCCACTATAAATGACATGGATAGCTATCAAGTTTGGAGAAGAAGATTATCAAATTGGAGTGAAGGATGAATAGAAAAAAGAACTAGACTCCAGCCCAATTTTTAGAATTTTCTTGTTAAGGGGTTTACCATATTTTGCCATGTATTATGTACACCCATATTTTTGGACCCAACCTTCAGGGGAAAAAATTTTTCATTTTAACTATTAATTTAATTATTGATTTATTTATATTTAGATATTTGGTTTTTGAATGATAAAGGTATTTTAGTATTTATTTTGGAACATATGGATATTGTTATTGCTTTCTAGAGTTATACTTTTAACACATAAGTATAAATAAAAGAATTAAAATTTTGTGTAGATATGGAATTAGTACTACCCACAAATAATGCTCATCCTTATTTTTCTCTAAAAAATTAGGACAAAAATGTGCACATTATACACAGCAAAATAGAGGTAAGTTCTCTGAGCCACAGTTTCCTCTGAACATGAATGTAGCATTCAATGAGCACTCGTTGAGCCCGAAGATTTCTGGGAGTCTCTGAAATGACTTCAGTGCAGTGGCCTGCAGGGGGCCTCTTACCACAATGGGCAGATGGCTAAATGTCAGGCCAATCTCATTCCTCACAAATTTCAAATTTCATATCACAAGACCCAAGGCAGAGGGGACTGATGTCATTGAGCTCCTGGCTCTTCTAAGTGTGAGAAGGACACGAAATCTGACACTTCCAGAGTCCAGCTTTGGTCTAAACCTAAGCCTCCTGGCCACTTCTGAGACTCCCCCTTTGTCCTTCCCTTTAACAAGGAAATTATTTCCGTTGTATAAGGAGAAATTTGCACTTCAGTGCATCGCCCCCTGGCCTATGAAGTTCTCCAGTCTTATCTGAGAGCTATCACAACCCACTACTATGGAGGGCCAAACACTGTTGCAATCATTCAGGCCTGGGGAGATGCTGAACTCCAGGAAACCAGATTTGAATCTCCAAAACACTAAGGGAATAAAAAGCACAGGCTGTGGTCAATGTGGTCAAAGACTCATTCACACAACTTAAAAATCTGCTGCCTATTTTACACCGAATTTTTCATGCTATAAAGACAGAAGAGAAATGAGACAAGAAGTGAAACAATAAAACTGTTAATTAGAAGCATTTCCCCAAACACAGCTACCTGACTCATTAATTTGGACAACAGATACTGATTTACTCCCTGTTTTACAAGTAGGCATTAGGAGCTGGGAACCTACCAACAGCATCATCTCTGCTCTCAAGACATGTACCATCCAGAGGAGGACTAACCTGGTACACATAACCATCTCCACAAGTGCAGGGTACTCTGAAAGTCATGGCAGGGCCACCGAACGCAGACTTGGCTGAGGGAACAAGATGATCTAGAAATTTAGATAAAGGTGAATGCACATCCCAAGCAGAGTAAAGTCCAGAAAGAAAAGAAAACATGGAGCAATTGGGAAACACATACTTTAGTGGAACTGGAGAAGATGGAAAAAGGAAGGAAAGAGGTAGGAGACAGTTGTGAAACAAAGTCTCACAGATCCTGGTAGGCACTTGGACTATATTCAGAAAGCAGTGAGGTACCCTTGAGGTGTTTGAACCAGGAGGCTGGCATATCAGATTACAGACAGGCAGGTTGAGCTGCATTGCACAGAATGGACTGGAGTGGGTAAAATTGGAGGCAGTGAGACTGAATAGAAAGATATTACTGGAAGTAGCAGTGGTGGGTGGAGAGAAATGAATACTTTGAGAGATGTGAGCCCAGCAGAAACACCAGGAATGTGTGATTGGAAAGTTGGGGTGAGGCAGGCAGAAAAGTCACAGATGGCACCTAAGATGATCTTCTCAAGTGTTCCGAGGAGTAAATGTCACCTAGCATGTTACATATGGACAAGTGAAGATGGGAGGTTCTCTGAGTCATGCTTGCACCCAGAGGCAACCAGAAAACAGACTCCAGATGGTACCACACACGTGCACCTTCCTCCACTCACTCTCCCCGCGCCTGTGCAATTCTCAAACTCCAATGCAGGCCCGTCCTCTTCACCGTTAGATCAAGCCCAACTAGAACTCAATGGCTCCCCTCTCTTCAATTTGCCTCTTCCAAGCAATTTTCATACCAATGTTGACTCTCAAAGTCAAAGATATCTTAAGACATGTTATTTTAACAAATCATTCTCTTAAGAAAAAACATGGCATGGACTTGGGATGATAAATGAAGTACCAATTGTAGTTGCTTTAAAAAAAAAAAACAGAGGATTAGGTGTCAGCCAATTTTTCACAACAACATTCATTAGCTGTTGAGCAGATGGAGAAGCCACTGAAACACGTGGGCAAAGCCGCCATCTGAATCTCATCTGTGCCTCTGATTGCAGGGCTGAGGACTCACTGGCGGAACCCACGGCTGGCTTGGGAAACCCAAAAAATACAAAAGCAGCTCCATGGGCCACACGTTGGCCTGACACTACTACCACCAGAGGGCTTCTTCAAAGACAGCTTCCAAAACCATTCCTTCTGACTTAGAGATTTAACAGCAAATTAAATACTGCAATCCACTGAGCCTTTTTAATCACAAATATGCAATCTGATGATCCCTCCCCTGAGCGCATGCATTGTGTCCATGCAGGTGCAAGTGGGTTGCCTACTAACACCCAAGGGAACTGGATGCTCAGGCCAAGAATTGTGACTTTTTCCTCTTACGTATTCATCCTTCTTTCTCACCGAATATATTTTGCAGGTAATTCCATTAGTTACAACAAGAAACCCTCTGACATTTCTATTAGGAAAGGGGTTTTTGTGCTCCACTCGATTGAGTTCACTAATTTCCACATGAAGAATCAAGAAGCAGCAGATTAGTGATGTCAAAAGAAACAGGAAAATGACTTGAGTTTTAAAAAAAGAAAGAAATTGGATTAAAATCTTCAAAGTTTGCGCAAAGCAAGTTTCTGATGGCACTGGCCTTCAAAAACTCTATTTTAGTAATTATTCCATAATTTGCATGAAAATGGAACATGGATAGAGGTCAAAGTAACATTTTAAAACTGGGGAAAAATCAGCTCTGGCTGCTGAGGTTCAGTTGGTTGGAGTGTCAGTCTGAGGCCAAGGGGTCACAAGTTTGATCCCAGGTCCCGGCACACACAGGAACGCAACCAGTGGATGATTCTCTCTCACATCAATGTTTCTCTCTCTCCCTTCCTCTCTGCCTTCCTCTCTCTCTAAAAGCAATGAAAAAAAAATGTCCTTGGGTAAGGATAAAAGTTCTGGGAAAAATTCACATATATTGTATATATGTATATGTACGTATATCCCAGCTGCACATAAACTATTATTGAATCGAGATTGTAACATTATTTTGGCCTTGGGCCACAGTTTTTCTAAGTGATGACCAAAGTCATGGATTTACACACCAGTACTTTAAAATGTGTAGTCAAATAAGCCTAAAATATTTTTTAAAGTGACAACTTATTTTGGGAATAATAGCACAGCACTCACTTTAAAAATTTGACCATTTAGTTCTGACAGTAAATAAATCCTACAACAGTCTCTCCGAAACCTACCAACATTAAGTAATAAATCTTTGAATTCGACATTACACCAGACTTAATACTGTAAAGTAAAAGTCTAGCTTTTATTCAGTGACCTCAGTTTTGCCTCTGCTGGACAGTAAATCTGATGCAAAATGAGCAAATATGGGTGGCTGAGTTTCAACCTGGCATAACAGTGAGGCTTTGTCAAGGATCCCAGAATTTAGAGAGTTTTTACAGAAAAAAAAAAGTTTGAAAAACAAAAACATATGCTAAACAGCTGGGGATGGGGGAACGAAAGAATGAGAAGGGCTTTGGCTTTAGCTTGGAGACATTCATTTCATGACAGTTCCTTTAAACTGACCCATTTTAAAGTTTTCTTTTCTTTTTTAAAGATTTTATGTATTTATTTTTAGAGAGGGGAAGGGAGGGAGAAAGAGAGGAAGAGAAACATCAATGTGTGGTTGCCTCTCATTCGCCCCCTACTGGGGACCAGACCTGGACCACAACCCAGGCATGGGTCCTGACTGGGAATCAAACCAGGGATTGCAGGCCAGTGCTCAATCCACTAATCTATACCAGCCAGGGCTCTAAAGTTTTCTTTATTAAACTCTAAAAATGTTCTCTCTAGAAGGCACATGTTAGATTAATAAAGATGCATTCATTCAATTAAGATATACCAAAGAGTGTTTTCACTTATTACCAGCTCTGGGACCCTGAAAAAATAATACTTAACTTCACTGTACTTCAGTTGTTCCATCTGCAAAATGGGGACAATACTTGTACCTAACTTACAGAACACTTTAACCTTGCATCTTCTGTATCAGATACCATGCCAAAGCTGAGATTTATAACGATGAGTAAAGCCAAGCAGATCCCAGTCTTTAAGGAGGGGCAGAAGACATAATTATGAAACAAAAAGAAACATAGAATTTCAAAATCAACAAGTACCTGGAGGAAATGCAGAGGGTACTACCAAATAAAATGGGGGAGCCTATTTAGATGGAAGGATCATGGAAGGCTTTGATGTTGGGGGGCCTCTGAGCTGAATCTAAAAGATGAGAAAGAATCAACCATGCAAAGACAAGATTCAAGTACATTCCAGGCCAAAGACTTGGGATCTGCTCTGATGCTGGAATTTGCCAGGTGTGTGCAAGGAACTCAGGGGATGAGGGGTAGGAGCAAATCAGGCAATAATAAAGGATTTGGCTTTAGTGGACCTGTCTGGTTTTCTAGGGGGAGAATGAAAGTTTTTTGTTCTGAAAGATGGTGCTAGCTGCTGAATAGTGAATGGACCAGTGAGGTTCAGGATGAAAGCATCAGGGAGGCTACAGAATTCATTCTAGTGGGAGGTGATGACCACTTGGCACAGCAGGGTCAGGAAAGGCGAGAGAAATGGATAGAAGTTAACATACCTCCTGACATCCCAAAATGTCTACCTTGACATTCTCTTTTCAGATAGCACATGGACAAGAGAAATGGCTAAAAAGAAAGTTTAAATAGACCCTATTTTACTGAAGTTCTTCGAATGGCTCTCCTTGTGGAAGCCAGTGGCCAGTGGAGTTAACAGGTTTTCACAAGATAACTTACAGCCACGAAATGACTTGACAGGTCTGGCTGACTTCTTGGTGTAGGTTAGATTGAGAGCTGTAAGACCTGCTATTTGGAAAGTAAAATCAAGATGCATAATGGCACTAAATCCACACTGTAGACAATTCTTCATTGTGCTCACTTTAGATTGAATTGTAAGTTGTCTTTTGAAACAGGAGCTGGAGGTTTGGTGCCGTCCAGGACTCGTAAAGATTGGTTTCCCCATCATCGCTTCCTGGTAAAGTGTCAAAAGCAATAACTTTGTTTTCAGCTTTCCATTCACAAGTTCGCATAGGGAATACTTCTTGAAAATTATGTGCTTCATTCCAAACTATCACTTTGTGCTTTGGAAAAGAATAGAGAGGAAGGAGAGAGAGGTGGGGAGAAGGAGGGAGGAAGAGAGGGAGAGATGGAAGAAGACAGGGAGGGAGGGAGAGAAGGAGGGAGAAAGAAAGAAAAGGAGGGAGGAACAGAGAGAAAGGTGGAGGGAGGGAAGGTGGAGGATTGGAGGACAGGAGACAGAATATGCATATTAAAAAAGGGAGAGAGCTGAGGCATGACTTGTCATCACCCAGAAGTGCTAACGCTGGCTCCCAACCTCAAGCTTTGACTCCTTCATCAATCTTAATACCCCCCAGATTCTGTGTAGAACAAATATGGAAAGAAAAAAAAAAGTTCTTAGCCAAATATTAGCATCTAGCTTGGAAAAATGAGCTTCACAATGACAGCACATAATTTTAAGGGCTTATTGGGCTCTAACTAAGGGGACTGGCTCCAGGCCTTGCAGTTCCACATAAAAATGATTAGGAATCATTTTTACATCATCTGCTTTAAAATAAACCAAAGGGAAGCTTCCTCCAGGAATAGCCATTCACTGGCATTTCACAATTAAAAATAAGATCACATTTGTGCAACTGTCCTTGAACGGGAATTTGATTTAGATTTAATATGATACATGCTCATGTGTCATGCATACCAATGCGTCTGACAAGAAATATTTAATATAATATGACTCTAGCATAAAACTAAATCAGTTCTAACAACTCATCAGGATTTATTAGGCACAATTTAAGCAACGTGACAGAGTTACAGTTAATGGTATCTGAGCCTTCCATGGAAGAAAAATGAGAATAAATTTTTCCTTTTCCTAGCAACCTATCTTAAGCACACAATCCATGCTCTTCTCCATTAATAACACCCCAAAGAAAAACAAGATTAAAAATCTAACTTATACAATGACATTTAGAGTATTGGGAAGTTTGTTAACAATTACAATTGATTCATAAAATTTAACTTTCAATTTTGAACATTTTAGTCTCTGCTCTGCAAATTATCTTCCAGGTGTTTTAAGAGGGCAGACTTTCCATGTGGTGCCTTTATCCCTTGGAAAATAACATGAAATAACAGCAGCCCAGGCTATTCTTAGTCTTCATCAATTCTAAATTGTATCATTGATGTAACTCATTCAGTTGGTCTCACCTTTCTCTTTCTACAAAGGCAATAACTAACCAAGTGGTGCAAATAGGTTCATGGTTTTGCCTCAGGATAGTTCTTTGGTCTTTTTTAAAAAAAATCTAATGCAAATTACAAATGTGCCCCCTTCCTTTTGATGTATTGGAGGGTGTCAAATTTCCCATATGTCAACCTTTCTCTTCCTTCACCCCACTACTAAACACAGATACACATCTTAAACTAAAGGGAAGAATTATAATATAATTTGTTAATGGTAAATCATAGAAGAGAAATGCATTTGATTGTTCAACACCCTACAACAGAATAGCTGAAAGGGGTTCCAATTAAATCTTTGCTGAACTGGTATCCACGACACCACAAAATTAATTGGCATAGTAGCTTCTGATTGCAGGCAAATGAGACCTGTTTGTATATTTAGAAGAAATCTTTTTCTCAGGGGCATTCATTATGCTCCCAGGAGCCTGCTTTCCAGCCCAGATTTTCCAATCAAATGGATTCCAATCAGATCAACTATAATTATAGTCCATCACAGTTTGGTGTCAGGACATGCCTAGCTGAATCTTCTGATGATTTTTTTTCCTCTTCCCACCACCCCCCTCAAAAAAATAAATAAAAAAGCCAGGAAGTTCATTACTTTGGGCTAAGGGCAGCATCATGGGCAACTAGTACATCTGTCATGGAATTCATGGACCAGGATAAAGACCCTCAAGAACCAGACGCGTGTCAGGCAAAACAAGATGAGCTCCTGCTGGTGACTCCCACGTGCTATGACCAACCAATCCCAAAGCGTCATGAACTTCAAGAAACCCCATTATTAGGTCTGGTTCAGCAGGCAGAACAAGGGCGGGAATTACGTGCATCTGGCTCAGGCTTGAAAATCAAAGGAGGCTCAAGACCCAGGCAAACCTGCTGGTACATCTCTCCTTCAGAGAGATCCCAAAGATTCATTTAGCCACCCCTTTTCATTATGTCATGTATGCTCAGGTAATATAGTCTGCTATCCAAAAAAGTAACAGAAACAACGTCCATTCATTTATTCATCTGCATCCAATAAACATCTATGAAGCGCAACCACATGGCTGGTGATGGGGATATAATTACAAGCAAAATCAAGCTTATACCTGATTTTGTCCTGGAAATGTAGAATTTCCAGACCACTGAGGGAAGGAGATACTAATCAAATTATCACACTTACAAACATGTGTAATTATAAAGGAAGTAAATGTAATTCTGTGAAAGTCAATTAAAAAAACAAAGCTATGATTAGAAGTCAAAAAAGACTTCCCTTCATAATTAAGAAGTAAGCTGCAGAGACGTTTGGGTACAGAAAGGGTGTCAGGCAGAGGGACAGCCTGTGCAAAGGCTCCAAGCCAGGAGTACGCTGTGTCGCAGAGCTCAAGAAAGCTCACAAGCTGATGACCAGAAGGCAGTGACAGATGTGGGCAGGGAAAGATCATGCAACACGCATAGGCACGTTCGAGGGCTTTGTCCCAAAAGCAATGAGAAGTACCCGTGTGTTAAAAAATAAACTTGAGTTACATGAAAGTTTAGTCTGTTGTAAGAGTGGCATGTCAAATTAATAGGTGGAAGGACAGATGCTTCAATAAATATTTTGGGACAACTGGTTAGCAATTTAAAAAAATAGAAGGCTAGACCTGGCCTCACTCCTTTCACTAAAACATATCACCAACAGGCAGACAGAAACAGGATATTACAACCCTTTTTTAGAATAGGGTACTATACATTTAATGTCATATAAAGGCTAAAGGAGACAATACTTCAGATAAATGAGTGATTAAAATGCATAAACTGAAAACTGAAGGGTCACTAGAATTACATAGAAGTTTTTCTACTCTGGATAAGAGAAATGTTTAATTCTATTAGGAAGGGCTAAAATTACATAGGAAATGATGCATAAACGTGACTCAATAATTAAGTAAAACTTCTATGTAGTTAGAAAAAAAGAGAAAGAAATGCTTAGAATAAAGCACACACAAAAAGAAATAAAATGGGGGGGGAAGGAAATAAAATCACCCAAAAACAATGATATGAAAAGTTGAAAGATTTAAAAAAACTGCAAAAACCTTAATAATACAATTTATGGACAAAGAAGAGTTAACAATACAGAATTAAACCCCCAGCATAAGAATGAGCAATGGATGAGAGTGGGCTATTTGTCAAAGAAAACATAGAAGTGGTCGGGGAACGTGTGAAATGTTCTATCTTACTAGTACTAATAAAAATGAAAATAAAAATAAGAGGAAATTTGGCATGGACATGCTGGTGAGACTACACAAGATTTGGAAAGGCTGACCAAACCCACTTGGCCAGGGGCCCCATGCACTCAGCAGCACGCGGTACGGGCGGAAACTGCTCCACAGTTGCGAAGGCAATTGAAAATGGGTGTCGAAATTTAAAGTGGGCATAGACTTTGTCCCAATAGGACTTCTCAGAATTTAGGCTAAGAAACTGCACAAGTTCAAAAGAGTCACACCTAAGGCTATATCCATCTAATCACTTGTAAGACTGAAAAAGTGAGAAGAATACAAAACTGGATAAGTAATCTGCTACTGATGTCCAAAGGAAGGTGATACAAACACTAAAATTCGATGCATTTATTGACATGGAAAGATGGCTACAACACCTTTGAATGAAACAGGTTAGAGAGCAGCATATGTGGCATCATTTTTCGTGTACAGTGTGACACTTTTGTACGAACATACAAGAGATTTCTCCTTTTTTTCATACATAGAAGGACAGAGAAAAGTTCAAATTAAACATTGCCTGTATGCTTTCCTAATATTATTAAGTTATATTTCTCTAACCCAGAATATTAAAAAAATATATGCTTATGTTCTTCTAGTACCGCTTCAAATTTCAGCTTATGTATTTCAATCTTTCATCTATCTGGAATATGTTTTAGTACAAGGAGTGAGGTCCGAGCAAGCCCGTGTTTGGAAGGATTAGGTCTGGATTGTGGGATTGGGTTTCCAGGAGGGAGCTGGATATCTGTCAGGAACAACCTTGTTTTCTTACCCCTACCACCTCTCCTGGCCCCACAAATTCACACACAAGCCCACCACACCCACAAACGCTCACACAAACATATAAACAAATGGAGGAAAGGAGGAAGACATACAGAAAAAGAGAGTCTTTTATTTTTTAAATTATTTTTTATTGTTGTTCAATTACAGTTGTCCCCATTTTTGAATGTGGGAGGTGGGTAGGACAGCGGAGAGAAAAAGAGATTTCCATTTATAAGGGCAACGTCTGAGAGTCTTCAGGCTGCAAAGGGACATCCTCTTGAGCAGGCCTGAATGTCTTAACTCCGGGAGAAACTCCACCAGGTCCCATGAAGCTGGCAAAAATGGCTATATTGCTACCCTCATTCCTATGGTTCATGACAAGCCCTGCAGGCTCTTCCTCCAAATGCAGTGTCCTGGACCAGCAGGGAGGAAAACTGGTGGGTCCCCCACCTTCAACAACGGCACCATTGTCTGGTGCACCTGGGGAGTGCAGGGGGGTAGATGGAGGGTGGGCATGGGTATCAGTTCGCTGTTATATGGATTAGGTCCTTCAGGCATCTTCTAGCTCATGGTAAAGGGTTAATTTGAAGTTGATTTATAAGAATTACATAAAAAGACTT